>CM017564.1:1296306-1751306 GCA_007844125.1 Sinonovacula constricta
ATCATACAATGTCGCCAGTCTGGTGGCAGGTATCCTAGTGCTGTATGTTACACCAGCAATAACCGGACACTGTATGTGTCGGATGAAAATGATCCTCATATCAATAGACTTACTATGCAATAGCTTATTTAGCAGCCGTGACCGCAAGTTTATACAGCTTATTAAATTGTACTTTGTTGGAATAGAGAACAACACCTTCCAAGAATTTTGTGAATATATATAAAACATATATTCTATTGTGTTCCTTGTTTGCAGAAGAAACATAAGCACTATATGCTTCTTGACATTGACCGTTGGTCTTTACGGTGACTTAAGTGCTTTCAAGTACAACTATTAGACAATACTTAACGACAGTGAATAGCATGTGTAAATATAATCTATGCTGATTATTGTATGTACAGGATAACGTTGCTTGATGCATTAATCATGAATTTATAAATGCAGTTATTTGTGTGCCTTACAGGATAGAATAGTTAGCATTGATTATTAAAGTGTTAGGCCCGGGTTTATTTATAAACCGCTGCGAAATGCTGAAAAGAAGGCAAAGAAGGTAAAAAAAACGTATATGTCGAAGAAACAAAATAATAATAATAATAATAATAATAATAATAATAATAATAATAATAATAATAATTATAATAATAATAATAATAATAATAATAATAATATAATAATGAAGGTCATGATAAAATTAAGAAGCCCTAGAATATGATGATGATGATGATGATGATGATGATGATGATGATGATGATGATGATGATGATGATGATGAATTAAAGCACCATCATTAATAGATATCTTTATTCAAAACTGTCTGCGTATTATTCATAAAAGATTCATCCTAAGACAAGTTGCTGTTTATCACAAAGTGTCAATATTTTACTCATAACAAATAAACAGATACCCGCTTATAAAAAAGTGTCCGTGTTTTCATCACTAGTCATAAAGCATCGCCTAACACAATTCGTAAAATTTTAAATAACAGATTAGTTGTTGATTCAAGGAGATTCAAAACATGCTTCATTTTTTAAATTACTAACTTCAAGCAAACAGCATCAGTGCAAAACACAAGACCATGCAGCATGCATCAAAGCAGCCAAAACTGGTGTTCTGCTCGACAAATTTTACATAATGTTTTAAAACTCTCAACATTTTAAGGATATAATATCCACTTCCCATGTGTGGTTGACGCTTATAACAGAATACGAATATGTTAAGACAAAAACCATAAAATGATGAGATAATGTTTAGGCGTTTATCCTTTGCAGGATGTTTCATTAATCAATATGTATTTGCGTTGTTATGTATGCGTAAAAGTTTGTCTGCGTGTGAGTGCACGCGTATTTGTGCATGTACGTGCGTATATATACGTGTGTTAATTGTGGTATCAGACAGTTTGCCCGTATCAAATACATATTTACAATAACTATCTCCTGTTTTGGGAAAATTGCAGAATTTTTTACAGATCTCACACTTAAAGATAAATTTTAACTCTACCTCAAATGTCGCAACAACGTGTAAACATAACTCTCTTCATGTTCATTCTTTCCGAGTCTATAAGTAAGAGTGATGCGGTGTTCTGCTAAAAATATATACGGACGTCGGAATTACCCGGATATTGATTTAATTTGATAAATCACAAAAGTTAATGGTCATGTGATTTTTTTTTTCTAGTTTAAAAATAGCTAACGGTCCAGCGCGGCTCAGATAGGCAGTACATATTTGTAATGAAGAGTGGGGTGTTATGATTTACTTTTTAAATAGATGTAGGACATCAGAAAATACCCTTTCGCTGGGATATTTTTCAGATAATAATAATGTATGTGATTGTTTAACAAAAATAAAGTAGGCACAAATTGTCGCATAACATTTTTAAGTTGTCTATCCTATTGTATGCACGTTCACACGAGTATTAGAACTTAATGGACAATTATGTTTTAATTCTGCACTCAGGTTTTTTATATTAAATATACACACATGTAAATCACTGACGAAAGTACCAAAACGTATATGTATATATAAAGGAATAAAAGATAGTCCATCAACGGTATTCTAATGTGTTTACTGTATTGCAACCAAACAACCGGTACTGCGTAGTGCCTACGACAGACTGACGTATACACAGACTAATTAGACCATTAGGGTAACATCGTTGGTTTTACTGATATAAATCACTGATCAAAGTACAAAAAACCTATATTTACACATATGAAACAACATCATGGTAAAATACATAAGTATGCAATCTAAGCAGCTCAAATTGACCTTAAAGGTGGTATTCGACAGTTTGGGTTAAAATAGTTTTTCTTAAATGATGAAGAAGTAAGTCATTGTTACCCGGAAAGTTCTTGCAAAATGCTGCCCATTGATACCCTAGATCAGTATTAACAGTGAAACATAATTCCTATTCCTCATTGCAAACAGCTATTTCCTATCTGAGCCACGTTGCAGAGATAGCTGTTTAAACTATGAAAACCACGTGACAACTCACTTTGACTTTTCTTCATATCGACATCCGTGTAATCCGCCCTGACGTCGGTATCTATATTTAGCAGAGATCACTGTCATGCTTATTTATAGATTTGGAATGATTTATACAAAAGTTTGAGTTTATGCTGATTGCTCTTATTCCCAGAAAGCAGTGGTAAGTTATTGTAACATGATTTTGATAGAGGCAAACTGTCGGATTTCGACTTTTAAACCCCATTTCTGGTCAACATATTACATACAATGTTTTGAAACTCTCAAATTTTTAAAGATATATTCGTTCCCCATGTGTGTTTGACGCTAATCAGACCCCCACCCCAAAACAACAACAGAACAATAGAAAAAACAACAACAACAATAACAAAATCATACACACAAAAGAACAAACAACAACAAAAAACAACAACTACAGAAAAACAAACAAACAAAAGAACAAACAACACAACAACAACAAAACAAATTTGTTACTAATATTTGATATAGGCAAAATATCGCATGCCGCGTTCAATATATTTTACTTCCGCTGAACAAAACATATTCTGCATATCGATCTGATAATGTCTTAAGCTTCAATCGCAATGCATGGATGCAGTTTTAAATGTTTGCTTTATGACTGCTCGGTGGCCAATACATGCATAAGTTATAGTTTTATAATTTTTATTAGATTATTTTTCTTCTCAAAACAATTCAACAACAGACATAAGAGTTTGAACAATACATAAAGCTTAAGCTTGAAAATTGATTAAAAATGAGCCTTTTGGGTGAAAAAAAACAACAAAAAAATAACATGCAAAAACACACAAAGATAAAACAAACAAAACTTAACCCATAGCTGCTCTGTAGTTATGAAACAAAGGCGTTTTACCATGTCATCTGAACACCCTAGCTGCCCAGTAGTTACGATAAAAAGAGGCTGTTACCATGTCAACTGAACACCCTAGCTGTCCAGTATTTGTGATAGAAAGATACTTTTACCATGTCAACTGAACATCCTAGCTGTCCAGTAGTTATGATAGAAAAATGCTGTTACCATGTCAACTGAACCCCTTAGCTGTCAGTAGTTATGATAGAAAGATAATGTTACCATTTCAATTGAACACCCTAGCTTCCCAGTAGTTATGATAGAACGATAATGTTACCATGTCAACTGAACCCCATAGCTGCCCAGTATTTATGAAAAAAAGATATTGTTACCATGTCAACTGAACTCCCTAGCTGCCCAGTAGTTACGATAGAAAGAGGCTGTTACCATGTCAACTGAACATCATAGCTGTCCAGTATTTGTGATAGAAAGATACTGTTACCATGTCAACTGTACATCCTAGCTGTCCAGTAGTTATGATAGAAAGATAATGTTACCATTTCAATTGAACACCCTAGCTTCCCAGTAGTTATGATAGAAAGATAATGTTACCATGTCAACTGAACACCTTAGCTGCCCAGTAGTTATTATAGAAAGATACTGTTACCATGTCAACAGAACACCTTAGCTGCCCAGTAGTTATGATAGAAAGATACTGTTACCATGTCAACTGAACACCCCAGCTGCTCAGTAGTTATGATAGAAAGATACTGTTACCATGTCAACTGAACACCCCAGCTGCTCTGTAATGATGGTAGAAAGACACTGTTACCATGTCAACTGAACACCCTAGCTGCCCAGTAGTTATGATAGAAAGATACTGTTTCCATGTCAACTGAACACCCCAGCTGCTCTGTAATGATGGTAGAAAGACACTGTTACCATGTCAACTGAACACCCTAGCTGCCCGGTAGTTATGATAGAAAAACACTGTTACCATGTCAACTGAACACCCCAGCTGCCCAGTAGTTATGATAGAAAGATACTATTACCATGTCATCTGAACACCCTAGCTGTCAGTAGTTATGATAGAAAGAAAATGTTACCATGCCAGCTGAACACCCTAGCTGCCCAGTAGTTATGATAGAAAAATACTGTTACCATGTCAACTGAACACCCTAGCTGCCCAGTAGTTATTATAGAAAGATACTGTTACCATGTCAACAGAACACCTTAGCTGCCCAGTAGTTATGATAGAAAGATACTGTTACCATGTCAACTGAACACCCCAGCTGCTCAGTAGTTATGATAGAAAGATACTGTTACCATGTCAACTGAACACCCCAGCTGCTCTGTAATGATGGTAGAAAGACACTGTTACCATGTCAACTGAACACCCTAGCTGCCCAGTAGTTATGATAGAAAGATACTGTTTCCATGTCAACTGAACACCCCAGCTGCTCTGTAATGATGGTAGAAAGACACTGTTACCATGTCAACTGAACACCCTAGCTGCCCGTTAGTTATGATAGAAAGACACTGTTACCATGTCAACTGAACACCCCAGCTGCCCAGTAGTTATGATAGAAAGATACTGTTACCATGTCATCTGAACACCCTAGCTGTCAGTAGTTATGATAGAAAGAAAATGTTACCATGCCAGCTGAACACCCTAGCTGCCCAGTAGTTATGATAGAAAAATACTGTTACCATGTCAACTGAACACCCTAGCTGCCCAGTAGTTATGATAGAAAGATACTGTTACCATGTCAAATGAACAACCTAGCTTCCCTGTAGTTATGATAGAAAGATACTGTTACCATGTCAACTGAACACCCTAGCTGTCCAGTAGTTATGATAGATAGATAATGTTACCATGTCAACTGAACACCTTAGCTGCCCAGTAGTTATGATAGAAAGATACTGTTACCATGTCAACTGAACACCCTAGCTGCCCAGTAGTTATGATAGAAAGAAAATGTTATCATGCCAACTGAACACCTTAATAGCTCAGTAGTTATGATTGAAAGATACTGTTACCATGCCAACTGAACACCGTTGCAGCTCAGTAGTTTTGATAGAAAGATACTGTTACCATGACAACTGAACACCATAGCATCTCAGTAGATATGATAGATAGATAAGGTTACCATGTCAACTGAAAACCCTAGCTGCCCAGTAGTTATGATAAAAAGATACTGTTACCATGTCAACACACTAGCAGCTCAGTAATTTTGATATAAATGTGTGTTATTATGTCAGCTGAACACCATAGCTGCTCAATAGTTATGACATGTCGATGTAACAAATTTCTTAAGTGCCACTTGTGCACCGGCTATTTTCTTAACGGTCAGGTGCATTTTTCATTGATTTACGGGTCTAGCTTCTTGTCAAGTGGAGGTGTGGGAGTGGGGGTTCGAGATGGTCAGACGAGGGTCCGGACACCACCATAAATTGTCAAAATAAAACTTCAAATGGTTCTAGTAGTAGTTTTGTCCCATATGTGTATAGTGCTACATATAGGACGAGCTAGCAAGTATTTAAACCTAACATAGATTGAATACTTATTGAAAATAAACATTTTGTGCAAAAATGGGCATTGAACATCGTACTTTAGGCCTATATATTTAATAATTCAAATTCCATATTCCACTTAATATACATTTAGCAAAGGATCACAGGAGAATTTTTCTGTCAAGCCCGTTACGTAAATAATACTCCTACAGAACTGTAATCGTAAATATGGACAAAATCAATATAAATGTTTTAAAAGTAGAGACTAACATATTGGGCATTTCTACGAAACAGTCTTGTCCGGATGCCACCGAGGAGATTCGAAAGCCGTAATAATTAGAACAGCCCCCTCCAAAACTTCTCACACGTACCGTCAAGGGCTCCGCGCTTCAGCGCTGACGCCAGTGAATATGAACCATCTTTGTCGCCGAGAATACAAACTGTTTGGACTCATGGAGAAAGTTGCTGAAATGAAGAAAATGTCTTTCATTGGATGCTTCATTTCAGTTCAAATTGCCTAGATAGCATGCACGCAGACCACCTAGTACGGTTAGCTGCTGCAGGTTTAATTAGGACCCCCACCTATATAAAACACACCATGAATCCCCCTTCTATCATTCAGAACGACGTCGCCCAGCCTGGCTTATAATATAATAATATTCCGATAATAGAACACGAAAAAAAACGTTTTACGTTAAATGTATTTCTTCTCAGTTAAAACAAAACGGCCACCTGAAATACTGTGCATTTTATATTTAGCGAAGGATCTATATCATTAATTAACTTCAAAATGTACATTGTAATCTATTTTCCCTTAATTATAACTACCTTGGTATGAACAATACTTCTATATACACTTTATGCATTGTTTATTTTAACGCAGTTGAGACCTATGTTTACTCTTATCTCTATTAGGCTACTAGCACCTGACTCTGCATGGGTTATACACTATATTGAAACTACATATCGAACGACTGTATTTACATCCTTTATCGCGTAAATTTGCATGGCGAAACATGACGTTTAAACACGAGATAAAATCGGAACTCGTTCGTATATAAGCAATGCAGTTTTCCGTAATATACCGAATAGTTACGGAGCTATGTGTTACCGTTTCGCTGTAATGATTTAATATTTAACATAAGCTGCTGTGTTGAACACATTTTATGTAATTGTGCATAAACTGTTTTTATAAGTATTGATGTACTACAGCCTTAAAGAAGGTAGTTCTATGGACAAAGATCAGAGACTGGGGCGGAAATCTTATTCAACCTGGAGGCAGTGACATGGTGACGACAGACCAGTAGGAATGATAATAGACAAATAGAACAAGGTACAGGTGAGAAATTCAATGCTTTTTATTTTCTTTTTTTAAACAATCAATAATTTATTCACATATAGTAAGAACTTAAAGCCAGAAATTTTTTGCGCGAAATCAAGATTCCTTGTAGACACCACCACCACCACCAATAACAACAACATCATCATCAAAGAAAGCAACACAGAAAAACGCGGTATCGGGAATGAACTGTCGTGAACAATATATCTTTTCACGTAACAGTATTCATGTCCATATTTATAGGATCGAAGTCATTGTATGCTTATTTATGAAATACTGTTCACGTAACTCCATTCACTCGCATAACAGTGTTCATGTAGATTTATCGAAAGTAGGTCATTTGATTTTTCGAAAATGCATCTGACAACATACTCCTGAGTTGTGTATTTAAAGTCCAAAACATTTCAGAATACAATCGCGGCATGCTTTCATCATCATCATCATCATCATCATCATCATCATCATCATCATCATCATCATCATCATCATCATAACCACTACCACCACCACCACCACCACCACCATCATCATCATCATCATCATCATCATCATCATCATCATCATCATCATCATCATCATTACCATCATTATCATCATTATCATCCTCACCAACAACACCATCATCACCGCCATCATCCTCCTCCTCCTCATCATCATCTAACCATCATCAGAAGGACATTTTTCCGTTATAATAATGACATGCTTTTCCCGTAGACCCACTAACTCGAAGAGTCGAAGTCGATTTTCTGAAAAGAGGCCCTGTGATTTGCTGAAAAATGATCTGATATTATAGACATCACCATCATCATCACCATCATCATAGTTATAAAGGACACAAAGAACGTTATTATTATCGTCAGCATTACAACAATGGACAGCTCCATCGACATAACAGCAACATCAGCGGAAAGTCAGCAGAATTAAGATCTTCATCTTTATAATCCTCCTCCTCATCATCATCATCATCATCTTCGTCATCATAGGTTCGATCATCATCATCATAATCATCATCGTGTTAATAATACGTCATTATTATTATAATTATTTCCATCTGCATTCATTGAAATAATCACACTTCCAATCGCCCCAGGCGACAAAAATTGAGATCAGGGGAGTAAATTTTCCGAGCGAGTAAGTTTGTCGCCCAACTGGCTACCGATATCTCAAATTGATTTTATCATAGATCTGTTTTTGGAAAGTAGACCTCCCAAAAGTATCTACCTGTAAAAGTGGTTCGTGCCATTTTGTGATGTTATTTGTAATACATCATTGGGCCACGTGCGCTTCTATGTCAATCGCAATTTCTCATTAATCGGTGTAAGCCTGTATCTGGAAAGGAAATTGCCGAGGTGATCGAATAAGACAGCGTGCCATTACTCAGATGTTATCGACTATGTCCTTCTGCTAAAATGGCTCCAATTAAAAGGACACCAGTGGTACAACCAGGAAAAAGATACAAGGCTAGGAGTGATGAATGTTTTATGTGTGATTTGTCCAAATTTTTATAAAGATATCAAGGGCAAAATAATCATATCGTATTAATTGTTAAAAAGCACCTATTCTAATTGTCCACTCGCCCTCGCCGCTATAGCTTAAATTTTTTGTACAGAAATACCTGCCTGCTATCTATATTTAGCGTGACAAATACTCTGACTGGCAAACTAGGAAAGCATCATCGGCATATGCCTGGCAGGCGTCAACAAGCAAGTCTCTTAATTTCTGCATATTAAAGTTTCCAACACTATAAGTTAGTGTAATCGTGTGTTACAAAGATGCCACATTATGTTAATTACAAGCGACATACTTTATGACGTTATCGCGTCTACGGTACTCGCACACGGTATTTATTTGCCTGAGTGAGTGAGTCTAATTGTTGTTTTTACTACTCAGTGGAAAAAGACCGCTTTCACAAAGCCGTCATTTGATAAACGCTACAGATTGAGTTTCTTCACACTTACTTAATCGGTTTTAATCACATTGCTGATGTCCACATGGTCTTTGACAGCTAAAGAAACCTCTATATTGCAACAATTCTACAGATGGTTCTTAAAAATGTTTGAAGAAACCTGTAAGTACATTCAAACTTTTATATATGCCCTTGAAGTAGAACCTGTCGCGCTTCAAGCGCCTTTTCTGGAAAAGATACTAAGCCCTTGCAGATGTCGGGGAGTGAGGACATTAATTTAAGAAAGAGGCGAAGAAAAAATATGAAGCTAACCGTGAATGTTTGTTGGTTTGTGGTGTGCAGGGCGTGTTTGGCTCAAGCACGAAGAATGCAATTTGTATCTGGTTGTGGCCTGTTTTCACTGGAAAACTTAAAAGTTCACGACAAAACAAAGTGAACACATGGTTCAAAACCCGTCTCCCGATAAGTGAAATACTGTTGGTGGGACGATAAACCCAATAAACAATAACAACAATAACAATAATTATCATTGTCATCATCATTTCTGCCGTACTATTGCTTTTCCACAGTATATTTTTTCTCTGAAAATAATTACCATTTATATCATTAACAATATCTTTACATACATAATTTTTGTATAACTGTTGTTTCAGTCATAATGGATGAAGTATCCGGGCGTGGGGTATCTTCATCAGGCACACAGCCACATCCCCAGGGTCACAATAACTGTGACGAGTGTGCTGAATCGGGAAACATGGTTTCTGCTTCTGGTTTTTGTGAGAATTGTTCTGACTTTCTTTGCACATCATGCATTAAGCAGCACAAGAAAGCCAGATCGTCAAGAAATCACGAAATTCTTGAGGGTAGAGACATGCCAACGATTAAGCCAAGAAAATCCGATGTGGAGAAATGCACCATGCACCCCGGGAGGTCGATTGAGGCTTATTGTCCTGATGATGACACATTTGGATGCTTGCTGTGTTTCACGGTTGGCCACAGATCCTGTCAGAATGTCGCTCTTCTGTCTGATTTGTCACGTGGAGTAGAAACAAGCAAAGAATTTCTAGATGTCCAAAATGCAGCTGACAGATACAAGAAATTAGAGGAGGAGTACAAGCAGGTCATCGAGGAATATTTGTCCAAGAACGATGAATGGCACAGTAAAACCTTAAAGAGATTTCAACAATTCCGATCAGAGGTCCTTAGCATCGTAGAAGAAATCGGCATAAAAGTACACGAGGAGGCAGACGCATTGAAAGAGGAAAATAAAAGTCAGCTGAATAAACTAGCACATCAAATTGCAACATGTACGGAACAAGTTAAACAGTATATGTTAAATATGGACGACAAGAAAGATCGCAAGGAAAATGAACAATTATTCATTGATTTAAAGAAAAATGGCAGGCTTATAACTGACTCTGTTCCTCGCTTAGAGACAATCTATAAGGGAATTGCTATCAAAACATTTAAATTTGAATTTGATCCATCCATCAAAGATATATTAATCAAGACCAACAAAATAAATGTTGAGACACCATCACTTCTTTCTCAACCTAAAGCAGAATTAGACGAGGAAAGTCACACCTGTCTTCACAGAGCTCTCTCACCAGCCACAAGACGCAAATCAATATCTCTGGTGAACATCAAATCAAAGATGGATGATAAAACATTCTGGGTCACTAGCATAATGGAACTTTCAGAAACAAAACTTATCCTGGCTGACTTTAATAATGACTGCCTGAAAGTGTTTGACATGACCAGTAACACCATCACACAGAGACGGTCCCTAACAGCAAAACCCTGGGATATCACTAACGTTCCCGGGTGTCGTGTGGCTGTTTCATTTCCATACACTAAACAGATCCAATTATTCAAAGCTGACCAGACCATGGAACCTTG
Source organism: Sinonovacula constricta (assembly GCA_007844125.1). Taxonomy (NCBI): domain Eukaryota; kingdom Metazoa; phylum Mollusca; class Bivalvia; order Cardiida; family Solecurtidae; genus Sinonovacula; species Sinonovacula constricta. The sequence goes on from CM017564.1 coordinate 1,307,254, forward strand.
TGGAAGTATTGACGTGCCTTGTGGATGTCATGGTCTACACTGTACTGGAGACAGGCTGGTTGTATCTTACATAAGTCCACCAAAGATTCTGATACTTAGTATGACCGGCACGGTCCTCCAGACTATCCAGCATGATCCATCAGGGAAAGAGTTATTTCGGTGTCCCTATTACTTGAGAGTCAGTAATGACAACAAGTTGATCTATGTAAGTAATCATGACAACCATAACCTCACATGTATGACTACTACCGGCGTGGTCCAGTGGGTTTACCGGGACGAGCAGTTGCAGTATCCATATGGCGTGACTACAGGAGAGAACGGGTCTATCTACCTCTGTAGCTTTGGAACCAACACCATCCACGTGGTGTCCCGTGACGGTGCCAGACTCGCCATCTTACAGTGTGAACAGTCCAGTATCCTGAAACCAACTGCTGTGTATTACACCCGCAACAACCGGACATTGTATGTGTCGAAATACCGTGATGATCATATCACAAGACTCAGTCTGCAATAGTATCACAAGACTTAGTCTGTAATAGCTTATTGAGCAGGCATATATTATATTATATTATATTATATTATATTATATTATATTATATTATATTATATTATATTATATTATATTATATTGTATTATATTATATTATATTATATTATATTATATTATATTATATTAAACAACATATATTATGGAGAAGAAACGAATATTTCTTATAATGTACATCTATATTAAGCCAATTTTACTTCTTGTTGACATTGACCGTTGGTCTTTACAGTGACTGACTAAAGTGCTTCCATGTACAACTGGGATGTGATACATACGGTAATTAAGATTAGTGAGTAACGTTAGTAAATATAATTTTATAATATCTTTTGTATCTTATTTTCTGTTTCTCGTCGCATTATTAATAAATATATCAATATAGTTATTCAGGCAACAATAACAAAGTATAAGTTTTGATTATTTCATTGATTTGCAAAGCTTTATTCATGCTCTACTGCGAAATGCTGAAAGGCTATAGAAGACGAATAAGTAGAAGACACATAAGAAGAATGAAAATAATGAAGAAAATAAGTAGCCCTAGGATATAATGATGATGATGAAGATCATGATGCTAATTATCATGATGATTATGAATTAAGGCAACATCAATAACAGATATATGTTTATTAAAAAAAACTGTCACTGCTTAAGTCATTAAAGTTCCTTTCTAAGACAAGTTTCTGTTGATTAATAGGTGTCAATGTTTTAATGACTCAAATTAAACAGACATCCGAATATAAAAAAAACTGTCACAGTTTTTATCACTAGTCGGTAATCATCGTTATACACAATTTTAAAAGTTTATACAAAACAATAGTTGTGTGTTTAAAACGTTTGAGATTCAACGAGATTCAAAACGTCCTGTATCTTGTAAGTAGTTATTATTAAACAGACTTATTTTGCAACAACATCATTGTAAAATACAGAAGCATTCAATCTAAGAGGCAAAAACTGGCTTAAAGGTGGAATTCGACACTTTGGGCTAAACTATTTTTCTCAAAGGACCAAAAAAGTCATTGTTACCCGGAAAGTTCTTACAAAATGATGCTCATTGATACCCTAGATCAGTGTGAACAGTGAAACATAATTCCTATTTCCCACTGCAAACAGTTATTTCCTATCTGAGCCACGCTGCAGAGATAGCTGTTTAAACTATGAAAACCACGTGACAACTCACTTTTCAGTTTACTTTATATCGGCATCCGGGTTGTCTGCTCTGACGTCTATCTATATTTAGCACATTTCACTATCGTGCTTATTTATAGATTTGGAATGATTTATACAAAAGCATGAGTTTATGCTGAATTCTCGGAAGCAGTGATTAGTTATTATTACATAATTTTGATAGAGGCAAACTTCCGGATATCGACTTTAAACCCCCTTTTCTGGGCAACATATTACACACCATGTTTTGAAACTCTCAACATTTTAAGATATATTCATTCCGCGTATGTGTTTGACGCTAGATCAGATCCCCAAAACAAAACGGCACAATAAGCAAAAAACAACAACAACAAAACAAAAACAAAATCAAACACACAAACGAACAAACAAATTACAACACAAAAATACAAAAAAAAACAACAACAACAAAAGAACAAACAACAACAAAACAGGGTAAAGCATTTGTTACTAACATTTGATATAGGCAAACTATCGGATTCCACGTTCAATACGTTTAATTTCCACTGAACAAAACATACAGTCTGCATATCGTTCTGATAATGTCTTAAGCTTTAATCGCAATGCATGGATTCATTTTTTTAAATATTTGTTTTATGACAATACATGCATTAGTTATAGCTTTCTTTTTTCTTCTTCTCAGAACAAGTTCAAAGACAGGCATAAGTGTCTAATAATAAATAAATACAAAAAAAACAGAACTAAACCCCCTAGCTGCTCTGTAGATATGATAGAAAGCCCTTTAACCATGTCAACTAAACCCCATAGCTGCCATGTAGCTATGATACAAAGGCCTTTTTTACCATGTCTACTGAACCCCATAGCTGTCCAGTAGTTATGATAGAAAGACAATGTTACCATGTCAACTGAACGCCCTAGCTGCCCAGTAGTTATGATAGAAAGATACTGTTACCATGTCAACTGAACTCTCTGGCTGTCCAGTAGTTATGATAGAAAGACACTGTTACCATGTCAGCTGAACCCCCTAGCTGTCCAGTAGTGATGATAGAAAGACAATGTTACCATGTCAACTGAACGCCCTAGATGCCCAGTAGTTATGATAGAAAGATACTGTTACCATGTCAACTGAACTCTCTGGCTGTCCAGTTGTTATGATAGAAAGATACTGTTACCATGTCCACTGAACTCCCTAGCTGTCCAGTAGTTATGATAGAAAGAAACTGTTTCCATGTCAACTGAACACTCAAGCTGCCCAGTAGTTATGATAAAAAGATAATGTTACCATGTCAACTGAACACCCCAGCTGCCCAGGAGGTATGATAGAAAGATAGTGTTACCATTTCAACTGAACACCCTAGTTGCCCAGTAGTTATGATAGAAAGATACTGTTACCATGTCAACTGAAAACCCTAGCAGCCCAGTAGCTATGATAAAAAGATACTTTTACCATGTCAACTGAACACCCTAGCTGACCAGTAGTTATGATTGAAACATAGTGTTACCATGTCAACTGAACACCCCAGCTGCCCAGTAGGTATGATAGAAAGATAGTGTTACCATGTCAATTGAACACCCTAGCTGCCCAGTAGTTATGATAGAAAGATACTGTTACCATGTCAACTGAAAACCCTAGCAGCCCAGTAGCTATGATAGAAAGATACTGTTACCATGTCAATTGAACACCCTAGCTGCCCAGTAGTTATGATAGAAAGATAGTGTTACCATGTCAACTGAACACCCTAGCTGTCCAGTAGTTATGATAGAAAGATAGTGTTACCATGTCAACAGAACACCCTAGCTGCCCAGTAGTTATGATAGAAAGATAGTGTTACCATGTCAACTGAACACCCTAGCTGCCCAGTAGTTATGATAGAAAGATAGTGTTACCATGTCAACAGAACACCCCAGCTTACGAGTAGTTATGATAGAAAGATAGTGTTACCATGTCAACAGAACACCCTAGCTGCCCAGTAGTTATGATAGAAATTGAGTGTTAACATGTCAACAGAACACCCTAGCTGCTGATACCATGTCAACTGAAAGCCCTAGCTGCCCAGTAGCTATGATAGAAATATACTGTTACCATGTCAATTGAACACCCTAGCTGCCCAGGAGTTATGATAGAAAGATAGTGTTACCATGTCAACTGAACAACCTAGTTTCCCAGTAGTTATGATAGAAAGATAGTGTTACCATGTCAACTGAACACCGTAGCTTCCCTGTAGTTATGATATAAAGATACTGTTACCATGTCAAATGAACACCCTATCTTCCCAGTAGTTATGATAGAAAGATAGTGTTACCATGTCAACAGAACACCCTAGCTGCCCAGTAGATATGATAGAAAGATAGTGCTACTATGTCAACTGAACACCCTAGCTGCCCAGTAGTTATGATAGAAAGAGGCTGTTACCATGTCAACTGAAAACCCTAGCTGCCCAGTAGCTATGATAAAAATATACTGTTACCATGTCAATTAAACACCCTAGCTGCCCAGTAGTTATGATAGAAAGATGGTGTTACCATGTCAACTGAACACCGTAGCTTCCCAGTAGTTATGATAGAAAGATACTGTTACCATGTCAACGGAACACTCTAGCTGGCCAGCAGTTATGATAGAAAGATAATGTTAGCCTGTCAACTGAAATCGCTAGCTGTCCAGTAGTTACGATAGAAAGATACTGTTACCCTGTCAACTGAACACCCTAGCTGTCTAGTAGTTACGATAGAAAGATATTGTTACCATATCAACTGAACACCTAAGCTGGCCAGTAGTTATGATAAAAAGATAATGTTACCCTGTCAACTGAAATCCCTAGCTGTCCAGTAGTTATGATAGAAAGATACTGTTACCCTGTCAACTGAATACCCTAGCTGTCCAGTAGTTACGATAGAAAGCTATTGTTACCATGTCAACTGAACACCTTAGCTGCCCTGTAGTTATGATAGAAAGATACTGTTACCATGTCAACTGAACACCCTAGCTTACCAGTAGTTATGATAGAAAGATAGTGTTTCCATGTCAAATGAACACCCTAGCTGCCCTGTAGTTATGATATAAAGATACTGTTACCATGTCAACTGAACACCCTAGCTGTCCAGTAGTTATGATAGAAAAATACTGTTGCCATGTCAAATGAACACCCTAGCTGCCCTGTAGTTATGATAGAAAGATACTGTTACTAAGTCAACTGAACACCTTAGCTGTCCAGTAGTTATGATAGAAAGATACTGTTACTAAGTCAACGGAACACCTTAGCAGTCCATTAGTTATGATAGAAAGATACTGCTACCATGTCAACGGAATACCCTGGCTGTCCAGTAGTTATGATAGAAAGATACTGTTGCAATGTCAACTGAACTCCTTAGCTGGCCAGTAGTTATGATAGAAATGTAATGTTACCCTGTCAACTGAAATCCCTAGCTGTCCTGTAGTTATGATAGAAAGATACTGTTACCCTGTCAACTGAACACCCCAGCTGTCCAGTAGTTACGATAGAAAGATATTGTTACCATGTGAACTGAACACCTAAGCTGCCCAGCAGTTATGATAGAAAGATACTGTTACCATGTCAACTGAACACCCTAGCTTACCAGTAGTTATGATAGAAAGATACTGTTTCCATGTCAAATGAACACCCTAGCTGCCCTGTAGTTATGATAGAAAGATACTGTTACCATGTCAACTGAACACCCTAGCTGTCCAGTAGTTATGATAGAAAGATACTGTTGCCATGTCAAATGAACACCCTAGCTGCCCTGTAGTTGTGATAGAAAGACACTATTACTATGTCAACTGAACACCTTAGCTGTCCAGTAGTTATGATAGAAAGATAATGTTACCATGTCAACTGAACACCCTAGCTGCCCAGTAGTTATGATAGAAAGATAATGTTACCATGTCAACTGAACACCCTAGCTGCCCTGAAGTTATGATAGAAAGATACTGTTGCAATGTCAACTGAACACCCTAGCTTACCAGTCGTTATGATAGAAAGATACTTTTACCATGTCAACTGAGCACCCTAGCTGTCCAGTAGTTATGATAGAAAGATACTGTTGCCATGTCAAATGAACACCCTAGCTGCCCTGTAGTTATGATAGAAAGACACTGTAACTTTGTCAACTGAACACCTTAGCTGCCGAGTAGTTATCATAGAAAGATACTGTTACCATGTCAGCTGAAATCCCTAGCTGTCCAGTAGTTATGATAGAAAGAAACTGTTACCATGTCAACTGAACACCCTAGCTGTCCAGTAGTTATGATAGAAAGATACTGTTACCCTGTCAACTGAACACCCTAGCTGTCCAGTAGTTACGATAGAAAGATATTGTTACCATGTCAACTGAACACCTAAGCTGCCCTGTAGTTATGATACAAAGATACTGTTACCATGTCAACTGAACACCCTAGCTTACCAGTAGTTATGATAGAAAGATTCTGTTTCCATGTCAAATGAACACCCTAGCTGCCCTGTAGTTATGATAGAAAGATACTGTTACCATGTCAACTGAACACCCTAGCTGTCCAGTAGTTATGATAGAAAGATACTGTTGCCATGTCAAATGAACACCCTAGCTGCCCTGTAGTTGTGATAGAAAGACACTATTACTATGTCAACAGAACACCTCAGCTGTCCAGTAGTTATGATAGAAAGATAATGTTACCATGTCAACTGAACACCCTAGCTGCCCAGTAGTTATGATAGAAAGATAATGTTACCATGTCAACTGAACACCCTAGCTGCCCAGTAGTTATGATAGAAAGATACTGTTGCAATGTCAACTGAACACCCTAGCTTACCAGTAGTTATGATAGAAAGATACTGTTACCATGTCAACTGAACACCCTAGCTTACCAGTAGTTATGATAGAAAGATACTGTTTCCATATTAAATGAACACCCTAGCTGCCCTGTAGTTATGATAGAAAGATACTGTTACCATGTCAACTGAACACCCTAGCTTTCCAGTAGATATGATAGAAAGATACTGTTGCCATGTCAAATGAACACCCTAGCTGCCCTGTAGTTATGACAGAAAGACACTATTTCTATGTCAACTGAACACCTTAGCTGTCCAGTAGTTATGATAGAAAGATACTGTTACCATGTCAACTGAACACCCTAGCTGCCCAGTAGTTATGATAGAAAGATAATGTTACCATGTCAACTGAACACCCTAGCTGCCCTGAAGTTATGATAGAAAAATACTGTTGCAATGTCAACTGAACACCCTAGCTTACCAGTCGTTATGATAGAAAGATACTGTTACCATGTCAACTGAGCACCCTAGCTGTCCCGTAGTTATGATAGAAAGATACTGTTGCCATGTCAAATGAACACCCTAGCTGCCCTGTAGTTATGATAGAAAGACACTGTAACTTTGTCAACTGAACACCTTAGCTGCCGAGTAGTTATCATAGAAAGATACTGTTACCATGTCAGCTGAAATCCCTCGCTGTCCAGTAGTTATGATAGAAAGAAACTGTTACCATGTCAACTGAACACCCTAGCTGCCCTGTAGTTATGATAGAAAGATACTGTTACCATGTCAACTGAACGCCCTAGCTTTCCAGTAGTTATGATAGAAAGAAAATGTAACCCTACCAACTGAACACCTTAGTAGCTCAGTAGTTAAGATAGAAAGAAACTGTTACCATGCCAACTGAACACCCTAGCTGCCCAGTAGCTATGATATAAAGAAAATGTTACCATGCCACCTGAACACCTTAGTAGCTCAGTAGTTATGCTTAAAAGATACTGTTACCATGCCAACTGAACACCGTTGCAGCTTAGTAGCTTTGATAGAAAGATACTGTTACCATGACAACTGAACACCGTAGCAGCTCAGTAGTTATGATAAAAAGATACTCTTACCATGTCAACACACTAGCAGTTTAGTAATTTTGATATAAATGTGTGCTATAATGTCAGCTGAACACCATAGCTGCTCAATAGTTATGACATGTCGATGTAACAAATTTCTTAAGTGCCACTAGTACACCGGCTATTTTCTTAACGGTCAGGTGCATTTTTCATTGATTCTAGCTTCTTGTCAAGGGGAGGTGTGGGGGTGGGGGTTCGAGGTGGTCAGACGAGGGTCCGGACACCACCATAAATTGTCAAAATAAAACTTCAAATGGTGCTAGTAGTAGTTTTGTCCCGTATGTGTATAGTGTTACATATAGGACGAGCTAGCAAGTATTTAAACATAACATAGATTGAATACTTATTGAAAATAAACATTTTGTGCAAAAATGGGCATTGAACATCGTTAGGTAAATCATACTCCTACAGAAATGTAATCGTAAATATAGACAAAATCAATATAAATGTTTTAAAAGTAGAGACTAACATATTGGCCATTTCTACGAAACAGTCTTGTCCGGATGCCACCGAGGAGATTCGAAAGTCGTGATAATTAGAACAGCCCACTCCAAAACTTCTCACACGTACCATTAAGGGCGCCGCGCTTCAGCGCTGACGCCCGTGAATATGGATCATCTTTGTCGCCGAGAATACAAACTGTTTGGACTCATTGTGAAAGTTGCTGAAATGAAGAAAATGGCTATTATTGGCTGCTACATTTCAGTTCAAGTTGCCTTGATAGCATGCACGCAGACCACCTAGCACGGCTAGCTGCTGCTCGTTTAATTAGGACCCCCACCAATATAAAACACATCATGAATCCCCCTTCTATCATTCACAACGACGTCGCCCAGCCTGGCTTATAATATTATAATATTTCGATAATACGAGGGGTGTTCGGGAAGTTTAAGGACATTTGCTATATATTTGTTATTTATGGTGCATTTGTCTCCATATTTCACATAAAACACGAAAAAAAAAAACAGTTTTACGTTAAATATTTTGCTTCTTATGTTAAACAAAACGGCCACATGAAATACTGTGCATTTTATATTTAGCGAAGGAACTGTATCATTAATTAGCTTCAAAATGTACATTGTAATCTATTTTCCCTTCATTTATAACTACCTGGGTATGAACAATACTTCTCTATACACTTTATGTATTGTTTATTTTATCGCGGTTGAGATCCATGTTTACTCTGATCTCCATTGCTAGCACCTAACTCTGCATGGGTTATAAACTATATCGAAACTGCATATCGAACGACTGTATTTACGTCCTTGATCGCGTAAATTGGCATGGCAAAACATGCCGTTTAAACACGAGCTAAAATTGGAACACGTACTATATAAGCAATGCAGTTTTCCATAATATACCGAATAGTTACGGAGCCATGTGTTATCGTTTCGCTATAATGATTTGATTTTTTTCACAAGCTGCTGTGTTGAACCCATTTGATGTAATTGTGCATTAACTGTTTTATAAGTATTGATATACTACAGTCTTAAAGAAGGTAGTTCTATGGACAAAGAACAGAGGCTGGGACGGAAATCGTAATAAACCAGGAGGCAGTGACATGGTGACGACAGACCAGTAGAAATGATAATGGACAATTAGAACAAGGTACAGGTAAGAAATTCAATGTTTTTTTTTTTATTTTATTTGTTTAAACAATCAAATGTTCAAATGTTCAAAGCATAAATAATTTATACATATATAGGAAAAATTAAAGCCAGAATGTTTTTGCGCGAAATCAAGATTCCATGTAGACACCACCACCACCACCAACAACAACAACATCATCATCAAAGAAAGCAACACAGAAAAACGCGGTATCGGGAGGGAACTGTTGTGAACAATATATCTTTTCACATAATAGTGTTTATGTCCATATTTATAGGACCAAAGTCATTGCATGCTTATTTATGTAATACTGTTCACGTAACTCCATTCAGTCGCATAACTGTGTTCATGTAGATTTTCCGAAAGTAGGTCATTTGATTTTTCGAAAATGCATCTGACAACATACTCCTGAGTTGTGTATTTAAAGTCCAAAACATTTCAGAATACAATCGCGGCATACTTAAATAATCATCATCATCATCATCATCATCATCATCATCATCATCATCATCATCATCATCATCATAACCACCACCACCACCATCATTATCATCATTCTCATCATCATTATCATCTTTACCATCATTATCATCATTATCATCCTCACCAACAACACCACCATCACCGTCATCATCATCCTCCTCCTCATCATCATCTAACTATCATCAGAAGGACATATTTCCGTTATAATAATGACATGCCTTTCCCGTAGACCCACCTTCTGAAGTGTCGAAGTAGATTTTCTGAAAAGAGGCCCTGTGATTTGCTGAAAAATGATCTGATATTATAGACATCATCATCATCATCACCATCATCATAGTTATAAAGGACACAAAGAACGTTATTATTATCGTCAGCATTACAACAATGGACAGCACCATCGACATAACAGCAACATCAGCGGAAGGTCAGCAGAATTAAGATCTTAATCTTTACAATCCTCCTCCTCCTCATCATCATCTTCGTCATCATAGGTTCGATCATCATCATCATAATTATCATCGTGTTAATAATCACCGTCATTATTATTATAATTATTTCCATCTGCATTCATTGAAATAATCACACTTGCAATCGCCACACGCGACAAAAATTGAGATCCGGGGAGTACATTTTCCGAGCGAGTAAGTTTGTCAAAGTTTGTCGCCCAACTGGCTACCGATATCTCAAATTGATTTTATCATAGTTCTGTTTTTGGAAAGTAAACCTCCCAAAAGTATTTACCTGTAAAAGAGGTTCGTGCCATTTTGTGATGTTATTTGTAATACATCATTGGGCCACGTGCGCTTCTATGTCAATCGCAATTTCTCATTAATCGGTGTAAGCCTGTATCTGGAAGGGAAATTACCGAGGTGATCGAATAAGACAGCGTGTCATTACTCAGATGTTTTCGACTATGTCATTCTGCTAAAATGGCTTTACTTAAATGGACACCCGGGGCACAACCAGGAAAAAGATACAAGGCTAGGAGTGATGAATGTTTTATGTGTGATTTGTCCAAATTTTTATAAAGATATCAAGGGCAAAATAATCATATCGTATTAATTGTTAAAAAGCACCTATTCTAATTGTCCACTCGCCCTCGCCGCTATAGCTTAAATTTGTTGTACAGAAATACCTGCCTGCTATCTATATTTAGCGTGACAAATACTCTGACTGGCAAACTAGGAAAGCATCATCGGCATATGCCTGGCAGGCGTCAACAAGCAAGTCTCTTAATTTCTGCATATTAAAGTTTCCAACACTATAAGTTAGTGTAATCGTGTGTTACAAAGATGCCACATTATGTTAATTACAAGCGACATACTTTATGACGTTATCGCGTCTACGGTACTCGCACACGGTATTTATTTGCCTGAGTGAGTGAGTCTAATTGTTGTTTTTACTACTCAGTGGAAAAAGACCGCTTTCACAAAGCCGTCATTTGATAAACGCTACAGATTGAGTTTCTTCACACTTACTTAATCGGTTTTAATCACATTGCTGATGTCCACATGGTCTTTGACAGCTAAATAAACCTCTATATTGCAACAATTCTACAGATGGTTCTTAAAAATGTTTGAAGAAACCTGTAAGTACATTCAAACTTTTATATATGCCCTTGAAGTAGAACCTGTCGCGCTTCAAGCGCCTTTTCTGGAAAAGATACCAAGCCCTTGCAGATGTCGGGGAGTGAGGACATTAATTTAAGAAAGAGGCGAAGAAAAAATATGAAGCTAACCGTGAATGTTTGTTGGTTTGTGGTGTGCAGGGCGTGTTTGGCTCAAGCACGAAGAATGCAATTTGTATCTGGTTGTGGCCTGTTTTCACTGGAAAACTTAAAAGTTCACGACAAAACAAAGTGAACACATGGTTCAAAACCCGTCTCCCGATAAGTGAAATACTGTTGGTGGGACGATAAACCCAATAAACAATAACAACAATAACAATAATTATCATTGTCATCATCATTTTTGCCGTACTATTGCTTTTCCACAGTATATTTTTTCTCTGAAAATAATTACCATTTATATCATTAACAATATCTTTACATACATAATTTTTGTATAACTGTTATGTTTCAGTCATAATGGATGAAGTATCCGGGCGTGGGGTATCTTCATCAGGCACACAGCCACATCCCCAGGGTCACAATAACTGTGACGAGTGTGCTGAATCGGGAAACATGGTTTCTGCTTCTGGTTTTTGTGAGAATTGTTCTGACTTTCTTTGCACATCATGCATTAAGCAGCACAAGAAAGCCAGATTGTCAAGAAATCACGAAATTCTTGAGGGTAGAGACATGCCAACGATTAAGCCAAGAAAATCCGATGTGGAGAAATGCACCATGCATCCCGGGAAGTCGATTGAGGCTTATTGTCCTGATGATGACACATTTGGATGCTCGCTGTGTTTCACGGTTGGCCACAGATCCTGTCCGAATATCTCTCTACTGTCTGATTTGTCACGTGGTGTAGAAACAAGCAAAGAGTTTCTAGATGTCCAAAATGCTGCTGACAGATACAAGAAATTAGAGGAGGAGTACAAGCAGGTCATCGAGGAATATTTGTCCAAGAACGATGAATGGCACAGTAAAACCTTGGAGAGATTTCAACAATTCCGATCAGACGTTCTTAGTATCGTAGAAGAAATCGGCATAAAAGTACACGAGGAGGCAGACGCATTGAAAGAGGAAAATAAAAGTCAGCTGAATAAACTAGCACATCAAATTGCAACATATACGGAACAAATTAAACAGTATATGGTAAATATGGACGACAAGAAAGATCGCAAGGAAAATGAGCAATTATTCATTGATTTAAAGAAAAATGGCAGGCTTGTTATTGACTCTGTTCCTCGCTTAGAGACAATCTATAGGGATATTGCTGTCAAAAGATTTGAATTTGAATTTGATCCTTCTATCAAAGAGATATTAATCAGGACTAACAAAATAAATGTTGAGACAGCTTCACTTCTTTCTCAACCTAGAACAGCATCAGACGAGAAAAGTAACACCAGTGTTCACAGAGCGCTATCACCAGCCACAAGATACAAATCAACATCTCCGTTGAATATCAAATCAAAGGAGGTTGGTTATAAAACATTATGGGTCAGTAGTATAATGGAACTTTCAGAAACAACACTTATCATGGCTGACCATATTAATGACTGCCTGAAATTGTTTGACATGACCAGTAACTCCATCACACAGAGACGGACCCTAACAGCAAAACCCTGGGATATCACTAAAGTTCCTGGCTGTCGTGTGGCTGTTTCATTTCCATTCGCTAAACAGATCCAATTATTCAAAGCTGACCAGACCCTGGAACCTTGTGGAAGTATTGACGGGCCTTCTGAATGTCGTGGTCTACACTGTACTGGAGACAGGCTGATTGTATCTTACACCAGTCCAGCAAAGGTTCTGATCCTTAGTATGACTGGTACTGTTCTCCAGACTATCCAGCATGATCCATCAGGGAAAGAGTTATTCCAGTATCCCTGGTACTTGACAGTCAGTAATGACAACAAATTGATCTATGTAAGTGATCGTGACAACCATAACCTCACATGTATGACTACTACCGGCCTGGTTCAGTGGGTTTACCGGGACGAGCAATTGAAGATTCCACATGGCGTGACTACCGGAGAGAACGGGTCTATCTACCTCTGTAGCTATGGAACCTACACCATCCACGTGGTGTCCCGTGACGGTGCCAGACTTGCCATCATACAGTGTGATCAGTCCAGTATCCTGAGACCAACTGCTGTGTATTACACCCGCAACAACAGGACACTGTATGTGACGAAATACAATGATGATCATATCACAAGACTCAGACTGCAATAATATCACAAGACTTAGTCTGTAATAGCTTATTGAGCAGCCATATATTATATAGCAGGCATATATATATAAATAAACAACATACCTTGTTTGCAGAAGAAACGAATACTTCTTATAATGTACATCTATATTAAGCCAATTTTACTTCTTGTTGATATTGACCGTTGGTCTTTACAGTGACTGACTAAAGTGCTTCCATATACAGCTGGGAGATGATACATATGGTAAATAAGATTAGGGAGTAACGTTTGTAAATATAATTTTATGATATTTTTTTATCTTATTTTCTGTTTCTCATCGCATTATTAATCAATTTATCAGTACAGTTATTCAGGAAACAATAACAAAGTATAAGTATTGATTATTTTATTGATTTGCAAAGCTTTAATCACGGATGCGAAATGCTGAAAAGATATAGAAGACGAATATGTAGAAGACACAGAAGAAGAATGAAGATAATGAAGAAAATAAGTAGCCCTAGGATATAATGATGATGATGAAGATCATGATGCTGATTATCATGATGATCATAATGATGAATTAAGGCAACATCAATAACAGATATCTGTTTATTTAAAATAAACTGTCACTGCTTAGGTTTATTAAAGTTCCATTCTAAGACATGTTTCTGTTAATGTTTTAATGACTCAAATTAAACAGACATCCGAATATAAAAAACTGTCACTGTTTTATCACTAGTCTGTAATCATCGTTAAACACAATTTTAAAAGTTTATACAAAACAATAGTTGTGTGTTTAAAGCGTTCGTGATTTAACGATATTCCAGACATGCTGTATCTTGTAAGTAGTTATTATAAAGCAGATATATTTTGAAACAATATCATTGTTAAACACAAAAGCCTGAAACCTAAGCGGCAAAAACTGGCGTTAAGGGTGGTATTCGACAATTTGGGTTAAAATATTTTCTTTTCTCAAATGAACATATAAGTCATTGTTACCCGGGAAGTTCTTGCAAAAAGCTGCTAATTGGTGCCCTAGATCTGTGTGAACAGTGAAACATAAATCCTCATTCCTCATTGCAGACAGGTATTTCCTATCTGAGCCACGCTGCAGAGAGCTATTTTTAACTAGAATAACCACGTGACAACTTCCTTTATATCGTTATCCGGGCAATCCGCTCTGACCTCGGTATCTATTTTTAGCAGATATCACTATCGTTCTTATTTATAAATTTGGAAAGATTGACTATTTAAAGTGATTTTATCGCGATTTGTACTATCCACCCATTTATGCAGTGTTCAAACCCGTCTTTGTTTATACTAAAGTATACAGAATTCTCTTATTCCCCAAAGCAGTGGCAATGTATTGTTACATGATTTTGATATAGGCAAACTGTCGGATATCTACTTTAAATCCCCTTTTATGGACAACATATTACATATAAGGTTTTGAAACTCTCAACATTTTTAAGATATATTCATTCCCCATGTGTGCTTTACGCTAATCAAACTACAATAACAAAACAACACTGCAACAAAAATAAACAACAACAACTACACAAAACACAACAAACTAAGGATTAAACAACAAAAAAACAAGAACACAGGGTAAAACCTTTGTTATTAATACCTGATATAGGCAAACTATCGGATACCACATTCAATATGCTTTACTTTCGCTGAATAAAAAATACATATGTTCTGCATATCGGCCTGTTAATGTCTTAAGTTTCAAATTTTAATCGAAATCGTAATGCATGGATTCAGTTCTAAATATTTGTTTTATTACTGCTCGGTGGCCAATACATGATTAAGTTATTGCTTTCTAAATTTTAATAAGATTAATTTCTTCTCAAAACAAATTTAAAGACAGACAAAAGTATCTGAAAAATACATAAAAATATAATAAGCATGAACATTTATCAGATAAGCCTTTCGGCTTAGGCAAAACAAAGAAAAAACAACAACAAAAATAGAACAAAAAACAAAAGCAAAAAAACAACTATAAACAAAAACAAAGAATAAAACAGAAACACACTCGCATTCACAAACACATACACCCCAAAAACAGCAGCAACAACAAACAAAACAAAAACACATACACAAAAAAAACCAGTAATAAACACATGATAAGTTAGGGAAAAACATTCACTGAGCAGTTTAAAAATAGAATAGTTTCACTTCATATATGGTATATAGATAAATTGCAATATGAATATTAAAAATCACAATCTTTGAAACTCATTGGGAACCCTATAACAATATTATACACTACACTAACTTTACTGTATTTATCAGATGTAAACTTGTTCCACTTATTTTATTATGATTTATGCACACACACACACACACACACACACACACACACACACACACACAGTTGCCTGTAAAATACAGTTTTAACATGCAACTTTATTTAAATGTTACCTTTATACTCGTTCTCCATGTTATTCTAATAATAATGTTTAATATCTTACCTGTACATTCTGATCGTTGAATAAACTTATAATACAAAATACCAATCTGTTCAAGAAGGGTTAACAATGACAACAACAAACTTTTTTTAATTGTATAATAGTTTAAAAAGGCCATGGTTGTAAACTGACAACAAAGACTACTTTATTTAATAATAGTGTTACATTATAAAATACACACTGTAGTGTCTATGTTTAGTAAACGGTATGTTCGTACGACTATGTTACATCTATTGCAATCATATACGCCTGGATGCCTTCGGTTATTTTTTATATCAGCAACACAGGAAATACATGTTGATATGTACTCAGTCAGCCATTATTTTCTCAAATTAAAAGGAATGGTTTTATTTATGTTGACGTCCTACGTTACCATTGATTATTATAAACTTGGACTTTTCGTCTGATGCGTCCGACATCTTTCCAAAAGAATTTCAGAGCCGAAGCGTTCCGGAAGTTCGACAATTATTAAAGGGACATAACTCACTTTTCGTCAAGGCCAGAAATCAGCCTTTTGAGAGTTATCGCTCTTGTCCGATAATACGATCATGTTTCAGACATGCCAGCCCAGAAGATTTTATACGTTACCTCCCATGGTCAATGGTTACAATTGTCGAATTGAATAATAATTGTATATGGCATTGCGCTAATAATTCAATCTAGCCAAAATTCATTTAATGCACTACCATCAGGATACAGCGTTTAAATTAACTTATTATGTAGACATGTGAATGTATTATTCGTTTTCAATTAGGCATTTTATTACAATCAACGTGTTTTCCTTAAACATGCTATCGTACATGTCAATTAAAAAACATGAAATATTTTTTTGCAAATACAATATCCATGTGACATCAATATAATTAGACATATTTCTAAACACTCTTATTTCAGTCACAGTAAAAACGAGTCCATTGCCGACTAGTAAAGAAGCCATAAAATCATTGAAGTGATGACCGCATTTGGTAGCGTAATGATAAGGCAATCGATCAGTTGCCATATGCCACTTAACTTATGGACCCACCGAAGTTTAATTGCTCTGATTAATGTAGCAGCTCTTAGGGACGTCTATTCAAATTAGAGGACCAAATTGGTCAAGAAATGGTAGTGAGCACAGATCTTGCTACTTTGTAACAGAATAATTACTGCACTGGTTCATAAATATATAATTATACGCCAAAATAGATTCCTTAAACAATATTGTAAAGTAAGACATGCTTTGCTATTGGTAAGTGTAAGTGCAATTCTATGAATTCCTATGAAAAAAGAAAAGCATGTTAAAACACTACAAATTATAATACTGTACATAATTTCAATCATGTTGAACACATAGCATCCCCATCTCTGTTATTTAAACTCGATAGGCATATCGTTTTGTTTATTGTTCTCTCATATTTCATAGAGTTTGTTCAACCCCACAATATAGCATACATACACTTGGATCTTGAACAATACCTGTGTGACAGACACATGTTGACAGACTGTGGCAGCCTGGCTTATCAGAAAACAGATGCCCACACATGCTGGGTGGGTGAATAAATGGGGGCGGGGGTGGGGGTCACTTATATAAGGGTTTTGAGATGCCTTTACCGTAACTATGGTTTCTTTATACCCAGACAGTTGGTAAATCAATTGTTTAATTGTGTATGTTTTCCAAGACATGTAACTTATTTAAATCCCAAGTTGACACGATATTTACTAAATTCAGTAGGAAACAAAACAGCTACAGCAATTTCTGGGACATAATTATAAAACTATAAACCTAAAAAATAAATCGGGTTGTTTCGGAAGCAGATATAAACGTGTGACAAAACACAATAATTATCGACCTTAGAAATACTGAGCGATGCCTTTTCAATTACGATGATTTAAATGAAGATTTTCTATTTTAATCAATTAATACTTATGTGAAGGATTTTGTTCGCATTAGCAATTTAGAATACGATATTTAGACAGCTGTGGTAAATTTTGTATAGGAGGCTTTTGCTGTTGTTATTTTAACTAATTATCGAATGACTTAGGGTAAATTATACTTTAAAGAAAAAATGCTGTATATTTAAACACGATATAATTTCTCACAACGCTGGTAGTGTATATAGTTTACAGTAACAACCCAGTGGCTGGACTTACATTTATCGTCAATATGTTGTAAAAAGTTATAATGAAATAATTTACCCACTCCTTGTACGCAATGTAAAATAAAATACCGCCAAGTCTATTATAAAAACAAACAAGTGTTTTATAAATCGACAAAATACATATTTCTGTTGGTGTGATGACATATGCGTAATTGAGACAAAAACTTCAGGATTCTTACTTCTGAGTTTATTATACATTCTACTGCCAACTATATGCAGCATAAGCATTGTACAGCCCTGCACAGCCATTGAATGGGGGACGGTCACGTGACAATATAATGGCGGCCACCATTGATTAAACAAGAAATGTCTTTAAAAAGACAAACGGCGTCGGATTAAAAAAAAGGAAAAACAAGAAATTTCTTTTAAAAGGCTATGCGGCGTTTGTGAAGCATTAACTTACACATTTTTATCGTGTTTATGTTTCTATTGAATATAAATTTGTGAGAAGAATGGCATGAAAATGGTGTACATTTTTAAACTAGTCGCTCGCTCCATCTGCGCCTCATAATTCTCACGTAATAGGCACTTAAAGTTATGAAGTAGTTAGATCGTGCCGGAAGTGAACGGTCTGCTTTGCGGCATATGACAGAGATGATGTTTAAACAAATGTAGGATCAAGTGACATTTTATACACTATATACAATTATAGTGTAGGAAATGGGGTACATTGGTAAACTGGAAATTATCTCCCTTGTTTGTTAATATCCGAGGTATTCCAAAAAGTAGGTAGGTCCTTTATAGTCGGAATTCTTGGACTTTATCGCCAGTTCTTTTGTAGATTATGCAGTTATAAACGGTGAAATTTCTTTTGCACAAATATAAGCTTAAAATCCATTTAAATACTTATAGAGATTTGTTATTTAAAAAAGAAAATGGAAGTGTTTGTTGATGATGGTTAACTTGAAAGTCAAGGAAGTCAACATACACTCCAAAAGGAACAAGCATAAAAACCGAGTAAAACAAATGAAAGGACCTACTTGCATTTAGGGGTTATTCAGGGGAGACTATTCATTAATGTCACTCATTGATATAGACTTGTTTATGACTTAAATGCCTGTATAAATAACTATATATCGCCACCCCGAGGACGTTTATTAGAAACACTACGGTATATGATGCCATTAGGAATTTCTACCAATGGGAATCGCTCTGATATTCATTCAGGCTAGCCTTGAGTCAGCATTTGTAAGTAGGTCAAAAGTGAGGTTAGACAGCCACGCCGAAAAATGGCATTGTCTATACACATATCTGTAAGTCTATTACTTTTTTTACGTTTGAAAATGTTTCAGAAAGAAAACTAACATCTCAAAAACCTTCACTCTTTTATTATTACTAACTGAAGTTGTTTTGTTTTTTCATCAGTTTTACCTTATTTTCCCTTCTCACTTTGCTTTTGTAACACAATATAATAGAAACTTATAAACCATAAGCGCAACAACAGCAACAAAAACACACACTTAATGCATTTAGCAATTATATTTGAAAAACAACAACAACAACAACAACAAATGAATGTATCTGCTCTCTTTTCTAAATAATAATAATTAATTAATTATTAATAACAAACATATGTACAGTTATTACAGATACACTACTTTTCGTTTTTGTTTTGTTTATTGTTTGTTTATTGTTATTTTTTTGTGTTTATTTAATATATAATTTATATATATTGTTAAATATATATTAATATATAATAATATTAGTTCTTAGTATCGCTGGCAACGTGTGGCACACTGTGCGCAGTTATCACTTCAGTGATATACAACGGATCCATTTGGTACCGCCTTTTAAACTGTAATTTCAGTATGTAATTATAAGTTTTTTCCCCAGAAATCAAAAGAACATGTTCATGTATAAAATTTAACATTTTTGAAAACTATATACCTCTTAGATTGCTAATTATTATTCAGCCATTTTATTTACCTTTCGAAACTCCTAACATTATGGCAAGATTTTACAGTTACCTGCACAATTGTAGGTACAAATAAAATATAAATAAGACAATCATACGGAAATTCAAATCATGACAACCATTTTTTTATACATTTTTGGTTGTTAATGTATATATTTGTACTGTTAATTGGAATGATGATAAAAAAAAATGTTTTTCGCGGGTTTCTTTACCAGATGATGCCTTGTTTGTGGAGGACATTTAACTGTTTCTACAGGCGACTTATAATAGTTGTCTCTCCCTTTGTCTTCCCGTTGTGCACTGATTCTGGCGACCAACTGATAGTGCAAGCTTAGGCGTGGCTACAAACACGCACTTAATGACACGTGATTCAGGCAAGATACCTTAAAAAATTGTACTTTTCCATCACATCCTCCCCATACCTATGGCCGCACTTGGGACAACTCCGGACTTTTCCGAAAGGTAACGATTGGCCAAAGGCGTTTAATGTCCAGGGGTGCGTTTCATGAAAATTATACATATACGACGGTTCATAAAACGCACCGCAGATGACCAAATTTTCCAGGTGGGACTTTCTTCCTTTCTGGTGCAATTTATTCATAGATAAACAATAATACAAAACAACACCCTCTCGCACAAAAGCAAAAACAACAACAAACAAACAACAACAAACACAAACAAACAACAACACACAACTAAACTTTAAAAGTGTACTTTCTGAAGTCATTATCAAGTTTTAATTTAACTCTTGTTACGATGAGTCTGCTGTTTAATAAAATAGTGAACATGTCATTGTTAAACTTGCCCTAAATTCAGAATATGTAACTTAAATTTTGACTTTACATGAAGACTCTAAATAAGCCTCTTTTTTTTTTCGCTGAGATATTCATGGTAAAAAAAATAAAGAAAGAACCAAATCTTTGGAATGTTAATTGGGTCTTAGACCGATAGATCTACTAGAAACATTATTTGTTGTGCTGTTGTTTTTGTGTGTGTGTGTTTTCTTTTTACCAGTAACTAAAACCTGTACATCTTATGTTGCGCTTGTTTACAATTAAACGCAGCCACTAGCAAGTAAATTCCAGCATCTTCGACTTTCATTCTCCAAGGCCACATCTGAAAGAAGTTAATTGTTGTAACTTCAATGGGGACGTAGATTCGAATTCCCACGTAAACTGCCATTTATCTTGTTTTAATCAAAACGACGCAGACAAAATATATTGGTCTTTAAAACCCAAAATCGGCAACCGAAAAAGTTGCTCACGCAAGATTTCATCATATATTTTCATCACATTCCTTTAAACTCTTGTTGCATCAGCCGCTTGTAAAACATACATAATCAACAAATCTATTCCATTGGCTGAAAGGCTAACAAATTGGCTAGAAAACATTGGTGGATTTATGTAGGAGGAGCGAAATGCGGCGTGTTATGCGCTGGTTTCCGGCTTTGTCGGAAATTTATTACTGTTCGGTTGATGCCGGGAACCAGTCCGTTCTGACCGGAAAATTTCGGATCTTCAGCTGGTTCTCCGGGCAACTGAGCGCATGTAGGAATTCATCAAGCAAAAACTGGAACCAGCTTTGTGTCCATGCGTTCGTAGCATGTTGGTATCTTGTCAGAAAGAGCGAAAAATATCGCTATTTATAGAAAGTGCATGAATATTCAAGCAACTTTATAAAGGTGCACTTGTTTATTGATACAAATGGCTTCGAATATACCACCAGACATGACTATAGGATTCATTGGAGCAGGCCGAATGGCCCAGGCCATGGCCAGAGGATTCATTTCAACGGGTAAGCATATCGCTAAATACAATACTTTGTTTATTTCCAGGCTCTTGTCTGCACCGGTAAACTCCGTGCGTAATGATATGTATCAGTCACCGTTATGTAGTGTATGCTGTGAGCTTGCATAAATTAACTTTGGTCAGCTGTTCGCCATGAGTTGACTTTCCTCTATTTGCACATAACTTTCATAATTACTGGTGTTTGGAAATTGGTGACGATGCCAAAGTAATGGGGATGCCCGACAATGGCTGCATGTAGTTGTGAACAAAACATGTGTCATCCGCCTCTATCAATACAGATTGGGTATGACTATTTACCGGATATGAATTCATATCCGCGGATATGAATCGTGGGTACGGATATGAATGTAAAAAATCATTATTTGCACCCATTTATGTTATATTTATGTCTTTTTAGTAACATTAATGTATTTTCTATAAATAAATTAATTAACATTAGGTATTCTCGTATTAACTGTAATTGTGATTGATGTAATAAAAATCGACATATGGGAATTCATATCCGTGGACATACAGGGTACAGATAGGAACATTAAAATTGCCATCTGCAGCATTGTTTGTTTTATTTCTGTTAATTTTGACGAAATGTAATTAATTTAATTAATTTACCCCCTTTTAAAGAAGTATAACTTTTGTACACATTTGCTGTTAATTAATATTTCGATTGCCGCACGGAAGTTCATATCCGTGGACACAATCGGTACGGATATGAACGTAAAAAGCAACATTTTCACCTATAGTTGGTGTATTTTTGTATTTTTATGGTAATATTTTTTTAAGAATTAATTTAACAAATTTTATGGAGTTCTACTGATCTTTACAGAATTGTTGGCAATACATAAACCCATAACCGCGCCTGAGTTCATATGGATCGTAGACATACGGGGTACGGATATGAACGTAATAAGGCAATATCTTTACCTATAATTGATGTATTTTTTGCATTTTAATGGTAATAATATTATTTTTAATTAATTTAACCAATTTTATTAAATTCTACGGATCTTTACAGAATTGTTGGCAATACATAAACCCATAATCGTGCCTGAGTTCATATCCGTAGACATACAGGGTACGGATATGAATGTAAAAAAACATTATATACACCCATGTATGTGACATTTATGTGTATTAAAGAAAAAAACTATAACTGAAATAATGTAACTTTTTGTCGTGTAACATACAATCGAGGTTGATTAAACGAATATTTTTATATGGTAATGTAACCGTGTACAAACAGGGTACGGATATGAACAATAAGATTGCAATCTACAGCACTTTTTTATAATTCTGTTAACTGCAAAGAAATATAACTAGTTTTAATGTTTTACATCCTTTGATTGAAATACTTTTACACACTTACTAATAATAAATATACTAACAGTCGCACATGCCCTCATATCTGTGGAAATACAGGGTACGGATATGAAAACTAAACTTACTATCTTCAACTCTAAATGCTGCTGTTTGTTGTTTTTTCTGTAAATTTTGTTGTTATTTAATTATTTTTAATCAAGTCACTTAACCATTTTGATGAAATTCTACGAGTCTTTACATAATTGTTGTTATTAAATAATAGGGCCTACCATATTCGCGCCAGATTTCATATCCGTAGACATAGAAGCTATGGATGTGAACGCAAAATTCATTATTTGCACCCATTTATGATATATTTATGTGTTTGTTGGACATTTATTGCATTCTCGTTCAATACAGTAATTTTACTTGGGTATTATTATATAACATGCAATTGTGATTTAATGAAAAAAGCTTTCAGGTAAGCCATATCCGTTTCGTGTTTAGCGAAACCAAAATTCATACCATTGTACATATGGCATGGACACTAAACACTGAAAATAGTTATCAACAGCATTGTTTCTGTTTGCATTGCTACATTTAATTCTTCAGACCATTGTTTAAAGGTCTAAACGACTCTTCCTTACAATATAATAATCGGTATGTATCAGTTTAGGTACATGGCAAATTACAGACCCATTGAATGGGGATAATAAATATTAAAAAGACTGTCTACAGTATTGTAACTTATATTTGTGCTCTTTTTATTAAGGATGATAAATTCTTTAATGAACCAAAAGGTTGTATAATAAAAGCTATATAACCGTCTTTACCCAAATTCGTCCTTGTTTAGAAATATGCAAATATAGGTACACAAAAATCAGCGGCTACTAATAAGGGGTGCGAATATGTACACAGACCAAAGTATGTGATATTTCTGTAATATGTATGCAAACCGAGTTGAACAATACAGTTCTGGTAAACTGCCAGTCGCCTTGACTTAACTGGTTTAAACTGCATCCTAGCCCATGTAAAAATAAAACTTAAAAGCTTTGCATCAAAGTAAACAAGAATATTACAACATTCATATCTGTAGGCCTACTCCTCTATGACAACGGATATGAACTCTGGAGCGGCTATATTTATATGAAATAATTATGTAAAGGCATACTTTCACGAACATGAGTTTTATTAATTAAAAATATTAATATTGCATCAAAGTAAACAAGAATCTAACAAATTAAATTGTAGATAACGATTTTATCGTTCATATCCGTACCCCACATGACCACGGATATGAACTCTGGTGCGGCTATATTTATATGAAATGATTATGTAAAGGCGTCTACACCTTCATGAACGGGAATTTTATTAATTAAAAATAATAATATTGCATCAAAGTAGACAATAATATTACAAATTAAGTTGTAGATAATGATTTTAACGTTTATATCCGTACCCCAACATGACCACGGATATGAACTCTGGTGCGGCTCTATTTATATACAATAATCATGTAAAGGTGTGTATACTTTCATGAAATGAAGTTTCATTAGTTAAAATAATAATATTGCATCAAAGTAAACAAGAAT
Source organism: Sinonovacula constricta (assembly GCA_007844125.1). Lineage (NCBI taxonomy): Eukaryota > Metazoa > Mollusca > Bivalvia > Cardiida > Solecurtidae > Sinonovacula > Sinonovacula constricta. The sequence continues at coordinate 1,331,943 of CM017564.1, forward strand.
ATTTTACAAATTTAATTGTAGATAATGATTTTAACATTCATATCCGTACCCCACAGGACAACGGATATGAACTGTGGTGCGGCTTTATTTTTATATATGTACAATAATTATGTAAAGGTGTCTACACCTTCATAAAAGGGAGTTTTATTAATTAAAAATAATAATATCGCATCAAAGTAAACAATAATATTACAAATTAAGTTGTAGATAATGATTTTAACATTCATATCCGTACCCCACATGACCACGGATATGAACTCTGGTGCGGCTTTATTTATATAAAATAATTATGTAAAGGCGTGTATACTTTCATGAAATGAAGTTTCATTAGTTAAAAATAATAATATTGCATCAAAGTAAACAAGAATATTTTACAAATTTAATTGTAGATAATGATTTAAACGTTCACATCCGTACCTCCCCTGCCCTGCTAACGATCCATATGAACTGTGGTGCGGCTATGTTTATATGCAATAATCAAGTAAATGTGAGCAAACTTTCATCAAAGTTGTTAAATAAATTGAAAACATGATCGTATTACATAAGACTTTACATATATAAAACAAACAATGCTCTAGTTTGCAGTTTCAGTGTTCATATCCGTACCCTTATTGCCCATATGAAATCACATATAGATATATACATAAATATCTGTATTTTGGACTATATATATTTAATTATTAGAATACTTGATCTATTTTTTTTCATATACCACCAAATACATTTAAGGGCATCTAAACACAGAAAAATCTTAAGAAATGCTCGTAAATATTGATTTTTACATTCATATCCGTACCCCAGATTCATATCCGCGGATATGAATTCATATCCGGTAAATAGTCATACCGATACAGATTCATTAGATTTATTTAATTTGTTATTGCTAAGCAGCCGTCATCATAAACTTCATCATCATATTTACACCATCATGAAAATTTTTAAACATTTTTTTAGATCTTCATGCAACATTGACAAATTGTTGTGAAAAAAAATACATAAAAATAATAAGAAATCCTTTTTATTTAACATAAATTTGATGTTCTAGGCGTTTCTAAAATCACCTTGAATTATAATGATAAACTACTTAAGTAACAACTGCTAGCTTTTAAGATCAAAACAGGAAAGTTCAAACTACTGAAAAATAAGTTTAAGAAAAAACACCAAAGAACTTAGTGGAAATGTGATATTATACTACATTAAAAAAATCTCCAAAATATGCGATCCTCTGGAAAAAAAACAGCAATCCACAAACAAAATTAAATAAAAGAATGAAAAAGTCTTACAATGTGGCATTGCTTTTGTTTTATGTCAGCAAAGTATATCATCATGTTAAATAAAAGTTCGCCTAAATTGACAGTGTCATATTTTTTAAACTCAAATACAAAAAAAATGTTTCATTCAAAAAAATTCCTTTCATTAGATAGAGGGTAAATGTTAAATATTATAGTTAATCTTTATTAAAAAAAACCCCACAAAAACAGCAAAAACAAATGGCCTTTGTAAGTTGTAAAATGATAAAAAAAAAATTATTTAAGTTCTAAGCGCAATGTACCAAAGACTTTTATTTAAAAGTAATTGAAATGTTATATAATTACATTAAATTTCAAATATTGTAACATGTACAAACAAAATGCTTTGTTAATTTAATTTAAAATTACCAGGTCGTACAGTATTCTGGGCCTAGGTTTTGGAACATCCATCAATAAAAAAACAAAACACAAACTTTTATACATGTTCATATAATACTGAATGTGCACATCAATGATTTATCAATTTTAAATGATTTATCTTAGACCAATTAAGAAGACATAAGCATTTATGTTTCAACTTCAAATAAAGAGATTGTTTTAGTCTGTCAATCATTTATAGTACAGAAAGCATGAAAATAATTTAAATACTAAATTTACAACTGCTTTTGCCTGCATTCTTCATCTTGCTTAAAGCCAATACTTTCATTAGTTAGTATATAAAACAATCTGTAAACTTTTGGAGGGGGCGCCCGTGGCCGATCCGTTAGAGTCACTGACTTGAAACTCCTCAGCCCCTCACTGCGTGGGTTCGTGTCCCAGTCGGGGCGGGAACCTTCGTGTGGAAGAGGTTTTCCAGCTGACCTGCATTAAGTCTGGGGTCTTCCTCCACCAATAATTAGCTGAACATTGCCAATATGACCATAATTGTGTCAGTGCGTTGTAACAAAACAAAACAAGCAAACTTTGGACCGCTTCATGGTTATATGAGATAGAGTGTTCAAATATGGAGGTTATCAGTCGACAGAAGAAATTGGTCATATTTTTGTATTAATACATTTTCTTTATGTTTTGTGAATGTGAAATTTCTATATGTCCTTGGGAAAGAGACACCTTTTGCCAATTTTTGGGGGAAAATCTCTGTCTACAACAATAAAGATAGAATTAAACCTAACACCACTTTAAGTCCACCCAACTCATCGTCAGACAGCTGCAGCTTCAATATGATTACCAGAAATCAATATCATAATCATTATATGTTGCATTGTTAGCAATATTGTGACCTACAGGAACATATCGGTATATATAAACAATGCCAATATCATTAACACCTTGGCTTATATATGCATTATGCAGCTAGCTGCAGCCTGGTATCGCGATGTTTAACCATTAAAGGAGGTAGCCGACAGTTTGGACCAAACAATTTTTGTCAAAATAACCAATCAAGACATTGTTACCCTAGGACGTTATGCAAAAAGCTGTACATTGATGCCCTAGAAATGTGCGATCGGTGAAGCATAAATCCCCATGACTCAATGCAAACAGGTATTTCCTACACTGCAGAGGAAACAGTGAAGAAAGCCACCTGAAACTTTACTTTTGAGATCACATTATATTGTCACCTGGTTAATCCACTGTGATGTCAATACTTACCAGTATATTTAACAGAGAGCAATGCCATGCTTATTAATATATTTGGAAAGAATAAACTTTTATAGTGTTACTTAACAGTATAGGTTATGTTTAGAACTGTCTTACATAGACCTAAGTATGAGTTTATGCAGAAATTATGCCCAAATTTTCAAAAGCAGTGGCAAGATATTGTTAGATGTATTGTCCCTTCAGCTATTTTTAAACGTTTTGCTCAACAACCTTGTATTAGTAAGTCCTAAAATTATGCAAGCGGTTATATATGTCAGATGTGTACATCATTAATAAAGGATAACAAAGATTGCTCCATTTAAAAGCATTAGAGATTACAGATAATAGATTGCTATTAGATATTTTTGTTTCCACTACCCAAATGTAGAGAAAGAGTTATTTTTCTCCATATAGCCCCTAGAAGCTAACCATCAAATGAAAATAATTTGCAACTGTAAAATTCCATTAATTTCAAGAATGTATAAAATTGGATAAAAAAATAATTTTCTTAGTGTTTTGTATACAAACTACAATTATTTTGATTTCATTAATTCATTAAAAATAAGACTACAAAAATGTCTAAAATAATTTAAAAATATGTCAATGGACTGTACAATCTTTTCTAATTTTATTAATTTATTAAAATAAGGCAATACATAAATTTTGGGGGTGCTCATGGTAGAGTCGGCAATTTGTAACTCCACTGACTGCTTAGCCTGTCATCGCCTGGGTTTGAGTCCCGTTCGGGGCGAAGGACTTAATGTCGGCAGGTCTTCCAGGTGACTTGCCATGCACCGGTGGTTCTACCCAGACATTCATCTGGGGTCTTCCTCCACCAAAAAGCTGGATATTTCTATAATGATCATAATTGGTCACAGCAATGTATTTTAAAAACAAAACACTAACCCATTTCTAGTTAGGCTAGCTTTATCTATGAATTGAATGGTTGTCAAATATTATAGAAAAGTCTTCACTACAAAGCATTTTAATTAAGTCTATTTTCTGTTTAAGTAGGTGTATCACAAATATAACATATATAAAGGTATAAAATAGTTAAGATAGAAAATAATGAAATTTTATGAGGTTTCTCTTAAATAACAAATAAAGATGCAATAATTGTATGTTACACTGCTGTGTTATAAAATAAAATATACGTCATCATATGTCTTTATGCATTGTAGTACTTAATGAACAAATAAATATGCAATTATTGTCTGTGATATGCTCTAAATATTTATATATATATATTTACTTAATAATTACTTGCTATTGTGTGTAAACACAAATTAGTACATAGAATAAGGTCACATGATCAATATACAAGTCACATGATGCCAGCTGTTTCTTTCAATATTTCCCTGCCTACAATGGTCGACTAAGCATCACCAATACTTGCACATAGTTCTACTGTTATTCACATCAATTAATTGTTGTTTGTGTCATTGTCAGGTGACATTTATGTCATTGTGGTACAATGCTGTATCTGTATGTGATCTGCAAAATATTGGGAAAATGCTGAGTCGCGCAGTTCAGAGGAGTACGGCTCCTGCTAACTCCTTTATTTCCAAACTCTTTATACCTGGTACTTATTAGAATCGTCTCAATGTAACAATCCTGATGAACCGTCTCCAGATAACTGAAATACTGTTGGTGAGACGATAAACCCAATAAACAAACAAACAATCCTGATGAGTACCCACACTGTAGGGTTTGGCTGAGAACTAACCAAAGTATTTCTCCTCTAAACTCTATAGACCTGGTACTCATTAGAATCGTCTTGATATGACAATTTCAATAAGTACCCACACTATAGGGTTTGGCTGAGGACTAACCAAAGTATTTCTCCTCTCAACCCTACAGACCTGGTACTCATTAGAATCATCTCGATATGACAATTTCAATGAGTACCCACACTATAGGGTTTGGTTGAGGACTTAACAAAGTATTTCTCCTCTCAACCCTACAGACCTGGTACTCATTAGAATCATCTCGATATGACAATTTCAATGAGTACCCACACTATAGGGTTTGGTTGAGGACTTAACAAAGTACCCACAATATAAAGTTTGGTTGAGAATTATGGGATATGTGGCAGCACAAAGTCCTATTTACCTCATCTGGATCTCTGATTAAAATTAAGAAGATTCTGGTGCACATTCCCCATATGCTGCATTGTCAGTTTATGGCAGCCGTTTTATCGACCCATCGCCAATGTTTTGTTTATTTATGATGTATTTTTCTGCTGTCACCAGTTGATACCACTGATGCTGTCTCACATATATACTACATGCTACCTATCTGTATAATATGAAATATTTATTGCCCTTTCTTATCTTGTTTTATCTCTTTTTATCCATATTTTCCTACTGGCAATAGATGCAGCTATTTCTACTTTTTAGAGAATTTCTGTCCATCAACATGAATACCTGGAGGCTAATAAAGGCATTGTGTACTTTTGACTTTTCTCAAAATGAGCCTCTTTTTTTTTTTCAAAGCAAAAAATCATGAAAGTTAAATCATTTCAAATATGTACAGAACAGTTTTTTCTATCTATTACTAGCTACGTTAAAAATGGAGAAAACCACTGCAGATAACTAATTTTAGGATTAGTCAGTGTTCTAACAATGCACATTTCGCCCCCAAATTGGAAGTTGTATGATTATCTTGTGATATGACTTTGGATATTTAAGTTTTTTTTTTGTTTTGTTTTTCAGGAGTCATCAAACCATCTAACATAACAGCCAGTGACACATGCGCAGGAATGCTTACATCTGTCAAACAGGTGAGCTGATCCTATCATAAATAGGGGGCACCCATGGCGGAGTGGTTGAGTCGCTGATTTGTAACTTCTTTAACTGCCTCTCACCGTGTGGGTTCGAGTCCCGTTCGGGCGAAGTACTTAATGTGAGAAGGGCTTCCAGCTGACTTGCTGTGTGTCAGTGGTTCTACCCAGACATGTGTCTGGTCTTCCTCCAAGCTGGACATTGCTATAATGATCATAAATGGTCGCTGCGATGTATATAAAAAACAAAACAAGATCACACCATAAACCCATCAGCACTGGGTTTTGCAAAGCATTTATTCAACTGCAAGCCAGGAGATTTAACTTAGAATGCGATAAGTTTCCTGACAGTCATTCAAGGACCAGTAAGTTAATATGCATGGATTTGGTTTATGGAAATGAGAGATTATTATATGTTAAGAAAGTTATTAACCTTCCTAAACTAAAGAGAAAACATTACAAAAATAATATATTGATAGGTCAACGGAAGACTGTTATAATTAAAATCGGGGGCAAAACTATTATTTAAATATTGCCTTAAAAATTCAGCTAATGTAAGAATGTTAAATAACTCTGATAATTGAAGGTTAAAAAAGGTTTACGAGATCACTACTGAAAAAAAATACAAATAAAGACTTAGGTTGAGGTCAGTATATGGTTTTAAGGCCCTGAGTAATGTGATATTGACTGTGAACGCAGCCCGAGGACAGTGTCACATTAGCCGGGTCCACAAAACTCTATATTGACCTTAACATAAGTCTTTACTTGTTATATCACATCATAAAATTAAAGTGATATTGATACTTTATAATGTGATGCTTGCTCTAACTATTTGTGAATCAATTTTTTTTTTTCAACGTTCATTTCTTCAAAGTCTGTTCTTGAATTTTTCTTTAAAAAAAACATCGATAAATGAATTCACTGACACCAAGGTTACACATTTTATTCTTTTTGATGTTATATTTTCCCCTTAACGTTACCAAAACCTCAACAGACACACTGATAAAGTGTCAATTTCTTTTAGCATTTGATTGTAGCAACATTGCTCATAAAAAGAACACAATTGTCACTATTATGTTCTCGGTGCCCACGTGAAAACATTTAGGGTCAATATTACTTTTTACAGACTGGTATGTGACCAGCACTCAACCTATCAGAATGCTTTAAATGCAAAGGGTATGAGATAATATATATTAATATCTTCTATAAAATAGGATATATTGTCGTTGACTCATCACAATGCATAAATGCTTATTACAAACTGGAAATTACATAATTTATTAATATAACCATTTATTATACCTTGCCATATTTAATAATTACTTTCAGGACCTTGGTATCAACATCACAGAGAACAACAAAGAAGTGGTACAGAAGAGCTCCCTCATTGTGTTAGCGGTGAAACCAAACATTGTCAGTTCGGTGTTACGGGAGGTGCGACCTGCCGTGTCCGCTGATAAACTTATCATATCCATCGCCGCTGGCATACCTCTAAGTGCTATAGAGCAGGTAGGGACAGTAACATGTTGTCTTTTGTCTGTTGTGGGTACCATTTTCAAGCTTATAAAAGATTTGGTTCAGAATTTGTGCCAATTAATTGTCGCTTAGTTTAAAGGTAACTATTTCTGACTACAAAAACTGAATAACCACTTCATTAAACAAAATAATTTGTTGTTTTTTTTGATGAAATTACTTGGTATAGCAACAGATTCAGATTTTTTTCTGTATCCTTCGTTACTAGTTTTAAAGGTCAGTATCATGTATTTATCTAATGCACATTGTGGTTAATGATAAGCATAATTGAACATTTTGATACAACTTTCTGAAGTGAATTATATCTTCAAGTAAGTCTTAATAGACTGTTCCAAACTCACATATTTATCAAATACATGTGGGTCAGACTGGACCTGGTAGCGCAATCGGTAGAGTGTCGGCTCCAGGTATGGGAGGCCCTGGGTTCAATCCCTTGCGACGACATACCAAAGTCATTAAAAATGGTAGTGGTATAGCTCCCCTGCTAACACTGAAGCAAATATAAGGGTAGTTCTACAACTGGCTGGCCTGGTGTCTGGATAATGTGACTGTGTGTGGTATCATGCCATGTGTTCACGGCATGCTGTACACAGTGAAGGCAGCACTGTATCTGTTTCAAGTGGACACCATCTCTAGATAACTGAAATACTGTTTGTGGGACGATAAACCCAATAAACAAACAAAAGTGTGTCAAAATTTAAACTGAAACCTCCTTTGACCCTAACTATGACAGTAGATGCCTGTCCATGCAGCTGGTTGATGAGGGATTGTTGAAAGGGAATGACGGAAAAGTTTCAGTGAGTCATCACTTTATCTGCAAAAAAAGTTTCCATTTGTCACCTCTTAAAAAAAAGTTTCAGTTTTTCACCTGTGAAGGAAGAGTGCTAGTTTATGACCTTCCATTATCAGCCATGTTTGTGTGTGAAGGCAGTAGACATGTTTAAAAGCTACGGATTATTCCATCAGGAGATTCCTCAAAGATAGCAGATAATCACACACTGTCTGGGTTATTTAAAAATTGTCCCAAATGACATAGTTCCTTTAAGAACATTTATATATGGCTCTGTTTCAGATTACTGAAAAAATGACGACTGTTACATTTTTGTACTTAGTTTCAAATCTGGTTGCATAAATTGTATAACTAAGGAATTTTTATTTCATATTAACTGCACAGATGTTATTGAAAGAAGTACATTGCTTTGTGATGCGTGTCATGAATTGGTCATTTGTTCTTTTTTGACAAAAATGTTAAAACTTTAAAGTTTGACATTTTTGACAAAAAATAAATATTTAGTCAAAGAACACATGGTAATATAAAATACATTTTAATTGTAATTTATATTTTTATTAAATATGAAATAAATATAAACAAATAATTTGAAACTAAGCAAAAAAAAGATGGCCCTTTTTTTTCCATTTTTCTGAGAAAGATCCATATATTACCGGTAACTGCAATTGAGATATGATAACATAAATATAATATGATGAAATACTGTCTATGAGTTGTTTCAAATGACATTGTCCCTAAATGACATAGTTCCTTTAAAAAAACATAAACTGCAGTTATGATAACATACATACATGTGATATTAGGACATACTGTCTATGAGTTATTTTAAATGTTGACCCCAAAATGTTCCTTTAAATACATCTAGACACTAAGTTTTTTAGATAATTAGTACATTTTTAGCCAAAGATTTGAAATCTTATTGTTCTTGTTTAGGGACAAGTCTTGAATATTGATTAGCATTGACAAAAATTAAACTAAAATAAACATATTTCCATATTATTTTTTATAAAACTCATTTTTAAGTAATTAATTAACCTATACATTCATAGTAAATGTATGATTTTGAATATTTAGCCTAACTTTCACTGTATGGAATAGATCAAATATACGATGCTGGTCATTTTACTTGTAATAGTTTTTCATCCATTTAAAGTTTTCCAATTATGTAAAAGTTTTCCATTCATGTACAAATTTCCATTCATGTTTTGTGACATACTGCAGAACAGTATTGATTTCTTTAAGGTGTATAAACTTACATAATTGTTTGGCTTCCTCTCTTCTTTTTTCAAATTTTAGATTAGGTTTTTGTCAGACCTAAACTGCACATGTCTAACTGAGTTCATGTGAAATCAAGTTCAGTAAATCACTAATTAGCTGTTAATTGATTATAAATCTGTTTAAAGGTGGTATCCAACAGTTTGAACCAAATAGTTTTTACCAAATAACCAAATAAATCAACCTTCTCCAGATAACTGAAATACTGTTGGTGGGACGATAAACCCAACAAACAAACACATAAATCATTGTTAGCATTGCCCCAATCATCACTACAAACAGGTATTTTCTATCTGAACCATGCTGCGGAGATAGACATTTTTATGCATGCAATCTAAGCAGCAAAAACTGGCCTTAAAGGAGATCTCCGAAAGTTTGGACCAAAATTTTGTTTCTCAAATAACCAAATAAGTCATTAATACATGAAAAGATCTTGTAAAATGCTGCTCATTGATGCCATAGATCAGTGTGATCAGTAAACATAAATCTCCATTTCTCATTACAAACAGGTATTTCTTATACTAGCCACGCTGCAGAGATAGCTATTTTTAACTAAGAAAACCATGTGACAATTTACTTTTGAGATCGTGTTATATCGTCATTCGGGTAGTCGGCATTGACTTCTGTATCTATTTTTAACAGAGATCACTTTTGTGCGTATTTATAGATCTGAAAATAATGAACACTTTTTTTCGCAATGTGTACCGTCTCACATATAGGTAGTGTTTAAAATCACTTTTACTCAGACCAAACATTAAGTTAATGCAGTAATTAATCATACATTCCCAGAAACTGCGGAAAAATATTGTTGTATGCATTTGGGGTATGTAAACTGTCTGATACTACCTTTAACATTGGATAATTAAAAATGCCTTTTTTTGCTCTTGAAAGGTTTGCTTTAAGGAGTAGCCTATGTCATCTGTCTGTCACAGACTTTGGGTAAATTATATTTTTAATAAAATGTATATTTATACATGATCTAATATTTCACAACGTTGGGTATTGTGTATAGTTTACAGCAACAACCCAGTGGCTGGATTTACAATTATCTTTAATATGTGGTAAAAAGTCGTAATGAAATAATTTACCCACGCCTTGCAGGCAATGTAAGACATACTGCCTAGTCTCATATAAAACAACAACAAGTGTTGTATAAATCTACAAAAACATACTTTAGTTGGTGTGATGACATGTTTAATTGAGACAAAAACTTCAGGATTCTTACTTCTGAGTTTATTATACATTCTCCTGCCAACTAAATGCAGCATAAGCATTGTACAGTCCTGCACAGCCACTGAACGACAGACGGTCACATGACAATACAATGGCGGCCTCCATTGATTAAAAATGGCATTGCTTATAAGGCGGGTGGGCCCATGTCTTCTGATAATGAACTGCCATCTGGTTAACAGCATAAAATCACTTCCTCGCAAACAGCCCCTTCTCTTCCCCTCTCTCCCACTTACACCCAGTCACATGATGCATACAGCTGTGGAAACAGTTGCCAACAAACAATAATCAATATATATATATTGGTATCATTTTATCAACAGTCAGGTAATCCTGACACAAGCCAATCACACTTCGTTAGAGTCACTTGTGTATTGGTAATAAGTGAATCTAATTGACATGTTATGGCTTCAGATTTACGTCCAGGCAATACTCTTAGCAATATCCAGCCAATCACAATTTAATATCAATCAAGACCGTTAACTGGCTGTATGCTTGAGTGATTTCCCTTAAGTATGACCTAATTGTACTTGCAATAGTTTCCAATTTCTACTAAAATGATTTTTAATGAATGCGATGTCATTAGTTTTTGCAGCTATTACCAGCTGTTGATTTTTATCCACATTTCCCAATCAAACATGTCCAGTCTTTGTTATAGATTCAAACATCTATTATATTTATATTTCTATAATAAAGGTTATCTTTTTTTTTCATTGCAGCATCTACCAACTGGATCTCGTGTAATCCGTGTGATGCCCAACACTCCTGCCTTGGTGTTAGCAGCCGCATCAGTGTTGGCACCCGGACAGGCTGTGAAGGAGGGTGACACTGAATTGGTGCTAGAACTTTTAAAATGTATCGGGATTGCTGAACCGGGGTCGGAGAAACTGCTTGATGCTGTCACAGGGCTTAGTGGGAGTGGACCTGCCTATGTAAGTATTGTGCTTCATGTTTATGTTGTATAGATGTACCCATAGGTGCTGCTAGAACTGTTAGCTGTTTCCCACAAATCTTGGGCCGACTCCTCAGCGAGAGTTTTCATGTAGGGAGGTTTTCAGTCTCACCTGTGATGCTCAGGCAGTTCTACCCAGACATGTTTGGGAGTCTTCCTCTACCAATAAAAAGCAGGATGGCCATAATTTTGTCGTGCGAAGAAAAATAAAAAAGCAACAACATAAAATTAGCTACATGTTCATATACACCACTACAGTCAAACTTGACCTTGTGATCGCCCCTAATCGGCAGCCACCTACTTATTTCTAATTACCTGTGATCAGTTATTTAACTTAGCAATATTATTTGTTTAATTGTATTGTTTGATTGATTAGACTAAGTGTAGATCCAGATCATCCAATATATTTACTGTTTGATTAGGATATGCACGTTTTGCTGCTGAGTCTGGGCATCTTTGCCTGAACATGCTGAAAATGACTGGAGCATTACAAGTGTTTGTTATTAATACAATGTTGTATGGCCAGGCTTGAATAACTTCACTATTTATGTATATTTACAGGCATTTGCTGCGATAGAATCTCTGGCTGACGGTGGAGTGAAAATGGGTCTACCGCGAGATCTTTCCACAAAGTTAGCTGCTCAGACTCTGCTGGTATGTTTATTACATGTAGCTAATTACTAAATCATTTTTATTCTGATACTTTCCTCTCATATTTAGAAAAAAAATTGCAGTCAGTCTAGGGCTCCATTCCTTGACCCTTCTCTATCAAATTTGTAAGCTTTGCTGAGCTGAGCTGACCCAAGTCCTTAAAAAATCGTAGTGGTATAGGTGCCTTGCTAACAATCAAGCAAATATAATTTAATTCTATGACTGGATTGACCAGGTGTCAGGATAATGTGACTGGGTGTGGTAGCATGCCAGGTATTCATGGTATTGCTATACACAGTGAAGGCAGCACTATATCTGCTTCAAGTGGACACCATCTCCAGATAACTGAAATACTGTCGGTGGGAGGATAAACCCAAGAAACAAACATTACCACTCACATACTAGGAGGATAAATGTTATGCAGAAAGACAGTCACTCATTTAGGAGAGGAACTAATTGTTAACAGAACAAATTCTCTACCATCTAAGCTGACATATATACTCCCTCTGTTTAACGGCAATATTTAGAACAGTGTAAAAAAGCTCCATATTGTTATATATATTGTATTTGTAGAGAATTATAGATTTTTATGTGTACTGGCAGTGGCATTGCCATGGTAACAGATTTTCGTAAACAATACCATGCTTGTATTATATATTACGATGCAGCCTTGAAACATTTGATAAAACAACGTTTTTTATTTTCTCTCAACTTCAACTCTCGTCCTACTACAAAAACTTACTAATTTGATTAAACAAATAGTGTAGATCCAGATCAGAGGCAGGGATTTGCATTATTTACTGCTTTGGCTTTAGTAAAAGATCTAGTATAACTTTGCAATGGAATTGTAGGTCGTTGAGTAAGAATTACTATCCTTTTTTAACAAATAGTAGCATGATGAGTGTAAACATATAAAATGTCTATAGCTAAGACATCACTGCAAGTTTCTCTGCTTTTACGAAAAAGTTATGTCTCTGTAATGGATCATCCAATCTTGTTGTGTATTTATCTGTGTAAAATATCTTATCTGTCTGCATGATGGAAATTTACCAATGTATTGAGTCATTTAAGATCATACTTGGGTCATGCTTAAGCAAAAATCAGGACAATTATTGCATATTTTATTGGATTTAAATACAAAGTTGAACACTATGCATATTCTGAAAGGGTTTTATAAATAAATGCATTGCTGTCTATGCATATACTTAGGGTAAATCTTGATAAACACACACATTATTGATTGAAAATTTTAACACATTAAATGACACGCCTTGCATGTTTGATCAATTTCAATGAAACTAAGAAGGATAAGTTTCAATAGTGGCAAAAAATGACAAAGATGAGATTTAAAAAATTAATCAATTTATAACTAGTTGAAGTTTAGATCTATAAATATCATTTGATTAACTTGTAGTGGGGGTGGGGGTGCAGGAAACTTTTTTAAGGTGAATAGCATATTAGTGTTTTATTTGTTTTCCCCTTTTTTTTTCTTTTCTTTTTTTTTTTTTTTTTTCATTTTTTTTTTATGAATACAATGTGAATTGTATTTTTTTCTATAAATAGACTCCAAGTACTAAAAGGTCATGTTGTCTATGTAACAGGCAACTTGAAAGTTTTGAAATAATACAAGTCATTTGTTTATTAAAAATTTAGTTGATAACTTAGCTAAATGCCCCATGCTCAGGATCTCTGAAGTAAGTAATTTTTTGTATAAGTAACAATGTGCTAATTGGTCACTGGTAAAAAAAGATCTCGGCTCTAAGTGGAAACTTCCTGCACAAGGTCTTTGCTGTTTTGTTGTTTAGGAAAAAAAACGTTCCAAAAGTTTAGAAGAACTGGTTATTCAGTTGAATAAGGCTTGGTTATCAAAATGACAGGAAGCCTAATACTTTCCCTGGTTACATTTGAAAAACCCCTCAGAAAGTGCGAGGTTGGGACTCTGTAAAACTAGTTTACACCTCTAAGTTGGCCCCTTTGCCAGTTGACTGCTTCAAGGTTGCAAAATTTGGGTTTGCTCTATTATGTATAACTTTTTATCACAGTTTTTTCTTTAACTTTTACTTTTAACTGGCATGTGTCTTGTGCCTTTTTTCATATGTGATGCAGTACTTATAGGACCTTGTCATATGTTCTTTGTTTTGTTTTAACGATAGAGACGATTGTAAATAGTTACATTTACACAATAATTATTATGTAACTACATTTGATTTGTTTTGTGTATTTCAGGGTGCAGCTAAGATGGTATTGGAGACAGGTAAACATCCTGGTCAGTTGAAGGATGAGGTTTGTTCACCAGGGGGCACAACTATAGCAGCAATGCATGTGCTGGAACGAGGAGGATTCCGTGCCACGTTGATAGATGCGGTTGAGGCGGCCACACTGAAAGCCAGGGAACTCGCGACTTTAGACTGATCTGTGTGTTAGTGTTTAAATTTAAAAAAATTAGTGAATAATTTTAAGAACTCTGGATAAAGGCAGTTCATCTGGTTTGGTGCAGCAAATTTCTCTTTTAATTAAGTGATGTTACTGTAACTGTACAAAATTACTTTCAGTATTCATTTTTTCTTCTCTAATGACAGGTTGCTTGTGAGCATTTAAGAACTAAGTAACTAAGGAAGTGGAATTGGAATGAGCATGAACTTGATAGGATTTGGTTGAGAATTGTTATATTGTTGTGTGAGATCATGAGAATTGTGTTTAATATTGCTGTGTGAGATCACGTTGACTCCTTTTCTCTGGAGATCTTCATTTGTGTCAAAATTATTGTAAACAAATATTTTTTTTGTTTCCTTCACCTGAAATGTGGTGTATCAGTAATACCATAATTAATATTGGGAACAAGAGATGCAGTATGCAAGAAGCTGTAGTCATGTCTCATTACATATTATATTTTCAAGGGAAATTAAAGGAGTTACCTCCCTTGTTGGAATTATTTCCCTTTATGTGAGAAATAGTCTATTCTGGAGTTTAAATTTTAGTCTGCTAAATTTGGACTTACATGAATTTCATTGTCTGAAGTTTGTTCAGATGGTATTAACACTCCTTACACGTGTTAAATTTCGTTGTGCTGGAGTAACCATGGAAGTTTTAAAAAAGCATGTGACTACGTGAGATCATATTTATGTACATTGATATTGTTGTCAGTTTAAAATTGTTGCATATGATTGAAATGTTGAAAAATCAAAATATTTTTTAAAATGAAAACATTCTTATAATTTTAAGTAATTATCAAACTTATTATTTTTTAAAAACTCAGATTTCTAATCTTGTTCCGATCTCATTTGTCAAGCTCATTGATAATTTTCCTCTTTGGTGCCAGAGATTACTGTGATCTACTACATGAACTCAGACAGAGACTGGAGAAATAAATATGAACTTCATCACAACACTACAATATATACAGAGTGAAAACTTCTCACAAGGGAGATAAATAAGTGCATTTTCATAAGAGTAGTTGTTCCTCTATTTTCTCTCTAATTTTGTAATTTTGCAGTCTTGATATAGCTTGTTGTTTTATTATTTTTCTTAAGAAGTAGGCCTACATATTTCTCTTTAATGGGTAATCTCCAAATAAACAGAATGAAGATTTCTATTAAAGGAATTGTATTAAAAAGTATGTAGTACTGTGTGCAGCAAGTTTGTATTTTGTTTCATCAAAACCAATCATCCAGGATTGTTAATGGGAACAAGATATAGTTATTTACAAATACATAGGTAGATGTAATTCTTATTACATAATTCCTGCTGACAAAATGGGTAAGCTTTGTCCATTTCCATTGTGCAATATATTACACCTGTGAAACAGAATCCACAGTTTATTAGATGGTGTTGGCATTATTTTATTTTTTTAGTGAAAATGTTTAGACTTTTTTTTTAAACATTATGGAAGCCATTTAATAACAGTTATTGAATATTTCTTAGAGAATTTACGCAAAGGTAATGTTAAGATAGTGTTAATACACTAAAGATGTATGAATATGCCCAGTTATAGCTGGAAGGAAATGTTCAAACAGAAGGGATATTTCCAGTTTTGGTTTTTATATAGGGGATATTTTACATTTTTGTTTTAATTATAATGAAAAAAATCTTATCAAAATGTCAAAGTGTTAAGTGGATCGTTAATTGTGTAAGTTGATTTTTATAGTATTATTTTTGTTTATTGATGTATGCTGATATTAATATAAATGTAATTAATATTGAAATCAAGTCAGTTATCAAATAATAATAATGTAGTGCTAAGACTGGACCGGATTATTCTCTATTCACATTTAACTTCTTTATATTCGGCGCCGTATGACCTGTTAAGTGTCGGTGTAAATTAGTAAACAAAAAACAAAACAAAAAAGTTTACCACTCACTTTATATCGTTATCCGGGTAGTCCGCTCTGACCTCGGTATCTATTTTAGCCGAGATCACAATCGTTCTTATTTATAAATTTGGAATGATTGACGGTTAACGGTGATTTTATCGCAATTTCTACTATCTACCCATCTATGCAGTGTTCAAACCCGTCTTTATTTATACTAAAGTATACAGAATGCTCTAATTCCCCAAAGCAGTGGTAAGGTATTGTTACATGATTATGATATAGCGAACTGCCGGATGTCTACTTTAAACACCTTTTATGGTGAACATATTAAATATTATGTTTTGAAACTCTCAACATTTTTAAGATATATTCATTCCCCATGTGTGCTTTACGCTAATCAAACTGCAATAACAAAACAGCACAGCAACAAAAATAAACAACAACAACAACACAAAAACACAACAAACTAAAGAACAAACAACAACAAAACAAGAACACATGGTCAAACTTTTGTTACTAATACTTGATATAGGCAGACTATCTTACACCACATTCAATATGCTTTACTTCCGCTGAATAAAAATACATAAATTCTGCATATCGGCCTGTAAATGTCTTAAGCTTCAAATTTTAATCGTAATCGTAATGCATGAATTCAGTTTTAAATATGTGTTTTATTACTGCTCGGTGGCCAATACATGATTAAGTTATAGCTTTCTAAATTTTAATAAGATTTATTTCTTCTCAAAACAAATTTAAAGACAGACAAAAGGGTCTGAAAAATACAAAAAAATATAATAAGCATAAAAATCGATCAAATGAGCCTTTCGGCTTAGGCAAAAGAAGAAAAACCAACAATAAAAACAGAACAAAAACAAACAACAAAAACACTATAAACAAAAACAAAGAATAAAACAGAAACACACTCGCATTCACACACTCATACACCCCAAAAACAGCAGCAACAACAAACAAAACAAAAACACACACACCAAAAAAAACAGCAATAAACACATAAGAGTTAGGGGAAAACATCCATTGAGCAGTTTAACAATAGAACAGTATCACTTCATATATGGGATATAGATATATTGCAATATGAATATTAAAAATCACAATCTTTGAAACTCATTGGGAACCCTATAAAAATATTATACACTACACCAACTTTACTGTCTTTATCAGATGTAAACTCGTTCCACTTATTTTATTATTGTTTATGTATTTATTTATTGACTTGAGTATCCTACCAAATGATAAACCATATCTGCATCCACACCACTATACATATTGGCCATTCCAAAAACATGATTTATCTGACGCTACGATGTCATAGACCTTTCCGAAAACATGATTAATCTGCCCCTACATTTTGCTCTTCAACTGAGATTTACCTTCCAGAAAAGGCGCACCTGTTAATTCCGGGTAGTAAACTCAGAAAAATCTGAACGCCCACATAGTATTCTGTGGTAAAATGATTAATGGGGTGAGACTTTCCTTATATCGATTTCCTGTTATATCGATTTCCTGTTTATGCCGAGGCAGTCAGCAGCAAAAACAAAAAACAAAAACAAAAACATTTCTGTCTCTTTGGAAAGGCATACCCAGGTATCATGATCTGCTTTTTTCTTCACATTTGCAGTAGGAATGGAAGGCATTTATTCGCATCTTACGTACACAAAGTTATCTTCAATGCTGGCGTGTTCTATGCTGTGGACATGTTGATTTACAGATGTTCCGCTACCTCGTTTGGCAGCGCGTGTGTATAGTCAATAGTCAGCATTTTATGTGTCGATATGCTATTGTTATTTTTACTTATGCATAAGATTCGCTAAAATTGCACTAAGAAAACTTCTGACATTAACTAAAATTACAAAATTACTGTGAAGCTTTAGAGAATCAAACATCGACCGTGTTAAAATGGGCTAAAGGGTTTACAAAAAAGACGCCCGCATTTTCTTAAATCCTTCTGAAGTTTGCCGAGACCAAAAACTATGCCCAATTAACACACAATGATTTCACGAAAGAAAAGTGACGGAAAAATCAATTAGCGAAACAATAAACATACCGGCAGACTCTGTCACTTCTATCGTCTCCTCCCTGTTTGTCTGCTCCCTCCTCTTTAGTCTGTCTTTTCTTAACCCATTTTGTATTCATATACATTATTCTTTTTGGACCGGAATTAACAGTTATGTATCAATATCGGAATTATATAACTTGCCTCATTTTGTACAACGTTGTACCTGAGACGTAATAAATGTATTGTCTATCTGTCTGTCAGCAATTTATTTCACACCTGTTTACTTTTTTATTATCAACGATTATCCATTAAAAATACTTTAAATGTGACAGTCGATTCACAACAGTCAGACTTAAGTTTTCGTAACATTTTTTATTTTCGTTTTGTGTGTGTGTGTGTGTTTGTGTGTGTGTGTGTGTGTGTGTGTGTGTGTTTGTGTGTGTGTGTGTGTGTGTGTGTGTGTGTGTGTGTGTGTGTGTGTGTATAAACACACATAGTTGCCGGTAAAAATACAGTTTTAACATGCAACTTTATTTAAATGTTTCCTTTATATTCGTTCTCCATGTTATTTTAATAATAACATTTAATATATAACCTGTACATTCTGGTCGTTTAATAAACTTATTATACAAAATATTAATCTGTTCAAGAAAGGTTAACAATGACAACAATTACTTCTTTATAATTTTATAATAGTTTAATAGTCCATGGTTGTAAACTGACAACAAAGACAACTTTATTTAATAATAGTGTTGCATTATAATATACACACTGTAGTGGCTATATGTTGTAAACGGTATGTTCGTACGACTATGTTACATCTATTGCAATCATATACGCCTGGATGCCTTCGGGTTTTTTTATATCAGCAACACAGGAAATACATGTTGATATGTACTCAGTCAGCCATTATTTTCTCAAATTAAAAGGAAAGGTTTTATTTATGCTGACGTCCTACGTTACCATTGATTATTATAAACTTGGACTTTTCGTCTGATGCGTCCGACATCTTTCCAAAAGAATTTCTATTCAGAGCCGAAGCGTTCCAGAAGTTCGACAATTATTAAAGGGACTTAACTCACTTTTCGGCAAGGCCAGAAATCAGCCTACTGAGAGTTATCTCCCTTGTCCGATATTACGATGCTGTTTCAGCCATGCCAGCCCAGAAGAACGTATACGTTACACCCCATGGCCAACGGTTACACTTGTCAAATTGTACAATAATTGAATCTGGCATTGCGCTAATAAGGGTCGAGTCTGGTCATTTATTTCTATTTTACTGCATTTGATTAGAACAAGGGAACGTTGATTTATAAAAAAAAGTACTTCCTCCAATCTAGCCAAAATACATTCAATGCACTACCATCACGATACAGTGTTTAAATGAACTAATGAGGTAGACATTTGAATGTGTTATGCGTTTTCAATTGGGTATATTATTACAATCAACATGTTTTCCTAAAAGATGCGATTGTGCGTGTCATTTAAAATACATGATTTTTTTTTAACATCAGTATAATTAGACATATTTCCAAACACTCTTATTTCGGTCACAGTAAAAACGAGTCCATTGCCGACTAGTAAAGAAGCCAAAGAATAATTGAAGTAATGACCGCATTTGGTAGCGTAATGATAAGGCAATCGATCAGTTGCCATATGCCACTTAACTTATGGACCCACAGAAGTTTTATTGCCCTGATTAATGTAGACTTAGGGACGTCTATTCAAATTAGAGGACCAAAGTGGTCAATGAATGGTCGTGTTCACAGATCTTGCTACTTTGTAACATAATAATTACTGCACTGGTTCATAAATATATAAGTATATGCCAAAATAGATTCCTTAAACAATATTGTAAAGTAAAACATGCTTTGCTATTGGTAAGTGTAAGTGAAATTCTATGAATTCCTATGAAAATGAAAAGCATGTTAAAACACTACCAGTTATAATACTGTACATAATTTCAATCATGTTGAACACATAACATCCCCATCTCTGTCATTTAAACCCGATAGGCATATCGTTGTGTTTCTTTTTCTGTCATATTTCATAGAATATCACAGACTTTCTGATCATACTTTTCACAACTACCACTTTTTTTTCTTTTACTGCAAGACTCGTACAATATTTATCAATTTTAAGCAAAAATAGAGATATTTTACTTAAAATGTTTTCTTATCTATTATTGCTTATACGTTTTCTCTTAAACAGTATATGTTGCAATCTTTTGTTCAATGAAAATGGGAAACAGCTGTTCTATGACACAATTTCATTTGATATGTCATCTTGTAACCTTTGTTTTTGGAAACTATATTATCCTGTGTGTCCCCCATCCCCGCCCCCACACCACACTAACCTCCCTACTAACAAAATATCCCTACTTCCATTAACATCACCTCCATTCTAGAATTTCACTTGTTTGACGGATCTTAACATAGTAATATATAAAACAAATTGTACAGATCTTCATTTTGTACATGTATGTACATGAGTGTTAATAAAGTATTTTCTGTCTGTCCCTCTGTCTGCTAAGTGAAATTTCAAAAGTACCATGTTGATTAAAACTAAGTGCGGTTCATACACATTTTTCATTCGTTTATACTCATTTGTTATAATAAGTAATGATGTGGAATAATTTATGTTAGCATTTTTAATTAATGCACTATAACTCTTCCATTATTTAACAAGCTTTAACAACACAATTAAATACGTTTAATTACGTTTTCCTTGATTGTTTTAGTAGTTAAATAATACTATTCACACTTTCATAAATTTTCTCCACTGTACAAAGTTGTCTTAACGTAATTATGGTTTCTTTATACCCGGCCAGCTGGTAAATCAAGTGTTTAATTGTGTTTGTTTTCCAAAACATATAATTTATTTAAATCCCAAGTTGACAAGATATTTACTAAATTCAGTAGGAAATAAAACAGCTACAGCAACTTCATGGACACAATTAGAAAAATAGAAACCTCAACTATAAATTTTTCTGTGACTTTTTTCTTTACAATAAATATAACAAATGAAACATTTACACAGACAAAATTATTGATCAATAACAGATGTTAATTATTTTTTTACATTTGATTAGTAGTGATCCAGTTGACCCAGTGATTATAATGTTTACTTAATAATTTAAATCAGTCCTCTCTACATTTAGTTTTTATTGTTACGTCGCCCTTTGATGCTTCGCATCAATGCTTTACTTGTACAAAACTATAATCATAAATAGAGACAAAATCAATAAAAATGTTTAAAAAATAGAGACCACTCGCAACATCTTGGTCATTTCTACGCAACAGTCTTCTCCGGATGCCACCGAGGAGTTTCATGGTAATTACAACAGCCCACTCCAAAGCTTCTCACACATACCATCAAGAGCGCCGCTCTTCAGTGAATATCGATCATCTTTGTCGCTGAGAATACAAATTGTTTGGACTCATGTAGAAAGTTGCTGAAATGAAGGAAATGGCTTTTTTATGCTGCTACATTTCAGTTACATTTACCTAGATAGCATGCACGCATAGCCCCTAACACGACTAGCTGCTGCTCGTTTAATTAGGACCCCAACCCCCAAAAGACACAACATGGAGCCCCCTTCTATCACTTACACCGACGTCGCTCAGCCTGGTTTATAATATAATAATTCTCTGATAATAAAACACGGAAAAGAATTCGTTTAAGTTAAATATATTTATTCTCATGTACAACAAAACGACCAGATGAAATACTGCGCATTTTATATTTAGCAAAGGAACTGTATCATTAATTAACTTCAAAATGTACATTGTAATCTTCCATTAATTTATAACTACCTCAATACTTCTATATATACACTTTATATATTGTTTATTTTATCCCAGTTGAGATCCATGTTTACTCTAATCTCCATTACTAGCACCTAAATCTGCATGGGTGATAAACTATATCGAAACTACATATCGAATGACTGTATTCACTTCCTTGCTCGCGTAAATTTGAATGGCGGAACTTGCCGTATAAACACGAGATAAAATCGGTTCGTATATAAACAATGGAGTTTTCCGTAATATACCGAATAGTTAAGGAAGTATGTGTTACCGTTTCGCTATAAGGACTTGATATTTAACACAAGCTGTTGTGTTGTACACATTTGATGTATATGTACATAAACTGTTTTATAAGTGCTGAAGTACTGCGGTCTAAAAGAAGGTAGTTCTATGGACAAAGAACAGAGACTGAAACGGAAATCGTATTCAACCAGGAGGCAGTGACATGGTGACGACAGACCAGTAGGAATGATAATAGACAATTAGAACAAGGTACAGGTGAGAAATTCAATGTTTTTTTTATTTGCTTTGTTTGAACAATCAATAACATTTTGCAATTGTTCAAAGCATAAATAATATATACCTATATAGTAAGAACGTAAAGCCAGAACAGTTTTGCTCGAAATCAAGATCCATGTAGACAACAACAACAACATCATCATCATCAAAGAAAAAAACACAGATAAGCGAGGTAATGGGAATGACATGTCGTGAGCAATATATCTTTTCACATAACAGTCTTCATGTACATATTTATAGGATCAAAGTTATTGCAGTCTTATTTATATAAAGCTGTTCACGTGAGTAAGTCCATTCAGGTGTATAACAGTGTTTATGTAGATTTTTCGAAAAAAGGTCATTTGATTTTTCGAAAATGTATCTGTCAACATATTCTAAAATTCTTTCTATCGTGTATTTAAAAAGTCCAAAACATTTATAAATACAATCGCGGCATAATAAAATATCATCCTCATGCTCAACCTCGTTCTCCTCCTCATCATCATAACCACCACCACAATCATCATCATCATCATCATCATTACCATCATTATCATCATTATGATCATTACCAACAACACCATCATCACCGTCATCATCCTCCTCCTCCCCATCATCATCTTACCATCACCAGAAGGACATATTTCCGTATTAATAATGACATACTTTGCCCGTAGACCCACTTACTGGAAGAGTAGAAGTAAATTTTCTGAAAAGAGGCCTTGTGATTTGTTGAAAATGGATCTGATATTATAGAAATCATCACCATCATTGCTATTAAGGACACAGAGAACGTTATTATTATCGCCAGCATTACAACAATGAACATCATCATCAACATAACAGCAACATCAGCGACAGGTGCATCAGAATGAAGATTTTCATCTTTATAAGCTTCCTCCTCATAATCATCATCATCATAATCATAATCGTGTTAATATTCACAGTCATTATTATTATTATAGTTATTTCCATCACAACTCATTGAAATAATCACATGTCCAATCGCCCGAGGCGACAAAAATTGAGATCAGTAAATTTTCCGAGCGAGTAAATTGGTCAAAGCTTGTCGCCCAACTGGCGACCGATATCTCAAATTGATTTACCATAGATCTATTTTTTAAAGTGAGCCTCCCAAAAATATGTACCTGTAAAAGAGGTTCGTGCCATTTTGTGATGTCAATTGTAATACATCATTGGGCCACGTGCGCTTCTATGTCAATCACAATTTCTCATTAATAAGCATGTATCTGGAAAGGACATTGCCGAGGTGATCGAATAAGACAGTGTCATTACTCGGATGTTTTCGACTATGTCATTCTATCTGCTAAAATGGCTTCAATTAAATGGACACAAGTGCACAACCAGGAAAAAGAAAGAGGGCTAGGATGAGTGAGTAACCAGAGCAAAAGAATCGTAATCGTGTTACGTGTTAAAAAGCATCTATTCTAATAGTCCACTCGCCTTCACCGCTAAAGTTTCAAGCTCTTTTTAAGCCATGCCTGCCTGCTTTCTATATTAAGCGTGACGCCGGGTCAAATACCCTGATTGGCAAACTAGAAAAACGTCATCAGCATATGCCTGGCAAGTCCCTTTCAACAATCGTGGTCAACAAACAAGTCTCTTAATTGCAATTTGGGTTTACTACATAAAGGATAAGACCCGCTTATGAAAGTCCCAAACAGAGTTTCACATTCGCGGCTAAATTTCTAGGAATCCTGGAATTGTCACAAAGAAAAGTATATTTAAGTTGTAAACGCTGTGTTACAGGGATGCCACATTATTTTTATTGGAAGCGACATAGTTTATGACGTCATCGCGTCTAAGGTAGTCGCACACGGTATTCATTTGACTGAGCATTAAAGTTTAGTTGGTCTTTTTTTTTGTTTTTACTCTTTAGTGGAAAAAGACCGCTTTCAAAAAGGCGTCATTTGATATACACTACATATTGTACAGAGTTCCTTCACATTTACTCTTTCGGTTTCAGTCACATTGTTGATGACCACATGGTCTTTGACAGCTGGAAAAATTATCTGCATTGCATAAAATCTACAAGATTGTTCTTAAAAATGTATGAAGAAGACTGTTAAAAGTGTAAATGCATTCAAACATTTAAATATTCCCTTGAAGTAATCTTGTCGCGCTTTAAGTTCCCTTTTCTGGAAAAGATACCAAGCCCTTGTAGATGTCTGGGGGTGGGGACGTTAATATAAGAAAAAGGCGAAGAAATAATATGAAGCTAACTGTCAATGTTTGTTGATTTGTCTTCTTTTATCTAAACACCATCTACTAAATATGACATCAACTTAGTTTGCAATTTGCCATTTTGATGTTTGTAAAATCACTGGTGTCTAACTATATTATGGGAATGAGATAAAGGTATGTAAGGATACTGTTTGATTAATCTGTTACAAACATTGTTGCAGTCAACGAATTCAGCATAAACCTTTGCCAAACTTTAGGGATAAAATATACCACTTTAAAATTGTAGTGGAATTGTAGTTTCTTTCCAAATTCCGGGTGGGGGACTTTTTAAATATTCAAAATTATTAAATTATTTTTTGCCATGTAGAAACATAAAATATTGTGCTTAAGCTGCTGATAAATGTAAAGTTTGCAATATATTATTGTGATGTTGGCTCTTCAAATTATAATTTAGAGACACAAAACTTTACATACTTGATTTGAAAATAAAGATGATGTGTATCTAATTAGGTCTAACAGAGCTCTGATATTGTCAGTAGTCATGAACACAACCCAAGGCCAAATGGGTCGACTTATGGAAACAATTAGGAAAAAGTAACTCATTTAAGTGTGAAGTAATTTCATTCTACCTTCTCATTTTCTTGTAAAATATTAAACTTTAAGGCAGCAAAATTGTCCCATTTCAGAATAGAATATTACCATAAATAATTTGTATGTCATAGATTCATTGTCATAATCATTAGCCTTTTATTCATATTTGTATTTTTAGTGTAAATACTATTTCATTAAAATTTTAAAACTAAATACAGTGTGAAATTACAGAAAGTAGTGCTTGCATATCTTCCTGAATTTAATAATATATCAAGTATTGAATTTATAATTATTATTTTTATGGTTTATAAAGTTACATATTAAAGACCATAAATGCAATGATATACATTTCATGTTAAATATTGCTCCAAATGATCTATCTCACATAGGAAAGCCTGTATGTAAGTTATATTTTTATCCGAGTTTCATGATGCAATATGTATGAAATAAGAATGTTCTGGGAAGAAAATGAACTGCAAGTTTATGATTTTTGTCCAACTTTAACATGTAAGTCAAAATAAACTCTCTAGTTAATGTGCTGCGCCTTAAGAAACCCTTTATGATCAATGACAAAAGCAATGATTCATCCAAACATACCTTTGAAATAACTATTTTATGATGTATCTCGAAAAACATTCAAGATTCCTGTACATTTTATCTGTATACATTTACTCCCGTTTTATTGACATTCATGTTTAATCAGTTGTGTTAAGAGTTTCTGTTTTTTGTTTCCATATTTAACAAGAAAATAGAGAAGAAGAAAGGAGATTGGTACTTGTGTTTTGTTACAGTCACTAGAAATTTTCAACCAAAACTATGTTTAATAATTTCTGCTGCATTAATCTTTATTACATGATTAACTGTGCATATGATTTTGCAGTAAAAATTATAAGATAAAATGAAACTTTCATTTCTAGAGTTATGTATATTTATTGATGTCATATTTGCAGAAAAAATAGGTTTGTGTCGTTCTAGATAAGTTATTGTTTAGACATATGTAGAAAAAAGAGTTAATTGTCTGTAGCGTGTTTATAATAGTTTAGAATAAGTTATTTCAGTATAAATAAAAGAAGATCCCAGAGTAAATTCATACAACACGCATAATTTGTTATACTTTTAATAAAATAATTTGGTACAGCTTTCTATGTTGAAAACTATACTTTAATAATATCCCAATTCTAATATTTTTTTAATCATTTTAATTTTTAGATGCATTCATACCACTTGTCTGTGATTAGAATATTTCATATATTTTAAGAACATAGATTAACTCATAACCTGCTAAACACATAAATTCTGCAGGCTTTTACAAAAAGTTAAGAGCCAGATCACCCAGGATTAAAGATTACAAAACTTGATAAAACTTGAGATTGAACCCAAGCTCTAAAGCATTTGATTGGTCCAATTCAAATTTTATTTGAATCCAGCCAATCATATGATGTTTTTGTCACTGACACAAACTCGAACTTTTATAATCTCCAGCCAAGCTCCTAATTAAACGCTGATTATTTACTGTATTTCACGGTGTTTCTTGTGTTGTATTATTTGTACTTGTCTTCATGCTGTTCATTATCCCTACATTTCACCCATCATCCTCATCGATCATTAACATAGAAGGAATTTTACTTGAAATTGTTTTATAATAAATTTCATGTTATTGATTTGGATTTGTTTTTCTTCCAGCATTTTCAGTTAGGTATCGAATGTGAATACCCTTGGGGTACTGTATGCAATCAGAGTAATCTTATGAATTTGGATGCTCTATACCATTTAAGTTCATGTAATCTTATAAATTGGGTGCTCTATGCCATCTGATTTATCTTATGAATCGGGTGTTCTATTACATCCCAGTAATTTTATGAATGGGGTGCTCTATGCAATCTGATTATTCTTATAAAACGGGTGCTCTATGCCATCTAATTAATCTTATGAACCTGGTGTTCTATGCAATCTGAGTAATCTCGTGAATGGGGTGCCCTATGCCATCTGATTAATCTTGTGAATTGGGTGTTCTATTCCATCCCAGTAATTTTATGAATGGGGTGCTCTATGCAATCTGATTAATCTTATAAAACGGGTGCTCTATGCAATCTGATTAATCTTATAAAACTGGTGCTCTATGCCATCTGATTAATCTCATGAAGTGGGTGTTCTAGGCCATCTGATTAATCTTATGAATGGGGTGCTGTATGCCCACTTATTTATTTTATTAATGGGGGTCTCTATACTTGACCGTTTAATCGACTACTCAGTGTTTACCACAATGTTAAAAGTGACTTCCAAAAAAGCAATATTTTGTTTAGCATTAATGTTAAATGAATAAATGTAAGTAAAGGCTGTTAATTAACATAATACCATTACCTCAATTATTATACAGTACACAATGTATTGAATATATTTGTTAAAATGTCCATTATTTCCAAATTTATAGATAAGCGTTATAGGGATTTCATCTATTAATAGGCATCGACGTCAGAACTGATTACCTGTATGATAGTGTAACGTGATTGTAAAAGTATGTTGTCACGTGGTTTCATTTGTTTAAAACTGAGCTCGGCTTAGATATGATAAGAAGTTTTTTTTATAACGATAATTGGACTTTACTTTTCAAATGAATTGGGGCGTGGGGGATGCACCAATAATCGATGGATCTTTTCAGGTAACAAAACTTCTTTGCTTGCACGAGAGTAAAAACATGGTCCATTCTCTCATATACTATCTTCAAAGGTTATCATAAGCAGTTTTCAAAACAAACCCTCATATCAAAATTGCGTTACGGTTGCCATCGAAACCGCAACTTTTCCTAAGGACAAAAATGAGGTTATTGTTAGTTTTAAAATATGGGGAATTACACACACTTAATGGTAGGTATCCGACAGTTTAGACATTTTTTAATATCATGCAGCCAAACAAATTATGTTAGCTTGTAAAGATCCTACGATTGTAAAGATCCTACGATTGCTATTTATTGGTGCATTACAACCATGTGAAAAGTAAAGCATAACATACCGTTTGTCAATATAAAAAAAATACATTTTGTCCGACCCACGCTTAACAGTTCTTATTTTTTAAAGGAAGAAAGCTACGTGACTATTTCATTCCGATAATCAGCTCTGATGTCGATATATTTTTTTGCTGAGATCTCCATCGTGCTAAGATTTAAAAAGAATGGACATTTAGAGCAGGTTTCATGATTTGTCCTGTCAAACAATTGACAAACTGTTCAAAATTGCCATTGCTTAGATTATATTATGAGTATGTAACATTTATGCCCAGATTCTTCCATGTATAATTACATGTAATTTATATAGAAAAACATGCCGGATTCCACATTTAAGCAAATATTTAAGTACTCATTTAAAAAAGTCTGGTGGGATGAACGGTAACGGTACCTAGCAGATCAGTTTATTACTACCGGAGTATTTAGTGAGTATTTTTCTGAGTATGTGCGTGCACTTAATCAAACATTTACAGTAATTTACTTGTACTTAATTTGTTTGTACCTGTCCCTTGATATTTTAAGTTATTTTAATTGTACAATCTCATATTCACTTCATGCAACATATAGTTTATCTTCGTTGAGTCATATCTGTACACTTTGACTTCTCTTCCACAGGGTATACATGCTCGGGTTATAAACTATATCGAAACTGGATATCATATGACTGTACTGACATCATTGATAGTGTAACTTTGGGTGTCGGAACATGCCGATTAAAGCTGGGGTAAAGTCGGAAGTTATTTAAATGTAAACAAAGTAGTTTTCCGAAACATACCGAGTAGTTACGGAACCACAAACTACTTGTGTTATCGATTCGTAGATAGGACTTGAACAAAGGTGTTTGTAGCGTACACAATTGCAAAGATTGTGAATCGACTGGTATTTTGGTGTCAATTTACTGCAGTATTAAAGGGTATCTGGAAAAGCACAGATCGGACTGAAATCCAATTTAATTTAATTGTATTCAAGTTGGAATCAGTGTCGATAGAACGAGAAGGAATTATCATGGACAGTTAAAACACGGAAATAGGTGAGAACATTATTACTGAATTATTTACGTTTAACATTTTATTACAATCAATGACGTCGGAAAATGTTAGCAACATCAATACTTTAATTCTAAGGATTACGTACTTACAACAAAGAAACATGTTCACCCGGAAACCCATGTTTCTGTGTAGGAAAGAATAACAATGTAAACAACACACACATATCTGGAGTGAAATGTTCTGAACTATGTACCCTTACATGTAGCATTCTAGATGTCCATATTTATATGACCAACGTTATTGGAGGCTTATTTTGTTAGACTGATTATGTAACCACAGCTACCTGTCGTTTAGTACAGTCAAGGTAGATTCTCGGAAAAAGAGATCATTTGGTTTTCTGAAAATGCGTCTAAACATACACTTTAAATTTCTGTCGGTCGGTTTTTATTTAAAAAATAACAAAACATTAAAGAAAACAATCGCGGCATACTTAAAAATTGTATGGTCATCATCAGCAGTAGCAACAGCAGCGATAGCGAATTCATTATCGTTTTAAACATCATGATCATCTTCATCGTCACCATCATCAGAAGCGTTTACTGGTAATGTAGAAGTGTATTTCTTTTTCAGAAAAACAACAACAACAAACAATGAGATTTGTTGAAAATGCCAATGATATTATATACCTAACGTCATCATCATCATCATCATCATCATCATCATCATCAATAACAACATCATTCTTTTCTGTCTCACCGATTATAACAATATTTCTTTTCTCAGAACAGAATTAACATTCATATAATTATTAATAACATTACTTAAATTAACTATGTTATGTTTCAGTCATAATGGATGAAGTATCCGGGCGTGGGGCATCTTCATCAGGCTCACAGCCAGATCCCCATGGTCACAACAACTGTGACGAGTGTGCTGAATCGGGAAACATGGTCACTGCTTTCGGTTTTTGTGAGAATTGTTCTGACTTTCTTTGCACATCATGCATTGAGCAGCACAAGAAAGCCAGATCGTTAAGACATCACAAAATTTTTGAGGGTAAAAACATGCCAACGATTAAGCCAAGAAAATCCGATGTAGAGAAATGCACCATGCACCCCGGGAAGTCGATTGAGGCTTATTGTCCTGATGATGACACATTTGGATGCTCGCTGTGTTTCACGGTTGGCCACAGATCCTGTCAGAATGTCGCTCTACTGTCTGATTTGTCACATGGAGTAGAAACAAGCAAAGAGTTTCTAGAGGTCCAAACTGCAGCTGACAGATACAAGAAATTGGAGGAGGAGTACAAGCAGATCATCAAGAAATATTTGTCCAAGAACGATGAATGGCACAGTAAAACCTTGGAGAGATTTCAACAATTCCGATCAGACGTTCTTAGTATCGTAGAAGAAATCGGCATAAAAGTACACGACGAGGCAGACGCATTGAAAGAGGAAAATAAAAGTCAGCTGAATAAACTAGCACATCAAATTGCAACATATACGGAACAAGTTAAACAGTATATGGTAAATATGGACGACAAGAAAGATCGCAAGGAAAATGAACAATTATTCATTGATTTAAAGAAAAATGGCAGGCTTGTTATTGACTCTGTTCCTCGCTTAGAGACAATCTATAGGGATATTGCTGTCAAAAGATTTGACTTTGAATTTGATCCTTCTATCAAAGAGATATTAATCAGGACTAACAAAATAAATGTTGAGACAGCTTCACTTCTTTCTCAACCTAGAACAGCATCAGACGAGGAAAGTAACACCAGTGTTCACAGAGCGCTATCACCAGCCACAAGATGCATATCAACATCTAGGTTGAATATCAAATCAAAAAATGATCATGAGGCATTATGGGTCACTAGTATAACGGAACTTTCAGAAACAAAACTTATCCTGGCTGACTATAATAATGACTGTCTGAAAGTGTTTGACATGACCAGTAACACCATCACACATAGACGGACCCTAACAGCAAAACCCTTTGATATTACTAAAGTTCCCAGGTGTCGTGTGGCTGTTTCATTTCCAAACGGTAAACAGATCAATTTCTTCAAAGCTGAGCAGACCCTGGAACCTTGTGGAAGTATTGACGTGCCTTTTGGTTGTTTTGGTCTACACTGTACTGGAGACAGGTTGATTGTATCTAACACCACTCTACCAAAGGTTCTGATACTTAGTATGACTGGTACCGTTCTCCAGACTATCCAGCATGATCCATCAGAGAAAGAGTTATTCAAGTATCCCTTGCACTTGACAAACAGTAATGACAACAACCTGATCTATGTAAGTGATTGTAAAAACCATAACCTCACATGTATGACTACTACAGGCGTGGTCCAGTGGGTTTACCGGGACGAGCAGTTGAAGCGTCCATGTGGCGTGACTACCGGAGAGAACGGGTCTATCTACCTCTGTAGCGGGATCACCAACACCATCCACGTGGTGTCCCGTGACGGTACCAGACTCGCCATCGTACAGTGTGATCAGTCCAGTATCATGAAACCATCTGCTGTGTATTACACCCGCAACAACCGGACACTGTATGTGTCGAAATACGATGATGATATCACAAGACTCAGTCTGCAATAATATCACAAGACTAAGTCTGTAATAGCTTATTGAGCAGGCATATTAAATATATACAACATACCTTGTTTGCAGAAGAAACGAATATTTCTTATAATGTACATCTCTATTAAGCCAATTTTACTTCTTGTTGACATTAACCGTTGGTCTTTACAATGACTGACTAAAGTGCTTCCATGTACAATTGGGAGATTATACAAACGGTAATTAAGATTAGTGAGTAACGTTTTTAAATATATGATATTTTTTGTATTTTTTTTTCTGTTTCTCATCGCATTATTAATAAATTTATCAATACAGTTATTCAGGAAACAATAACAAAGTATAAGTATTGATTATTTCATTGATTTGCAAAGCTTTATTCATACACGGATGCGAAATGCTAAAAAGATATAGAAGACGAATATGTAGAAGACACAGACGAAGAATGAAAATAATGAAGAAAATAAGTAGCCCTAGGATATAATGATGATGATGAAGATCATGATGCTGATTATCATGATGATCATGATGATGAATTAAGACAGCATCAATAAAAGATATCTGTTTATTTAAAAAAGAACTGTCACTGCTTAATTCATTAAAGTTCCACCCTAAGACATGTTTCTGTTGATTAATTGTTGTCAGTGTTTTAATGACTCAAATTAAACAGACATCCGAATATAAAAAAAAAACTGTCACTGTTTTTATCACTAGTCGGTAATCATCGTTAAACACAATTTCAAAGATTTATACAAAACAATAGTTGTGTGTTTAAAACGTTCGTGATTTAACGAGATTCCAGACGTGCTGTATCTTGTAAGTAGTTATTATTAAGCAGATATATTTTGAAGCAACATCATTGTAAAACACAGAAGCCTGAAACCTAAGCGGCAAAAACTGGCGTTAAGGGTGCTATTTGACAGTTTGGGTTGAAATATTTTTTCTCAAATGACCATATAAGTCATTGTTACCCGGGAAGTTCTTGCAAAAAGCTGCTCATTGGTGCCCTAGATCTGTGTGAACAGTGAAACATAAATCCTCATTCCTCATTGCAAACAGGTATTTCCTAACTGAGCCACGCTGCAGAGATAGCTATTCTTTATCAAATGAGCCTTTCGGCTTAGGCAAAATAAAGAAAAAAACAACAACAAAAAACAGAACAAAAACAAACAACAACAAAGACACAATAAACAACAACAAATGATAAAACAGAAACACACTTGCATTCACACACACATACAGCCCCCCCCCCCCCCCAAAAAAAAAAAAAACACAAAAAAAACAACAACACAAAACAAACAGCAGCTACAACAAACAAAACAAAAACACACAAAAACAGCAGCAATGAATACATGATAGTTAGGGAAAAAACATCTATTGAGCAGTTTAAAAATAGAATAGTATCACTTCATATATGGGACATAGATATATTGCAATATGAATATTAAAAATCACAATCTTTAAAACTAGTTGGGAACCCTAAAAATATTATACACTACACCAACTTTATTGTCTTTATCAGATGTAAGCTCGTTCCACTTTTTTTTATTATTATTTATGTATTTATTTATTGACTTGAGTAACCTACCAAATGATAAACCATATCCGCATCCACACCACTATAAATATTGGCCTTTCCAAAAACATGATTTATCTGACCCTACGTTTTGAAATAGACCTTTCCGAAAACATGATTTATCTGCCCCTACATTTTGCTATTCAATTAAGAT
Organism: Sinonovacula constricta; assembly: GCA_007844125.1. Taxonomy (NCBI): domain Eukaryota; kingdom Metazoa; phylum Mollusca; class Bivalvia; order Cardiida; family Solecurtidae; genus Sinonovacula; species Sinonovacula constricta. The sequence goes on from CM017564.1 coordinate 1,365,779, forward strand.
TTAACTTCCGGAAAATGCGCACCTGTTACTTCCGGGTAGTAAACTCTGAGCGCCCACACAGTATTCTGTGGTAAAATGATTAATGGGGTGAGACTTTTCTTATATCGATTTCCTGTTATATCGATTTTTATGTTTATGCCGCGGCAGTCCGCAGCAAAAAAAAAAAAAAAAAAAAAAAGAACATTTCTGTCTCTTTAGAAAGGCATGCCCAGGTATCATGACCTGTTTTTTTTTTCTTCATATTTGCAGTGGGAATGGGTGGCATTACTTTGCATCTTACGTACACTAAGTTATCCCCAATGTTGGCGTGTTCTATGCAGTGGACATGTTGATTTACAGATGTTCCGCTACTCGTTTGGCAGGTCGTGTGTATAGTCAATAGTCGGCATTTTATGTGTAGATATGCTAGTGTTAATTTTACTTATGCATACGATTCGCTAAAATTGCACCAAGAAAACTTCTGACATTAACTGAAATTACTGTGAAGCTCTAGAGAATCAAACATCGATCGTGTTAAAATGGGCTAAAGGGTTGACAAAAAAGAAGTCCGCATTTTCTTTGATCCTTCTGAAGTTTGCCGCTACCAAAAACTATGCCCAGTTAACACACAATGATTTCACGAAAGAAAAGTGATGTTAAAATCAATTAGCGAAACAACAAACATACCAGCAGATTAGCACTCTGTCTGTCACTTCTATCGTCTCCCTGTTTGTCTGCTCCCTCCTCTTTAGTCTGTCTTTTTTAAACCCATTTTGTATTCATATACATTATTCTGTTTGGACCGGAACTAACAGTTATGTATCAATATTGGAATTATATAACTTGCCTCATGTTGTACAACGTTGTACCTGGGACGTAATAAAGGTATTGTCTGTCTGTCTGTCTGTCTGTCTGTCTGTCTGTCTGTCAGCAATTTATTTCACACTCGTTTACTTTTTTTATTATCAATGATTACCCATTAAAATACTTTAAATGTGACAGTCAATTAACAACAGTAACACTTTAGTTTTCGTGGCATTTTTTATTTTCGTTTTGTGTGTGTGTGTGTGTGTGTGTCTACACACACACATATAGTGGCCTGTAAAAATACAGTTTAAACATGCAGCTTTATTTAAATGTTTCCTTTATACTCGTTCTCCATGTTATTTTAATTATAACGTTTAATATATAACCTGTACCATCTAAGTACATGTAATCGTATGACTTGGGTATTCTATGCCATCCGAGTAATCTTATCAATTGGGTGTTCTATGCCTAATCTATCTGATTAAACTTATAAATGGAGTGTACTAAACCATCTAAATAATATTATGACCGGCCGTAAAAGCTCAAGAGGTAGAATGTCGGCTTGCGGATCGTTAGGTCGCAGGTTCAAACCCCAACTTGGTCAAACCAAAGATTTTAAAGTTGGTAGTAGTAGTTTCCCTCTTAACGCTCGAGTCGAGGCTAAGGGGACATTGTTACGCCTGACTCGTCGGTGTCACTATAATGGACCGGCCAGGTTCAGTCACTGGACACCTCTTAAGTACCCCTGTGCTATAATGATAGAAATGCCGCTGCACAGTATCGGCAAAAATGCCGGCAATTCCCTAATATTATGAATGGAGTGTTGTTTGCCATATTATTAATCGAATTAATGGGCTGTTCTATGCCGTCTGATTAATCGAATTAATTGGGTGTTCTATGCCATCTAAGTAATCTTGTGAATGGGGTGTTGTATGCCATCTGATTAATTAATGAGGTGTTGTATGCCATCTGATTAATCTTACGAATGGGGTGTTGTATGCCATCTGATTAATCTAATTAATGAGATGTTGTATGCCATTTGATTAATCTTGTGAATTGGGATGCTCTATACCATATCAATAATCTCATGAATGGGGTTTTCTATACTTGACCGATTAATCGATTACTCATTGATAGTCACATTTTGAATTTTCTTTTTCAAAAAGCAAAACTGTTTTACCAAAATGTTAAAAGTGATTTCAAAAAAGCAATACTTTGTTTAGCGTTAATTTCAAATGAATAAACGTAATTAAAGGCTGTAAAATAACATAATACCATTACCTCAATTATTATACAGTACACAATGAGTTGAATATATTGGTTAAAATGTCCATTATTTCCAAATCTATAGATTAGCGCGATAGGGGTTTCATCTACCAATAGGCATCGACGTCAGAGCTGATTACCTGTATGATAGTGTAACGTGATTGTAAAAGTATGTTGTCACGTGGTTTTATTTGTTTAAAACTGAACTTGGCTCAGATATGACAAGATGTTTTTTATAACGATAAGTGGACTTTACTTTTCAAATGAATGTGGTGGGGGGCGGGGGGCACCAATAATTGCTGGATCTTTTCAGGTAACAAAATTTGTTGCTTGCACGGGAGTAAAAAAATGGTCAAACCCTCATATCAAAATTGCGTTACGGTTGCCATCGAAACCGCAACTTTTCCTAAGGACAATAATGAGGTTATTATTAGTTTGAAAATATGGGGAATTACACACACTTAGTGGTAGGTATCCGACAGTTTAGACATTTTTTTTCATATCATGCAGCCAAACAAATTATGTTAGCTTGTAAAGATCCTACAATTGCTATTTATTGGTGCACTACAACCATGTGAAAAGTAAAGCATAACATACCGTTTGTCAATATAAAAAATACATTTTGTCCGACCCAAGCTTATCAGTTCTTAATTTTTAAACGAAGAAAGTCATGTGACTATTTCATTCCGATAATCAGCTCTTATATATTTTTGCTGAGATCTCCATCTGCTAAGATTTGGAAAGAATGGACATTTAGAGCAGGTTTCATGATTTGTACTGTCAAACAATTAACAAACTGTTCAACATCGCCATTGCTTAGATTATATTATGAGTATGTAAGATTTATGCCCAGATTCTTCCATTTATAATTATATGTATTTTATATAGGCAAACATGCCGAATACCACATTTAAACAAATATAAATGGATATTTACAAAATAACTTTAATTTTACAACCTCATATTCACATCATGCATCATATGGTTTATCTTCGTTGAGTTCTATCTGTACTCTATGACTTCTCTTCCACAGGGTATACATGCACGGGTTATAAACTATATCGAAACTGGATATCATATGACTGTATTTACATAATTGATCGTGTAACTTTGGGTGTCGGATCATGCCGATTGAAGCTGGCGTTAAAGTCGGAAGTTGTTGAAATGTAAACAACGACGTTTTCCGAAACATACCGAGTAGTTACGGAACCATAAACTACTTGTGTTATCGGGACTTGAACAAAGGTGTTTGTAGCGTACACAATTGAAATGATTGTGAATTGACTGTTATATTGGTGTCAATGTACTGCAGTCTTAAAGGGTAGCTGGAAAAGCACAGATCGGACTGAAATACAATTTAATTTAATTGTGTGCAAGTTTGGAATCAGTGACGATAGAACGAGAAGGAATTATCATGGACAGTTAAAACACGGAATAGGGGAGAACATTATTACTGAATTATTTACGTTTAACATTTTATAACAATCAATAACATCTGAAAATGTTCGGAACATCAATACTTTAATTCTAAGTATTACGTACGTACAACAAAGAAACATGTTCACCCGGAAACCCAGGTTTCTATGTAGAAAACAATAACAATGAAAACAACACACAAACAACGCCGTATCTGAAGTGAAATGTTCTTAACTATATACCCTTACATATATCATTCCAGATGTCCATATTTATATGACCAACGTTATTGGAGGCTTATTTTGCTATACTGATAAATTAACCACGTTTACCTGTCGTTTAGTATAGCTAAGGTAGATTCTCGGAAAAATAATTGATTTGGTTTTCTGAAAATGCGTCTGAACATGCACTCTAAATTCGTGTTTTTTTTTTATTTAAAAAATAACAAATAACATTCATTGTCGTTTTAAACATCATGGTCATGATCATCGTCATCATCACCATCATCAGAAGAACTTATTTTCATATAATTAATCCGAGAATGCTTGCATAGTCTGCAACTGGCCACATTCTCTTCCCATAAACGCGTTTACTGGTAGTGTAGAAGTGTATATTTTCAGAAAAAAAAGACCATGATTTGAAATGAAAGTGATATTATGGACATCACGCACATCATAATCATCATCATCATCACCAATAACAACAATATCATTCTTTTCTGTCTCACCCTTTTTCGGAACATTTTTTTTTCCTCAGAAAAACATTAACGTTTAAGTCAGTATCAATAACTTTCATAAATTAACTTTGTATAACTGTTATGTTTCAGTCATAATGGATGAAATATTCGGGCGTGGGGCATCTTCATCAGGCACACAGCCAGATTCCCACAACAACTGTGACGAGTGTGCTGAATCGGGAAACATGGTCACTGCTTCTAGTTTTTGTGCGAATTGTACTGACTTTCTTTGCACATCATGCATTGAGCAGCACAAGAAAGTCAGATCGTTAAGAAATCACCACATTCTTGAAGGCAGAGACATGCCAACGACTAAACCAAGAATGTCTGATGTGGAAATATGCACCATGCACCCCGGGAGGTCGATTGAGGCTTATTGTCCTGATGATGACACATTTGGATGTGCCTTGTGTTTCACGGTTGGCCAAAGATCTTGTCAGAATGTCGCTCTACTGTCTGATTTGGCAAGGGGTGTAGAAACAAGCAAAGAGTTTCTAGATGTCCAAAATGCAGCTGACAGATACAAGAAATTGGAGGAGGAGTACAAGCAGGTCATCACGAAGTATATGTCCAAGAACAATAAATGGTACAGTAAAACTTTGGAGAGATTTCAAAACTTCCGATCAGAGGTCCTTAGCATCGTAGAAGAAATCGGCATAAAAGTACACGAGGAGGCAGATACATTGAAGGAGGAAAATGAAAGTCAGTTGAAAGAACTAGCAAATAAAATTGCAACATATACCGAACAAGTTAAACAGTATGTGGTTAATATCGACGACAAGAAAGATCGCAAGGAAAATGAACAATTATTCATTTATTTAAAAAAAAATGGCGGGCTTGTAATTGACTCTGTTCCTCGCTTAGAGACAATCTATAGGGATATTGCTGTAAAGAAATTTAAATTTGACGTCGATCCTTCCATCAAAGATATATTGATCAGGGCCAGCAAAATAAATGTTGAGACATCAACCCTTCTTTCTAAACATAGAACAGAATCAGACGAGGAAAGGAACACCAGTGTTCATAGAGCTCTATCACCAGCCAAAAGATGTCAATCAACATCTCGGTTGAACATCAAATCCAAGGAGGATCATAATAAATGCTGGGTCACTAGTATAATGGAACTTTCAGAAAACAAACTTGTAATGGCAGAATATAATAATGATTGCCTGAAAGTGTTTGACATGACCAGTAACTCCATCACACAGAGACGGTCCCTAACAGCAAAACCCTGGGATATCACTAAAGTTCCCGGGAGTCGTGTGGCTGTTTCATTTCCAAACACTAAACAGATCCAATTATTTAAAGCTGACCAGACCCTGGAACCTTGTGGAAGTATTGATGTGCCTTCTGAATGTTTTGGTCTACATTGTGCTGGAGACAGGCTGATTGTTTCTAACACCAGTCCACCAAAGGTTCTGATACTTAGTATGACTGGTACCGTTCTCCAGACTATCCAACATGATCCATCAGGGAAAGAGTTATTCCAGTGTCCCTTTTACTTGACAGTCAGTAATAACAACAATTTGATCTATGTAAGTGATAATAAGAACCATAAGCTCACATGTATGACAACTACCGGCGTGGTCCAGTGGGTTTACCGGGACGAGCAGTTGAAGAATCCACCTGGCGTGACTACCGGAGAGAACAGGTCTATCTACCTCTGTAGCTGGAGCACCAACACCATCCACGTGGTGTCCCGTGACGGCGCCAGATTCGCCATCATACAGAGTGAACAGTCCGGTGTCCAAAGTCCAACTGATGTGTGTTACACCCGCAACAACCGGACACTGTATGTGTCGAAATACAATGAAGATCATATCACAAGACTCAGTCTGCAATAGTATCACAAGACTTAGTCTGTAATAGCATATTGAGCAGGCATATATATTATATATATAAACAACATATCTTGTTTGCAGAAGAAACGAATATTTCTTATAATGTACATCTATATTAAGCAAATTTCCTTCTTGTTGACATTGTCCGTTGGTCTTTACAGTGACTGACTAAAGAGCTTCCATGTACAAATTGGAGATGATACATACGGTAATTAAGATTAGTGATTAACGTTTGTAAATATAATTTTATGATATTTTTTCTATCTTATTTTCTGTTTCTCATCGTATTTTTAATAAATCTATCAATACAGTTATTCAGTTAACAATAACAAAGTATAAGCATTGATTATTTTATTGATTTGCAAAGCTTTATTTATGCATGGATGCGAAATGCTGAAAAGATATAGAAGACGAATATGTAGAAGACACAGAAGAAGAATGAAGATAATGAAGAAAATAAGTAGCCCTAGGATATAATGATGATGATGAAGATCATGATGCTGATTATCATGATGATCATGATGATGAATTAAGGCAACATCAATAACAAATGTCTGTTTATTTAAAAAAAAACTGTCACTGCTTAAGACATTAAAATTCCATCCTAAGACATGTTTCTGTTGATTAATAGTTGTCCATGTTTTTATGATTCAAAGTAAACAATAAACATACCGGCAGATTAGCACTCTGCCTTTCACTTCTATCGGCTCCTCCCTGTTTTTCTGCTCCCTCCTCTTTAGTCTGTCTGTTTTAACCCATTTTGTATTTATATACATTATTCCTTTTGGACCGGAACTAACAGTTACGAATCAATATTGGAAATATATTACTTGCCTTATGTTGTACAACGTTGTAACTGAGACGTAATAAATGTATTGTCTGTCTGTCTGTCTTTCAGCAATTTATTTCACACCTGTTTACTTTTTTATTATCAATGATTACCCATTAAAAATACTTTAAATGTGACAGTCAATTAACAACAGTCACACTTTAGTTTTCGTGACATTTTTTATTTTCGTTTTGTGTGTGTGTGTGTGCGTGTGTGTGTGTGTTTGTGTGTGTGTGTGTGTGTGTGTGTTTGTGTGTTTGTGTGTGTGTGTGTGTGTGTGTGTGTGTATAAACACACATAGTTGCCGGTAAAAATACAGTTTTAACATGCAACTTTATTCAAATGTTTCCTTTATATTCGTTCTCCATGTTTTTTTAATAATAACATTTAATATATAACCTGTACATTCTGGTCGTTTAATAAACTTATATACAAAATATTAATCTGTTCAAGAAAGGTTAACAATGACAACAATTACTTCTTTAAAATTTTATAATAGTTTGAAAAGGCCATGGTTGTAAACTGACAACAAAGACAACTTTATTTAATAATAGTGTAACATTATAATATACACACTGTAGTGTCTATGTTTAGTAAACGGTATGTTCGTACGACTATGTTACATCTATTGCAATCATATACGCCTGGATGCCTTCGTGTTTTTTTTATATCAGCAACACAGGAAATACATGTTGATATGTACTCAGTCAGCCATTATTTTCTCAAATTAAAAGGAAAGGTTTTATTTATGTTGACGTCCTACGTTACCATTGATTATTATAACCTTGGACTTTTCGTCTGATGCGTCCGACATCTTTCCAAAAGAATTTCTATCCAGTGCCGAAGCGTTCCGGAAGTTCGACAATTATTAAAGGGACTTAACTCACTTTTCGGCAAGGCCAGAAATCAGCCTATTGAGAGTTATCTCCCTTGTCCGATATTACGATGCTGTTTCAGCCATGCCAGTCCAGAAGAACGTATACGTTACACCCCATGGCCAATGGTTACACTTGTCAAATTGTACAATAATTGAATCTGGCATTGCGCTAATAAGGGTCGAGTCTGGTCATTTATTTCTATTTTACTGCATTTGATTAGAACAAGGGAACGTTGATTTATAAAAAAAGTACTTCCTCCAATCTAGCCAAAATACATTCAATGCACTACCATCACGATACAGTGTTTAAATGAACTAATTAGGTAGACATGTGAATGTGTTATTCGTTTTCAATTGGGTATTTTATTACAATCAACATTTTTTGATGCGATTGTGCGTGTCATTTAAAATACATGAAATTTTTTTTAACATCAGTATAATTAGACATATTTCCAAACACTCTTATTTCGGTCACAGTAAAAACGAGTCCTTTGCCGACTAGTAAAGAAGCCAAAGAATAATTGAAGTAATGACCGCATTTGGTAGCGTAATGATAAGGCAATCGATCAGTTGCCATATGCCACTTAACTTATGGACCCACAGAAGTTTTATCGCCCTGATTAATGTAGACTTAGGGACGTCTATTCAAATTAGAGGACCAAAGTGGTCAATGAATGGTCGTGTTCACAGATCTTGCTACTTTGTAACATAATAATTACTGCACTGGTTCATAAATATATAAATATATGCCAAAATAGATTCCTTAAACAATATTGTAAAGTAAAACATGCTTTGCTATTGGTAAGTGTAAGTGAAATTCTATGAATTCCTATGAAAATGAAAAGCATGTTAAAACACTACCAATTATAATACTGTACATAATTTTAATCATGTTGAACACATAACATCACCATCTCTGTCATTTAAACCCGATAGGCATATCTTTGTGTTTCTTTTTCTGTCATATTTCATAGAATATCACAGACTTTTTAATCATACTTTTCACAACTACCACTTTTTAGATATTTCTTTTACTGCAAGACTCGTACAATATTTATCAATTTTTAAGCAAAAATAGAGATATTTTACTTAAAATGTTTTCTTATCTATTATTGCTTATACGTTTTCTCTTAAACAGTATATGTTGCAATCTTTTGTTCAATGAAAATGGGAAACAGCTGTTCTATGACACAATTTCATTTGATATGTCATCTTGTAACCTTTGTTTTTGGAAACTATATTATCCTGTGTGTCCCCCATCCCCGCCCCCACACCACACTAACCTCCCTACTAACAAAATATCCCTACTTCCATTAACATCACCTCTCATCTAGAATTTCACTTGTTTGACGGATCTTAACATAGTAATATATAAAACAAATTGTACAGATCTTCATTTTGTACATGTATGTACATGAGTGTTAATAAAGTATTTTCTGTCTGTCTCTCTGTCTGCTAAGTGAAATTTCAAAAGTACCATGTTGATTAAAACTAAGTGCGGTTCATACACATTTTTCATTCGTTTATACTCATTTGTTATAATAAGTAATGATGTGGAATAATTTATGTTAGCATTTTTAATTAATGCACTATAACTCTTCCATTATTTAACAAGCTTTAACAACACAATTAAATACGTTTAATTACGTTTTCCTTGATTGTTTTAGTAGTTAAATAATACTATTCACACTTTCATAAATTTTCTCCACTGTACAAAGTTGTCTTAACGTAATTATGGTTTCTTTATACCCGGCCAGCTGGTAAATCAAGTGTTTAATTGTGTTTGTTTTCCAAAACATATAATTTATTTAAATCCCAAGTTGACAAGATATTTACTAAATTCAGTTGGAAATAAAACAGCTACAGCAACTTCATGGACACAATTAGAAAAATAGAAACCTCAACTATAAATTTTTCTGTGACTTTTTTTCTTTACAATAAATATAACAAATGAAACATTTACACAGACAAAATTATTGATCAATAACAGATGTTTTTATGTATTTTTTTACATTTGATTAGTAGTGATCCAGTTGATCCAGTGATTATAATGTTTACTTAATAATTTAAATCAGTCATCTCTACATTTAGTTTTTATTGTTACGTCGCCCTTTGATGCTTCGCATCAATGCTTTACTTGTACAAAACTATAATCATAAATAGAGACAAAATCAATAAAAAATGTTTAAAAAATAGAGACCACTCGCAACATCTTGGTCATTTCTACTCAACAGTCTTGTCCGGATGCCACCGAGGAGTTTCATGGTAATTACAACAGCCCACTCCAAAGCTTCTCACACATACCATCAAGAGCGCCGCTCTTCAGTGAATATCGATCATCTTTGTCGCTGAGAATACAAATTGTTTGGACTCATGTAGAAAGTTGCTGAAATGAAGGAAATGGCTATTTTTTGCTGCTACATTTCAGTTACATTTACCTAGATAGCATGCACGCATAGCCCCTAACACGACTAGCTGCTGCTCGTTTAATTAGGACCCCAACCCCCAAAAGACACAACATGGAGCCCCCTTCTATCACTTACACCGACGTCGCTCAGCCTGGTTTATAATATAATAATTCTCTGATAATAAAACACGGAAAAGAATTCGTTTAAGTTAAATATATTTATTCTCATGTACAACAAAACGACCAGATGAAATACTGCGCATTTTATATTTAGCAAAGGAACTGTATCATTAATTAACTTCAAAATGTACATTGTAATCTTCCATTAATTTATAACTACCTCAATACTTCTATATATACACTTTATATATTGTTTATTTTATCCCAGTTGAGATCCATGTTTACTCTAATCTCCATTACTAGCACCTAAATCTGCATGGGTGATAAACTATATCGAAACTACATATCGAATGACTGTATTCACTTCCTTGCTCGCGTAAATTTGAATGGCGGAACTTGCCGTATAAACACGAGATAAAATCGGTTCGTATATAAACAATGGAGTTTTCCGTAATATACCGAATAGTTAAGGAAGTATGTGTTACTGTTTCGCTGTTATGACTTGATATTTAACACAAGCTGTTGTGTTGTACACATTTGATGTATATGTACATAAACTGTTTTATAAGTGCTGAAGTACTGCGGTCTAAAAGAGGGTAGTTCTATGGACAAAGAACAAAGACTGAAACGGAAATAGTATTCAACCAGGAGGCAGTGACATGGTGACGACAGACCAGAAGGAATGATAATGGACAATTAGAACAAGGTACAGGTGAGAAATTCAATGTTTGAATGCTTTGTTTGAACAATCAATAACATTTTGCAAATGTTCAAAGCATAAATAATATATACCTATATAGTAAGAACGTAAAGCCAGAACAGTTTTGCTCGAAATCAAGATCCATGTAGACAACAACAACAACATCATCATTATCAAAGAAAAAAAACACAGATAAGCGAAGTAATGGGAATGAAATGTCGTGAACAATATATCTTTTCACATAACAGTCTTTATGTACATATTTATAGGATCAAAGTTATTGCAGTCTCATTTATGTAAAGCTGTTCACGTGAGTAAGTCCATTCAGGTGTATAACAGTGTTTATGTAAATTTTTCGAAAATAGGTCATTTGATTTTTCGAAAATGCATCTGTCAACATATTCTAAAATTCTTTCTGTCGTGTATTTAAAAAGTCCAAAACATTTATAAATACAATCGCGGCATAATAAAATATCATCCTCATGCTCAACCTCCTTCTCCTCGTCATCATCATAACCACCACCACAATCATCATCATCATCATCATTACCATCATTATCATCATTATCATCATCACCAACAACACCATCATCACCGTCATCATCATCCTCCTCCCCATCATCATCTTACCATCATCAGAAGGACATATTTCCGTATTAATAATGACATGCTTTGCCCGTAGACCCACTTACTGGAAGAGTAGAAGTAAATTTTCTGAAAAGAGACCTTGTGATTTGTTGAAAATGGATCTGATATCATAGAAATCATCACCATCATTGCTATTAAGGACACAGAGAACGTTATTATTATCGCCAGCATTACAACAATACACATCATCATCAACATAACAGCAACATCAGCGACAGGTGCATCAGAATGAAGATTTTCATCTTTATAATCTTCCTCCTCATAATCATCATCATCATAATCATAATCGTGTTAATATTCACAGTCATTATTATTATTATAGTTATTTCCATCACAACTCATTGAAATAATCACATGTCCAATCGCCCGAGGCGACAAAAATTGAGATCAGTAAATTTTCCGAGCGAGTAAATTGGTCAAAGCTTGTCGCCTAACTGGCGACCGATATCTCAAATTGATTTACCATAGATCTATTTTTTAAAGTGAGCCTCCCAAAAATATGTACCTGTAAAAGAGGTTCGTGCCATTTTGTGATGTCAATTGTAATACATCATTGGGCCACGTGCGCTTCTATGTCAATCGCAATTTCTCATTAATAAGCATGTATCTGGAAAGGACATTGCCGAGGTGATCGAATAAGACAGTGTCATTACTCGGATGTTTTCGACTATGTCATTCTATCTGCTAAAATGGCTTCAATTAAATGGACACAAGTGGCACAACCAGGAAAAAGAAAGAGGGCTTGGATGAGTGAGTACCCAGAGCAAAATAACCGTAATCGTGTTACGTGTTAAAAGCATCTATTCTAATAGTCCACTCGCCTTCACCGCTAAAGTTTCAGGCCCTTTTTAAGCCATACCTGCCTGCTTTCTATAATAAGCGTGACGCCGGGTCAAATACCCTGATTGGCAAACTAGAAAAACGTCATCGGCATATGCCTGGCAAGTCCCTTTCAACAATCGTGGTCAACAAACAAGTCTCTTAATTGCAATTTGGGTTTTCTACATAAAGGATAAGACCCGCTTATGAAAGTCCCAAACAGAGTTTCACATTCGCGGCTAAATTTCTAGGAATCCTGGAATTGTCACAAAGAAAAGTATATTTAAGTTGTAAACACTGTAAATTATTGTGACCGTGTGTTACAGGGATGCCACATTATTTTTATTGGAAGCGACATAGTTTATGACGTCATCGCGTCTACGGTAGTCGCACACGGTATTCATTTGACTGAGCATTAAAGTTTAGTTGGTCTTATTGTTGTTTTTACTCTTCAGTGGAAAAAGACCGCTTTCAAAAAGGCGTTATTTGATATACACTACAGATTGTACAGAGTTCCTTCACATTTTACTCTTTCGGTTTCAGTCACATTGTTGATGACCACATGGTCTTTGACAGCTGGAAAAATTATCTGCATTGCATAAAATCTACAAGATTGTTCTTAAAAATGTATGAAGAAGACTGTTAAAAGTGTAAATACATTCAAACATTTAAATATTCCCTTGAAGTAATCTTGTCGCGCTTTAAGTTCCCTTTTCTGGAAAAGATACCAAGCCCTTGTAGATGTCTGGGGGTGGGGACGTTAATATAAGAAAAAGGCGAAGAAATAATATGAAGCTAACTGTCAATGTTTGTTGGTTTGTCTTCTTTTATCTAAACACCATCTACTAAATATGATATCAACTTAGTGTGCAATTTGCCATTTTGATGTTTGTAAAATCACTGGTCAGAACTTTAGGGATTAAATATACCACTTTAAAATTGTAGTTGAAAATTAATTTTGAGTTTCGTTCAAAATTCCGGGTGGGGGACTTTTTAAATATTCAAAATTATTAATTTATTTTTTGCCATGTAGAAACATAAAACAGTGTGCTTAAGCTGCTGATAAATGTAAAATTTACAATATATTATTGTGATGTTGGCTCTTCAAATTATAATTTAGAGACACAAAACTTTACCTACTTGATTTGAAAATAAAGATGATGTGCATCTAATTAAGTCTAACAGAGCTCTGATATTGTCAGTAGTCATGAACACAACCCAAGGCCAAATGGGTCGACTTATGAAAACAATTAAGAAAAAGTAACTCCTTTAAGTGTGAAGTAATTTCATTCTACCTTCTCATTTTCTTGTAAAATATTAAACTTTAAGGCAGCAAAATTGTCCCATTTCAGAATAGAATATTACCATAAATAATTTGTATGTCATAGATTCATTGTCATAATCATTAGCCTTTTATTCATATTTGTATTTTTAGTGTAAATACTATTTCATTAAAATTTTAAAATTAAATACAGTATGAAATTACAGAAAGTAGTGCTTGCATATCTTCCTGAATTTAATAATATATCAAGTATCGAATTTATAATTATTATTTTTATGGTTTATAAAGTTACATATTAAAGACCATAAATGCAATGATATACATTTCATGTTAAATATTGCTCCAAATGATCTATCTCACTTAGGAAAGCCTGTATGTAAGTTATATTTTTATCCGAGTTTCATGATGCAATATGTATGAAATAAGATTGTTCTGGGAAGGAAATGAACTGCAAGTTTATGATTTTTGTCCAACATTAACATGAAAATAAAAATAAACTCTCTAGTTAATTTGTTGCGACTTAAGAAATCCTTTATGATCAATGACAAAAGCAATGATTCATCCAAACATACCTTTGAAATAACTATTTTATGATGTATCTCGAAAAACATTCAAGATTCCTGTACATTTTATCTGTAAACATGTACTCTTGTTTTATTGACATTCATGTTTAATCAGTTGTGTTAAGAGTTTCTTTTATCTGCTTCCTTATTTAACAAGAAAATAGAGAAGAAGAAAAGATTGTTACTTGTGTTTTGTTACAGTCACTAGAAATTTTCAACCAAAACTATGTTTAATAAATTCTGCTGCATTAATCTTTATTACATGATTAACTGTGCATATGATTTTGCAGTAAAAAAATCAAGATAAAATGAAACTTTCATTTCTAGATTTATGTATATTTATTGATTTCATATTTGCAGAAAAATAGGTTTGTGTCATTCTTAATATGCTATTGTTATGCTAAAAGAGTAAATTGTCTGAAGCGTGTTTGTAATAGTTTAGAATAAGTTATTTCAGTACAAATAACGGAAGAATCCGGAGTAAATTCATACAAAACGCATAATTTGTTATACTTTTAATAAAATAATTTTGGTACAGCTTTCCATGTTGAAAACTATGCTTTAACAATACTCCAATTCTATTTTTTAAATCATTTTAATTTTTAGATGCATTCATACCATTTGTCTGTGATAAGAATATTTCATATATTTTTAAAGAAAATATAGATTAACTTTAAACCTGCTAAACACATAAATTCTGCAGGCTTTTACAAATAGTAAGGAGCCAGATCAGCCAAATCAAAATTTTATTTGAATCCATTTGAATCCAGCCAATCACATGATATTTTTGTCACTGACACAAACTCAACCATTTTATAATCTCCAGCCAAGCTCCCAATTAAACGCTGATCTAGATCTAATTTTTATTTCTGTATTTTACGGGTTTCTTTGTGTTGTATTATTCGTACTTTTCTTCATGCTGTTCATTATCCCTACATTTCTCCCATCATCCGTATCAATCATTAACATAGGAGTAATTTTACTTGAAATTGTTTTATAATAAATTTCATGTTATTGATTTGGATTTGTGTTTTCTTCCTGCATTTTCAGATCGTTATCAAATGTGAATACTCTTCGGGTACTGTATGCAATCTGAGTAATAGTATGCCCTTTACTGTCTAAGTACATGTAATCTTCGGAATTCTAGGTGTTCTATGCCATCCGAGTAATCTTATGAATTGGGTGTTCTATGCCTAATCTATCTGATTAAGCTTATAAATGGAGTGTACTAAACCATCTAAGTAATATTATGACCGACCACATTAGCTCAAGTGGTAGAGTGTCGGCTTGCGGATCGGGAGGTCGCAGGTTCAATCCCCGACTTGGTCAAACCAAAGATTTTAAAGTAGGTAGTAGTGGCTTCCCTCCTAACGCTCGAGGCTTAGTGGACATCATTACGCCTGACTCGTGTCAGTATAATGGACCGGTCGGATTCAGTCCCTGGGCACCTCATAAGTGCCCCTGCTATAATGATAGAGATGTCGCTGCACAGTACCGGCATTATTATTCCCTAATATTATGAATGGAGTGTTGTATGCCAGCTAGGTAATCTTATTAATCTGGTATTGTATGCAATTTGATTAATCTTGTGAATTGGGCTGCTCTATGCCATATTATTAATCTTATGAATGGGGTGTTCTATGCCATCTAATTATGTTATTAATGGGGTGCTCTATACTTGACCGTTTAATCGACTACTCATTGTTCATCAAAGTTTGAATTTTCTTTTTCAAAAGCAAAACTTTTTTGCCACAATGTTAAAAGTGATTTCCAAGAAAAATCAATACTTTGTTTAGCATTAATGTTAAATGAAAAAATGTATGTAAAGGCTGTTAAATAACATAATACCATTACCTCAATTATCATACAGTACACATTGGGTTGAATATATTGGTTAAAATGTCCATTATTTCCAAATCTATAGATTAGCGCGATAGGGATTTCAGCTACCAGTAGACATCGGCGTCAGAGCTGATTACCTGTATGATAGTGTAACGTAATCTCAAAAGTTAATTTTCACGTGGTTTTCTATGTTTAAAACCGAGCTTGGCTCAGATAGGATAGAAGTTTTTGTGACGATAAGTGGACTTTATTTTTCAATGAATGTAGGGCGCCGGTATTCAGTATTTCGCTGGATCTTTTCATGTTACAATACTTTCTTTGCTTGCACGAGGGAGAAAAATGGTCCAACCTGTCATATACTATCTTCAAAGGTTATCATAAGCATATTTCAAAACAAACCCTCGTATCAAAATTGCATTCTGGTTGCCTTCGAAACCGTAACTTTTCCTAAGGATAAAAATGAGGTTATTAGTTTAATATAGGGTTAAACACACCCTTAATGGTAGGTATCTGACAGTTTAGACAATCTTTTCTTATCATGGACCGGTCGGGTTCAGTCCCTGGGCACCTCATAAGTGACCTTGTGCTATAATGATAGAAATGTCGCTGCACAGTATTGGCAAAAATGCCGGTAAATCCCATTCCATCCATTTCCTATCATACAGCCAAAACAATTATGTCAGCTTGAAAAAATCATACGATTGCTATTTGTTGGTCATTACAACCATGTGAAAAGTAAAGAATAACATCCCGTTTGTCAATATAAAAAGTACATTTTCCCCGACCCACGCTGCACAGTTCGCAATATTTAAACTAAGAAAGCCACGATACTACTTACTTTTGAATTTATTTACATGATCATTCCGAGAATCAGCTCTGATGTCGATATATATTTTTGCTGAAATCTCCATCGTGCTTAGATTTGGAAAGAATGGACATTTAGAGCAGGTTTCATGATTTGTACTGTCAAACAATTGACAAACTGTTGAAAATCGTTAATGCTTAGATCATAGTATGAGTTTACGTGACAATTATGCCCAGATTCTTCCATTTATTATTACATGTATTTTATATAGGCAAACATGCCGGATACCTCATTTAAACAAATATTTAAGTACCCATGCAAAAAGGGTATTGTAGGGATGAGCGGTAAAGGTGCCTAGCAGCTCAGCTTATTACTACCGGAGTATCTAGAAATCCTTAGAATTGTCATATAATACAAACGGACAGAAGCTGTTTGTTCAAATTTCAACACGTTTTCCACTCATTTTAAAGTAAATGAACCCTCTGGTTACTTAGAATTTTAGATTAAGAGATGAAGCTTTTACAACTCAGCAATCAAACACTGTGTGTGTGTGTGTGTGTGTGTGTGTGTGTGTGTGTGTGTGTGTGTGTGTGTGTGTGTGTGTGTGTGTGTGTGTGTGTGTGTGTGTGTGTGTGTGCGTGTGTGCGTGTGTGTGTGCACTTAATCAAACATTTACAGTAACTTGTACTTAATTTGTTTCTACATGTCCCTGGATATTTTAAGTTATTTTAATTGTACAACCTCAAATACACATATGCAGCATATAGTTTATCTTCGTCGAGTCCAATCTGTACGCTTTGACTTCTCTTCCACAGTGTATACATGCACGGGTTATAAACTATATCGAAACTGGATATCATATGACTGTATTAACATCATTGATCGTGTAACTTTGGGTGTCGGAACATGCCGATTAAAGCTGGGGTAAAGTCGGAAGTTGTTTAAATGTAAACAACGAAGTTTTCCGAGTACAACAATACCGAGTAGTTACGGAACCACAAACTACTTGTGTTATCGATTCGTCGATAGGACTTCAACAAAGGTGTTTGTAGCGTACACAATTGAAATGATTGTGAATTGACTGGTATATTTGTGTCAATGTACTGCAGTCTTAAAGGGTAGCTGGAAAAGCACAGATCGGACTGAAATCCAATTTAAGTTAATTGTGTTCAAGTTGAAATCAGTGACGTAGTGACGATAGAACGAAAGGACTTATCATGGACAGTTAGAACACGGAATAGGTGAGAACATTTGTTGAAAATGCAAGTGATATTATAGACATCACGCTCATCATCATCATCATCATCATCATCATCATCATCATCATCATCATCATCAATAAAAACAATATCATACTTTTCTGTCTCACCCTTTTTCAGAATATATTTTTTTCTCAGAAAAGCATTAACATTTAAATCAATATCAATAACTTTCATAAATTAACTTTGTATAACTGTTATGTTTCAGTCATAATGGATGAAGTATCCGGACGTGGGGCATTTTCATCAGGCACACAGCCAGATCCCCATGGTCACAACAACTGTGACGAGTGTGCTGAATCGGGAAACATGGTCACTGCTTCTGGTTTTTGTGCGAATTGTACTGACTTTCTTTGCACATCATGCATTGAGCAGCATAAGAAAGCCAGATCGTCAAGAAATCACGAAATTCTTGAGGGTAAAGACATGCCAACCATTAAGCCAAGAAAATCCGATGTGGAGAAATGCGCCATGCATCCCGGGAAGTCGATTGAGGCTTATTGTCCTGATGATGACACATTTGGATGCTCGCTGTGTTTCACGGTTGGCCACAGATCCTGTCAGAATGTCGCTCTTCTGTCTGATTTGGCACGCGGAGTAGAAACAAGCAAAGAGTTTCTAGATGTCCAAAATGCAGCTGACAGATACAAGAAATTAGAGGAGGAGTACAAGCAAGTCATCACGAAATATTTGTCCAAGAACGATGAATGGCACAGAAAAACCTTGGAGAGATTTCAACAATTTCGATCAGAGGTCCTTAGCATCGTAGAAGAAATCGGGATAAAAGTACACAAGGAGGCAGACGCATTGAAAGAGGAAAATAAAAGACAGCTGGATAAACTAGCACATCAAATTGCAACATATACTGAACAAGTAAAACAGTATATGGTAAATATGGACGACAAGAAAGATCGCAAGGAAAATGAACAATTATTCATTGATTTAAAGAAAAATGGCAGGCTTGTTATTGACTCTGTTCCTCGCTTAGAGACAATCTATGGGGACATTGCTGTCAAAAAATTTGAATTTGAATTTGATCCTTCTATCAAAGAGATATTAATGAAGACCAACAAAATAAATGTTGAGACAGCTTCACTTCTTTCTCAACCTAGAACAGCATCAGACGAGGAAAGTAACACCAGTGTTCACAGAGCGCTATCACCAGCCACAAGATACAAATTAACATCTCCGTTGAATATCAAATCAAAAGATGATCATGAAACATTATGGGTCAGTAGTATATTGGAACTTTCAGAAACAACACTTATCATGGCTGACTGTAATAATGACTGCCTGAAAGTGTTTGACATGACCAGTAACTCCATCACACAGAGACGGACCCTAACAACAAAACCCTGGGATATCACTAAAGTTCCTGGCTGTCGTGTGGCTGTTTCATTTCCAATCGCTAAACAGATCCAATTCTTCAAAGCTGACCAGACCCTGGAACCTTGTGGAAGTACTGACGTGCCTTCTGAATGTTTTGGTCTACACTGTGCTGGAGACAGGCTGATTGTATCTAACACCAGTCCAGCAAAGGTTCAGATACTTAGTATGACTGGTACCGTTCTCCAGACTATCCAGTATGATCCATCAGGGAAAGAGTTATTCCAGTATCCCTGGTACTTGACAGTCAGTAATGACAACAAGTTGATCTATGTAAGTGATCGTAACAACGATAACCTCACATGTATGACTACTACCGGCGTGGTCCAGTGGGTTTACCGGGATGAGCAGTTGAAGAATCCACATGGCGTGACTACCGGAGACAACGGGTCTATCTACCTCTCTAGCGTCACCACCAACAATCTCCACGTTGTGTCCCTTGACGGCGCCAGACTCGCCATTGTACAGAGTGATCAGTCCAGTATCCTGAAACCAACTGCTGTGTATTACACCCGCAACAACCGGACACTGTATGTGTCGAAACACGATTGTGATCATATCACAAGACTCAGTCTGCAATAATATCACAAGACTTAGTCTGTAATAGCTTATTGAGCAGGCATATATTATTATATATTATATTATATTATATTATATTATATTATATTATATTATATTATATTATATTATATTATATTATATATATAAAGAACATACCTTGTTTGCAGAAGAAACGAATTTTGTTTTGTAATGTAATCTATATTAAGCCAATTTTACTTCTTGTTGACATTGACCGTTGGTCTTAACAGTGACTGACTAAAGTGCTTCCAGGTACAACTGGGATGTGATACATACGGTAATTAAAATTAGTGAGTAACGTTTGTAAATATAATTTTATGATCGCATTATTAATAAATATATCAATATAGTTATTCAGGCAACAGTAACAAAGTATAAGTATTGATTATTTCATTGATTTGCAAAGCTTTATTCATGCACGGATGCGAAATGCTGAAAAGATATAGAAGACGAATATGTAGAAGACACAGCAGAAGAATGAAGATAATGAAGGAAATAAGTAGCCCTAAGATATAATGATGATGATGAAGATCATGATGCTGATTATCATGATGGTCATAATGATGAATTAAGGCAACATCAATAACAGATGTCTGTTTATTAAAAACTGTCACTGCTTAAGTCATTTAAGTTCCATCCTAAGACATGTTTCTGTTGATTAATAGTTGTCAATGTTTTAATGACTCAAATTAAACAGACATCCGAATAGAAAAAAAATGTAACTGTTTTTATCATTAGTCGGTTATCATGGTTAAACACAATTTTTAAAGTTTATACAAAACAATAGTTGTGTGTTTAAAGCGTTCGTGATTTAACGAGATTCCAGACGTTTTGTATCTTGTAAGTAGTTATTATTTAGCAGATATATTTTGAAGCAACACCATTGTTAAACACAGAAGCCTGAAACCTAAGCGGCAAAAACTGGCGTTAAGGGTGGTATTCGACAGTTTGGGTTAAAATAGTTTTATTTCTCAAATGACCATATAAGTCATTGTTACTCGGGAAGTCCTTGAAAAAAGCTGTTCATTGGTGCCCTAGATCTGTGTGAACAGTGAAACATAAATCCCCATTCCTCATTGCAAACAGGTATTTTCTATCTTAGCCACGCTGCAGAGATGGCTATTTTTTTATCAAATGAGCCTTTCGGCTAAGGCAAAATAAAGAAAAAACAACAACAAAAACAGAACAAAAACAAACAACAACAAAAACACTATAAACAAAAACAAAGAATAAAACAGAAACACACTCGCATTCACACACACATACACCCCCCAAAAAAACAGCAGTAACAACAAACAAAACAAAAACACACACACACAAAAACAGCAATAAACACATGATAGTTAGGGAAAAACATCCATTGAGCAGTTAAAAAATAAAATAGTATCACTTTATATATGGGATATAGATATATTGCAATATGAATATTAACAATCACAATCCTTGAAACTCGTTGGGAACCCTAAAAAATATTATCCACTACACCAACTTTATTGTCTTTATCAGATGTAGGCTCGTTCCACTTCTTTTATTATTATATATGTATTTATTTATTAACTTGAGTATCCTACCAAATGATAAACTATATCCGCATCCACACCACTATACATATTGGCCTTTCCAAAAACAGGATTTATCTGACCCTACGTTTTGAAATAGACCTTTCCGAAAACATGATTTATCTGCCCCTACATTTTGCTCTTCAATTGATATTTAATTTCCGGTAAACGCGCACCTGTTACTTCCGGGTAGTAAACTCAGTCAAATCTGAACGCCCACACAGTATTCTGTGGTAAAATGATTAATGGGGTGAGACTTTCCTTATATCGATTTCCTGTTATATCGATTTCCTGTTTATGCCGCGGCAGTCCGCAGCAAAAAAAAAAAAAAAAAAAAAAAAAAAAAAAAAAAAAAAAAAAAAAAAAAAAAAAAAAAAAACCTTTCTGTCTCTTTGGAAATTCATGTCCAGGTATCATGACTTGTTTTTTTTTTCTTCATGTTTGCAGTGGGAATGGATAGCATTACTTTGCATCTTACGTACACAAATGTTGGCGTTTTCTATGCAGTGGACATGTTGATTTACAGATGTTCCGCTACCTCATTTGACAGGTCGTATGTATAGTCAATAGTCGGCATTTTATGTGTAGATATGCTATTGTTAATTTTACTTATGCATAAGATTCGCTAAAATTGCACTAAGAAAACTTCTGACGTTAACTGAAATTACTATGAAGCTCTAGAGAATCAAACATCGACCGTGTTAAAATGGGCTAAAGGGTTGACAAAAATGACGTCCGCATTTTCTTTGATCCTTTTGAAGTTTGCCACTACCAAGAACTATGCCCAGTTAACACACAAAGATTTCACGAAAGAAAAGTGACGTTAAAATCAATTAGCGAAACAATAAACATACCAGCAGATTAGCACTCTGTCTGTCACTTCTATAGTCTCCCTGTTTGTCTGCTCCCTCCTCTTTAGTTTTTTTTTTTTTAAACACATTTTGTATTCATATACATGATTCTTTTTGGACCGGAACTAACAGTTATGTATCAATATTGGAATTATATAACTTGCCTCATGTTGTACGTTGTACCTGAGACGTAATAAATGTATTGTCTGTCTGTCTGTCAGTAATCTATTTCACTCCTGTTTACTTTTTTATTATCAATAAATACAAAATATCAATCTGTTCAAGAAGGGTTAACAATGACAACATATACTTTTTTTAAAATTTTATAATAGTTTAAAAAGACCATGGTTGTAAACTGACAACAAAGACAACTTTATGTAATAATAGTGTTACATTATAAAATACACACTGTAGTGTCTATGTGTAGTAAACGGAATATCCGTACGACTATGTTACATCTATTGCAATCATATACGCCTGGATGCCATCGTGTTTTTTTTAAATCAGCAACAAAGGACATGTATACATGTTGATATGTACTCAGTCTGCCAGTATTTTCTCAAATTAAAAGGAATGGTTTTATTTAAGTTGAGGTCCTACGTTACCATTGATTATTATAAACTTAAACTTTTCGTCTGATGCGTCCGCCATCTTTCCAAAAGAAGTTCTACCTGGAGCCGAAACGTTCCGGAAGTTCGACAATTATTAAAGGGATGTAACTTACTTTTCGGCAAGACCAGAAATCACCCTATTGAGAGTTATCTCCCTTGTCCGATATTACGCAGCTGTTTCAGCCATGCCAGCCCAAAAGAACTTATACGTTACCTCCATGGCCAATGGTTACAATTGACAGATTATACAATAATTGAATCTGGCATTGCGCTAATAAGGGTCGAGTCTGGTAATTTATTTCTATTTTATTGCATTTGATTAAAACATGGGAACGTGGATTTATAAAAAACGTTTTTCTTCCAATCTAGCCAAAATACATTCCATGCACTACCATCACTATACAGTGTTTAAATGAACTTATTATGTAGATATGTGAATGTATTAAACGTTTTCAGTTGGGTATTTTATTACAATCAACATGTTTTCCTTAAACATGCGATTGTGCATGTCAATTAAAATACGTGAAATATTTTTGCAAATACAATATCCATGTGACATCAGTATAATTAGACATATTTCCAAACCCTCTTATTTCAGTCACAGTTAAAACGAGTCCATTGCCGACAAGTAAAGAAGCCATAAAATTATTGAAGTAATGAACGCATTTGGTAGCGTAATAATAAGGCAATCGATCAGTTGCTATATGCCACTTAACTTATGGACCCACCGAAGTTTTATTGACCTGATTAATGTAACAGCTCTTAGGGACGTCTATTAAAAAAAGAGGACCAAATTGGTCAAGGAATGGTAGTGTGAACAGATCTTGCTACTTTGTAACAGAATAATTACTGCATAGGTTCATAAATATATAAGTATATGCCAAAATAGATTCCTTAAACAATTTTGTGAAGCAAAACATGCTTTGCTATTGGTAAGTGTAAGTGCAATTCTATGAATTCATATGAAAAAGAAAATTTGTTAAAACACTACAAATTATAATACTGTACATAATTTCAATCATTTTGAACACATAACATCCCATCTCTGTTATTTAAACCCGATAGGCATATCGTTTTGTTTCTTTTTCTCTCATATTTCATAGAATATCACATACTTTTTTAATCATACTTTTCACAACTACCACCTTTAAGATATTTCTTTTACTGCAAGACTCGTATAATATTTATTAATTTTAACCAAAAATAGAGATATTTTTCTTATAAGGTTTTATTATCTATTATTGCTTATAAGTTTTCTCTTAAACAGTATATGTTGCAATCTTTTGTTCGATGAAAATCTGAAACAACTTTTCTATGACACAATTTCATTTGCTATGTCATCTTATAACCTTTGTTTTTAGAAACTATATTATCCTGTGTGTCCCCCCTATCCCCCCGCACTTACCGCCCTACTAACAAAATATCCCTACTTCCATTAACATCACCTCTATTCTAGAATTTCACTTGTTTGACCAAAATTAACATAGTAATATATAAAACAAATTGTACAGATCCTCATTTTGTACATGTATGCACATGAGTGTTAATAAAGTATTGTCTGTCTGTCTGTCTGTCTGTCTACTAAGTGAAATTTCAAAAGTACCATGTTGATTAAAACTAAGTTCGGTTTATACACATTCTTCACTCGTTGATACGCATTTGTTATAATAAGTAATGATGTGGAATAATTTATGTTATAATTTTTAATCAATGCAATATAGCTCTTCCATTATTTAACAAGCTTTAAAAACGCAATTAAATACGTTAAATTACTTTTTCCTCTGATTGTTTTAGCAGTTAATTAATACTATTAACAAATTACCATTAAGATCTTCAATTAATTATAATGTGTTGTTTTTTCCATATATTTACCTTTTTTATAAATTTGTTTTGATAAACATGAGAATCCAATAACTGTTTCATAAATTTTCTCCAGTGAACAAAATTGTCTTAACGTAATTATTTTTTCTTTATATCCAGACAGTTGGTAAATCAAGTGTTTAATTGTGTATGTAACTTATTTCAATCCTATGTTGACAAGATATTTCCTAAATTCAGTAGGAAAAATAACAGCTACAGCAACTTCATAAACACAATTAGAAAAATATAAAGCTCAACAATAATTTTTTTTCTGTGACTTGTTTCTTTACAATAAATACAATAAATGAAACATTTAAAGAAACAAAATTATTGATCAATAACAAATGTTTGTTTTTTTTTATTTTTATTATTGATAAGGATCATTGATCAGTTATTGGCGACGCTAAGAAATGCACTTGCGAGCGGATCTCCTCGGCAATTTTCGTTCTCGCTAGAGAATAGTCGAGCGAAAATGGGCGAGGTGTTCCGAATTTCGGAAGTTCCGCGATTTTCACGTTCTCAACATACGGGTTCTTTTTCGGTAAATGGTGTTCTTTTTATTTTTATATAATTGTATTTATTCTTGGCTTGAAAGTGCGACTCAACCGAGGCATTTTTACTTTTTAAATTTCTTATCATTAATGTACATCTGATGGTTATACCTGTTAATGAAGACATGTTTGTCCCTTTTTGTAGGATTGTACATAAAAGTAGCAATATATATATTAGAATTAAATTATTCCAGTGATTTTAATGTTTACTTAATAATTTAAATCAGTCATTTCTAAATTTCTAATAATTATTAGTTTTCATTGTTGCATCGCACTTTAATGCTTCGCATCAATGCTTTTCTTGTACAAAACTATAATCATAAATAAAGACAAAATCAATAAAAATGTTTTAAAAGTAGAGACCACTCGCAACATCTTGGCCATTTCTACGCAACAGTCTTGTCCGGATGCCACAGGGGAGTTTCGAAAGTCGTGGTAATTACAACAGGCCTCTCCAAAGTTTCTCACACATACCATCAGTGAATATGGATCATCTTTGTCGCCGAGAATACATACTGTTTTGACTCATGTAGAAAGTTACTGAAATGAAGGAAATGGCTATTTTTGGCTGTTACATTTCAGTTAAATTTACCTAGATAGCAGGCACTCATAGCCCCTAGCACGACTAGCTGCTGCTAGTTTAATTAGTTTATAATATAATAATACTCCGATAATAGAAAAAAGAATTTGTTTTAAGTTAAATGTATTTATTCTCAGGTAAAACAAAACGGCCACTTGAAATACTGTGCTTTTTTATTTAGCGAAGGAACTGTATCATTAATTAACTTCAAAATGTACATTGTAATCTCTTTGCCCTTAATTTACAAGTACCATGGTATGTACAATACGTCTATATACAGAACCCACATACACATTATGTATTGTTTATTTTATTGCAGTTGAGATCCATGTTTACTCTGATCTCCATTACTAGCTCCTAAATCTGTATGGGTTATAAACTATATCGAAACTACATTTCGAACGATTGTATTCACGTCCTTGATCACGTAAATTTGAATGGCGGAACATGCCGTTTAAACATGAGATAAAATCGGTTGGAATATAAACAATAGAGTGTTATCCGTAATATACAGAATAGTTACGTAACTATGTGTTACCGTTTCGCTGTAAGGACTTGATATTTAACACTAGCTGTTGTGTTGTACACATTTAATGTATATGTGCATAAACTGTTTTATAAGTGTTGACGTACTACAGTCTTAAAGAAGGTAGTTCTATGGACAAAGAACAGAGACTGGGGCGGAAATCTTATTCAACCAGGAGGCAGTGACATGGTGACGACAGACCAGTAGGAATGGTAATGGAAAATTAGAACAAGGTACAGGTGAGAAATTCGATGCTTTTTATTTGCTTTGTTTAAACAATCAATAACATTTTGCAAATGTTTAAAGCATAAATAATTTTTAACTATATAGTAAGAACTTAAAGCTAGAACATGTTTTGCTCGAATTCAAGATTCCATGTAGACAACAACAACAACATTATCACCATCAAAGAAAACAACACAGAAAAACGCACTATCGGGAATAAAATGTCATCAACAATATATCTTTTCACATACCATTCTACCTGTTCATATTTTTATGATCAAAATGATTGCAGGCTTATTTATATAATACTGTTCACATGAGTAAGCCCATTTACTTGTATAACAGTGATTACGTAGATTTTCCGAAAATAGGTTATTTGAATTTGACAAAATTCTCTAAAATCCTGTCTGTTGTGTATTTAAAAAGTCCGAAACATTTAAGAATACAATCGCGGCATACTACACGACCATCATGATCATGATCATCATGATCATGATCATCATCATCACATCAACATCATCATCATCATCAAGAACAACAACAACAACAACAACAACACAATCTTCACCTTCATCATCCTCCTCCTCCTCATCATGATCAGCAGCATTACTATCATCAAAAGGACTTACTTTCATATGAATAATGACATGTTTTTCCCGTAGACCCACTTACTGGAAGAGTTGAAGTGTTCAAGTAGATGTTTTCTTGTGATTTCTTGAAAATGGATCTAATATTTTAGACATCATCATCATCATTGTTATTAAGGACACGACCAACGTTATTTTTATCGTCAGCATTACAATAATTAATTTAGACAGTATCATCAACATAACAGCAACATCAGCGGCAGGTGCAGCAGAATGAAGATCTTCATCTTTATAATCCTCCTCCTCATCATCATCATCATCGTAAGTACGATCATCATCATCATAATCACCATCGTGTTAATAATCACCGTCATTATCATTATTTCCATCACCAGGCATTGAAATTACCACACGCACGATCGCCCGAAGCGACAAAAATTGTAGGGTTGTTAACGAATATTCGAATATTCGAATATCAAGTCGCTATTCGATTAGAGATTTTGGGATTCGAATGTTTTATCATTTTTATTTCACTTTTGTTAAGTTCGAAGGAAAATTGAAAAGGCATTTCTTTAGTTTATCGTAGTGTCTCCCAGCGACTTAAGACGCTAGCGATATATGATCGCGCTCGCTCTAAGATAGAGGGGGTGGGTCATGTCTCCTGATAACGATTTGCCATCTGGTTAACAGCATGAAATAACCTTACCGCGCACAGCTCCCTCTTTGCCCCCTCTCCCACTTAGACCCAGTCACATCACCCACACCACAAAACCGCTGTGGAAACAATTGCCAAAGTACAATAAACACACGTCAGTTCAATGTTGCGGCTATTAGCTACAGCAATTACGTAACAATGACTCTACCCAGCTTCGGTCGGGATAGTATGTAATAAATTCATTAAATAAGGCTATACTTATTGATAACAGTCCACCAGCACTTCTTTTATATTTGGAAAGCACAACTAGATCACTGTCAAATAAACTTTAATTGCAATCACTTTCTGGTTTTGTCACTCTACTTCATACTTGTTATTTTATTTCTATACAATACCGCGAAATCTGTTATTTTTTGTCAGCGCAATTTTCTGTTCTCTGTTTTTGCTTCGTTCTCTCCGAATAACAAAAATGTAAATCTACGTAATTTTTAATTGTTCGTCATAGGTTTAATTAACACGCTTAAAACTCCCGAGCTTACAATTTTAATCAGTCCTTATATATATATATTGGTTGGTACTTCATCAATTTATCAACAGTCAGGTAATCTTGACACTAGCCAATCACAGTAATTGTCGTCATTAAATGGTTTTGTTTACCTTCGCCTTTCACCCATTGGCCTATGGCGAGAAGGTTCGTAATTGTAATAGTGTATTGGTAACTAAATGTCTCTAATTGACATGTTATGGCTTCGGATAAACGCCTTTAGCGATATCAGTCAATCACAATTAAACATCAATCCGAACACCAACCAATCAAGACTCTTAATTGGCTGTACACTTGACCGATTTCCCTTCATAAAACCTTCGTTGTTTTGCCTAATTGTCTTACAGTCGACCCAGTATCACCCACATTTTGTCCTTTTGAAAATGCCTCCTTTAATCATTAATGTATTTTATAAGATTAGTTCTCAAAACATAATTGACTGTTTGTTGTTATACATTGTTTGCGGTTAGTAGAGTAAAATATTAAAATTGTGAGCTATTTTGCATGTGTTGTACAGTTTCTTCTAATAAAATTATGATATGTTTTTATTAAATCGATATGTTAACATTAAAAGGAGCTTAAGTAGACCTTTTAATACGTCATATGTTATTACGAATAAGTTATTAAGTACACAAAATGCCTTTAAATTGTAAAGGTTATTACACGAAGTACAACGTGTAACAAAAAAACAACCAAGTTTAAGGTGATTAATTAATAATGTATATATTATACGGGACTTTGCAGGTCATCTTAACATAGATTGGTTGCTGTATAGTTTTTAAAAGAGTTTCGATAATAATAATAATAATAATAATAATAATAATAATAATAATAATAATAATAATAATAATAATAATAATAATAATAATAATAATAATAATAATAATTGTTAAGTAACAATGACATTGTTAAAGCATTTACTGGCATTCTTCACTGACAGAATTTTCTTGCAAATTACCTCTGACCAAGTAAAGAAACACCCCGTCTGGTCCTTCACTATAAACAGGATAATGGCGGATTTATGATATTGCCGTTTGTATTTCAAAAAGAATAAATCGTCGTTTTAAAATTAAATGCTATGCTAAAATCATAAATCTACCACCGCTTCTGCATTAAGTAAGGCTAGCAATGTAAATTGTGGCCAGAAAAAACATTTTACAATGAATAAACACATTTAATGTAATGAAAAATTACCGTGTTATGTGCCACTATGATATAAATTCGTTCCAAATATTCGAATATGATTCGAATACACGTAACGAATATCGTTTTGGGATTCGATTTACATCCCTAAAAAAACTGAGATTAGGCGAGTAAGTTTTCCAGGCGAGTAAGTTTGCTAAAGTTTGTCACCGATATCTCAAATTGATTTACAATAGATCTATTTTTGATAGAACCTCCCAAAAATATCTAGCTGTAAAAGAGGTTTGTGCTATTTTGTGATGTTAATTGTAATACGTCGATGGGCCACGTGCGCTTTTATGTCAATCACAATTACTCAATTATCGGTGTAACACGTATCTGGAAAGGAAATTGCCGAGGTAATCGAATAAGACAGCGTGTCCTTATTCGGATGTTTTCGACTATGTCCTTCTATCTGCTAAAATGGCGTCATTTAAATGGTGCAACCAGAAAACAGAAAGAAGGCTAGGAGTGATGAATGTTACATTGTGTGATTTTTCAACATTTTTATAACGATAACCAGGGCATAATAATCGTAATCGTGTTAATTGTTAAAAAGCATCTATTCTAATTGTCCACTCGCTGCTAAAGTGTCAAGCTTTTTTAAGCAATGCCTGCCTGCTTTCTATATTTAGCGTGACACCGGGTCAAATACCCTGATTGGCAAATTAGAAAAAACGTCATCGGCATATGTCTAGCAAGTCCCTTTCAACAATCGTGGTCAACAAACAAGTCTCTTAATTGCTATTTGGGTTTTCTACATAAAGGAAAAGACCCGCTTACATTGTTGATGACCACGTGGTCTTTGACAGCTGAAAAAAAACTATCTGCATTGCAACATATCTACAAGATGGTTCTTAAAAATGTATGAAGAAGACTGTTAAAAAATGTAAATACATTCAAACATTTAAATATGCCCTTGAAGTAAGCTTGCCGGGCTTTTTTTGGAAAATATACTAAGCCCTTGTAGATGTCTGGCGGTGGGGACGTTAATATAAGAAAGAGGCGAAGAAAAAATATGGAGCTAACTGTCAATGTTTGTTCTGATATTGTCAGTAGTCATGAACACATCCCAATGCCAAATGGGTCGATTTATGGAAACAATAAGGAAAAATTAAATCCTTTAAGTGTGAAGTTCTTTCATTCTACCTTCTCATTTTCTTGTAACATATTTAACTTTAAGGCAGCAAAATTGTACCATTTCAAAATAGAATATTACCATAATTAATTTGTATAGGTAAATAAGAAAAGGTCCTATCAAAATTTTCAAAGATATTTAAATTTTATCTACTTGCAGACCAAGGCAAACAAGGTAAATGTAAATGTGACAAAAACACAGAGACGAGATATAACACACAAAAAGAAAAACCAACAGTTACCGCCTTGGAACGGTCAGTCAGCAAAAGGGCCAACTGGGGTGCTTAAACCTGGTTTGTGGAGCGCTCCCACCTCGCACTTCCTGAAGGTTTTTCTATCAAACAAACAGTGTAAATAAAAGTATCCCGTCAAAGTGAAACAACTAACAGTAAGCACCTGCATCGGGAGTTAAAATAGATATAATGAAGTTATGTACATACATGATAACTAGTAATAAACAACATATGTACAGTATGTACAGTAGATGAAAGCCTCGGCAACCAAAAATTCCAAATGAGAGAGTAGTTTCAAAAAAATGAAGCAGTACAAGCGCTGATATATTATAAGAACAATATAATGACGTCATAAATGCCATGACGTCATATGCCAAAAGTGTCAAAAGTGAAATGTAAAAAAATACGGAAGAAATAATAGAATTTAAGATAATCAATAAAAATAAAACGTAGTATTGTTTAGAGTTAATACGTTTAAAACATATCATAAACGCCGAGGATTTATCCGCAGTTGACATATTATACATGATAAAGGTACAAAAAAATCCCGATGTTATACCTACTGTGCAATCTCACGTAAAGGGTATGGAGACTGCTCAAGTTGTCCCACTTATATAGGGCACGACTGGAGAGATGAAGAGACAAGAAATCCAACAGTGACTGTCTAATTATGGTTTTAAGTCACTGTTTTCATATAGTCTCAACGATCTGTCCGGTCATCGTGTAATTTAAAAGCAATGCAAGTTCTTGACTGTAAAAGGGTCAATTGCAAGCAATGCAGTACATGTCATGTTGTAATATTGTTAATTTCACATGTTTAGATTCATTATCATAATCATTAGCCTTTTATTCATATATGTCTTATTTTAGTGTAAATTTTATTTCATTAAACTTTTAAAACCCTTCTATTTACTCTTTTTGTAAATGCAGAAAATTAAATCTCAAATGTGTGAAATTACAGAAAGTAGTGCTTGCATATCTTCCAGAATTTAATAATATATCAAGTATTGAATTTATAATTATTTCATTATGGTTTATAGAGTTACATATTAAAGACCATAAATGCAATTATATACTTTTCATGTTAAATATTGCTCTAAATGATCTATCTCACTTAGGAAGGCCTGTATGAAAGTTATATTTTTATCCGAGTTTCATGATGCAAAGTGTATGAAATAAGAATGTTCTGGTGAGAAAATGAACTGCAACTTCATGATTTTTGTCCAACTTTAACATGAAAATATGAATAAACTCTTTTGTTAATTTGCTGCGCCTTAAAAAACCCTTTATGATCAATGATAAAAGCAACGATTAATCCAAACATACCTTTGAAATAATTATTTTTAAGATGTATCGCTAAACACATTCAAAATTTCTGTACATTTTATATGTAAATATGTACTCTTGTTTTATTGACATTCATGTTTAATCAGTTGTGTTAAGAGTTTCTATTTTCTGCTTCCATTTTTAACAAGAAAATAGTGAAGAAGAAGAAAAAGATTGTTATTTGTGTTTTGTTACATTCACTAGAAATTTTCAACCAAAACTATGTTTAATAATTTCTGTTGCATTAATCTTTATTACCTGATTAACTGTGCATATGATTTTGCAGTAAAAAAAGATAAGCTTTCATTTCTAGAGTTATGCATATTTATTGATTTCATATTTGCAGAAAAAAAGGTTTATGTCGTTCTAAATATGTTATTGCTTACACAGATGTAGAAAAAAAAGAGTTAATTGTCTGTAGCGTGTTTATAATTGTTTAGAATAAGTTATTTCAGTATAAATAAATAAAGAACCCAGAGTAAATTCATACAAAACGCATGATTTGTTATACTTTTAATAAAATAATTTTGATACAGCTTTCATGTTGGAAAATATGCTTTAATAAAATCCCAATTCTAATATTTCAATCATTTTAAGTTTTAGATGCATTCATACCACTTGTCTGTGATAAGAATATTTCATATATTTTTAAGAACATAGATTAAATGTAAACCTGCTAAACACATACATTCTGCAGACTTTTACAAATAGTTAAGAGCCAGATCAGCCAGGATTGAAGATTATAAAACTTTGAGATTGAACCCAAGCTCTAAAGCATCTGATTGGTCCAATTCATATTTTATTTGAATCCAGCCAATCAAATGATGTTTTTTGTCACTGACACAAACTCGAACTTTTATAATCTCCAGCCCAGCTCCCAATTAAACGCGGATTATTTTCTGTATTTCGCGGTTTTCCTTGTGTTGTATTATTTGTACTTTTCTTCATGCTGTTCATTATCCCTACATTTCATCCATCATCCTTATCGATCATTAACATAGGAGGAATTTTACTTGAAATTGTTTTATAATAAATTTCATGTTATTGAATTGGATTTGTTTTTTCTTCCTGCATTTTCAGTTCGTTATCGAATGTAAATGCTCTTGGGGTACTCTATGGAAACTGAGTAATTTTATGCTCTTTACCATCTAAGTACATGTTATCTTATGAATTGGGTATTCTATGGTATCCGAGTAATCTTATGAATTGGGTGTTCTATGCCTAATCTATCTGATTAAACTTATAAATGGAGTGTACTTAACCATCTAAGTAATATTATGACCGGCCGTAAAAGCTCAAGAGGTAGAATGTCGGCTTGCGGATCGGGAGGTCGCAGGTTCAAACCCCAGCTTGGTCAAACCAAAGATTTTAAAGTTGGTAGTAGTGGTTTCCCTCTTAACGCTCGAGGCTAAGGGGACATTATTACACCTGACTCGTCGGTGTCACTATAATGGACCGGCCAGGTCCAGTCACTGGGCACCTCTTAAGTACCCCTGTGCTATGATGATAGAAATGCCGCTGCACAGTATCGGCAAAAATGCCGGCAAGTCCCTAATATTATGAATGAAGTGTTGTTTGCCATATTATTAATCGAATTAATGGGGTGTTCTATGCCATCTTATTAATCTAATAATGGGGTGTTCTATACCGTCTGATTTATCGAATTAAATGGGTGTTCTATGCCATCTGATTAATCTTATGAAT
This sequence comes from Sinonovacula constricta, assembly GCA_007844125.1. Taxonomy (NCBI): domain Eukaryota; kingdom Metazoa; phylum Mollusca; class Bivalvia; order Cardiida; family Solecurtidae; genus Sinonovacula; species Sinonovacula constricta. Next base: position 1,400,071 of record CM017564.1, read on the forward strand.
GGGGAGTTTTATGCCATCTGATTAATCGGATTAATTGGGTGTTCTATGCCATCTAAGTAATCTTGTGAATGTGGTGTTGTATGCCATCTGATTAATTAATGAGGTGTTGTATGCCATCTGATTAATCTTATGAATATGGTGTTGTATGCTATCTGATTAATCTATTTAATGGGGTGTTGTATGCCATTTGATTAATCTTGTGAATTGGGATGCTCTATACCATATCAATAATCTCATGAATGGGGTGTTCTATACTTGACCGTTTAATCGATTACTCATTGATAGTCACATTTTGAATTTTCTTTTTTCAAAAAGCAAAACTGTTTTACCAAAATGTTAAAAGTGATTTCAAAAAAATTTGTTTAGCGTTAATGTCAAATGAATAAACGTAATTAAAGGCTGTTAAATAACATAATATCATTACCTCAATTATTATACAGTACACAATGTGTTGAATATATTGGTTAAAATGTCCATTATTTCCAAATCAATAGATTTGCGCAATGGGTGTTTCGGCTACCAATAGGCATCGACGTCAAAGCTGATTACCTGTATGATAGTGTAACGTGATTGTAAAAGTATGTTGTCACGTGGTTTTATTTGTTTAAAACTGAGCTTGGCTCAGATATGATAAGAAGTTTTTTATAACGATAAGTGGACTTTACTTTTTAAATGAATGTGGTGCGGGGGGGGGGGGCACCAATAATCGCTGGATCTTTTCAGGTAACAAAACTTTTTTGCTTGCACGGGAGTAAGAAAAATGGTCAAACCCTCATATCAAAATTGCGTTACGGTTGCCATCGAAACCGCAACTTTTTCTAAGGACAAAAATGAGGTTATTATTAGTTTGAAAATATATGGAATTACAGACACTTAATGGTAGGTATCCGACAGTTTAGACATTTTTTTTTCATATCATGCAGCCAAACAAATTATGTTAGCTTGTAAAGATCCTACGATTGCTATTTATTGGTGCACTACAACCATGTGAAAAGTAAAGCATAACATACCGTTTGTCAATATAAAAAATACATTTTGTCCGACCCAAGCTTATCAGTTCTTAATTTTTAAAGAAGAAAGCCACGTGACTATTTCATTCCGATAATCAGCTCTGATATATTTTTGCTGAGATCTCCATCGTGCTAAGATTTAGAAAGAATGGACATTTAGAGCAGGTTTCATGATTTGTACTGTCAAACAATTAACAAACTGTTCAACAACGCCATTGCTTAGATTATATTATGAGTATGTAAGATTTATGCCCAGATTCTTCCATTTATAATTATATGTATTTTATATAGGCAAACATGCCGAATACCACATTTAAACAAATATAAATGGATATTTACAAAATAACTTATAATAATATAATTTATCTTCGTTGAGTCCTATCTGTACTCTTTGACTTCTCTTCCACAGGGTATACATGCACGGGTTATAAACTATATCGAAACTGGATATCATATGACTGTATTTACATAATTGATCGTGTAACTTTGGGTGTCGGAACATGCCGATTAAAGCTGGGGTAAGTCGGAAGTTATTTAAATGTAAACAACATAGTTTTCCGAAACATACCGAGTAGTTACGGAATCACAAACTACTTGTGTTATCGATTCGTAGATAGGACTTGAACAAAGGTGTTTGTAGCGTACACAATTGAAATGATCGTGAATTGACTGGTATATTTGTGTCAATGTACTGCAGTCTTAAAGGGTAGCTGGAAAAGCACAGATCGGACTGAAATCCAATTTAATTTAATTGTGTTCAAGTTGGAATCAGTGACGTAGTGACGATAGAACGAGAAGGAATTATCATGGACAGTTAGAACACGGATTAGGTGAGAACATTATTACTGAATTATTTACGTTTAACATTTTATTACAATCAATGACGTCTGAAAATGTTCGCAACATCAATACTTTAATTCTAAGTATTACGTACTTACAACCAAATAACGTGTTCACCCTGTACTGGAGACAGACTGGTTGTATCTTCCACAAATCCAACAAAGATTCTGATACTTAGTATGAACGGCACGGTCCTCCACACTATCCAGCATGATCCATCAGGGAAAGAGTTATTCCGGTCTCCCTATTACTTGAGAGTTAGTAATGACAACAAGTTGATCTATGTAAGTGATAGTGACAACCGTAAACTCGCATGTATGACTACTACCGCCGTGGTCCAGTGGGTTTACCAGGACGAGCAGTTGCAGTATCCATTGGGCGTGACTACCGCAGAGAACGGGTCTATCTACCTCTGTAGCGGGTGCACCAACACCATCCACGTGGTGTCCCGTGACGGTACCAGACTCGCCATCATACAGAGTGATCAGTCCAGTATTCTGAATCCAACGGCTGTGTATTACACCCGCAACAACCGGACACTGTATGTGTCGAAATACAATGATGATCATATCACAAGACTCAGTCTGCAATAAGATCATATCGTAATATCACAAGACTTAGTCTGTAACAGCTTATTGAGCATATATATAAATATAAATATATATATATATATATATATATATATATATATATATATATATATATATATATATATATATATATATATATATATATATATATATATATATATATATATATATATATATATATATATATATATATATATATATATATATATATATATATATATACATATATATATATATATATATAAACAACATACCATGTTTGCAGAAGAAACGAATATTTCTTATAATGTACATCTATATTAAGCCAATTTTACTTCTTATTGACATTGACCGTTGGTCTTTACAGTGACTGACTAAAGTGCTTCCATGTACAACTGGGATGTGATACATAGGTAATGGAGATTAGTGAGTAACGTTTGTAAATATACTTTTATGATCGCATTATTAATAAATATATCAATATAGTTATTCAGGCAACAGTAACAAAGCATAAGTATTGATTATTTCATTGATTTGCAAAGCTTTATTCATGCACGGATGCGAAATGCTGAAAAGATATAGAAGACGAATATGTAGAAGACACAGAAGAACAATGAAGATAATGAAAAAATAAGTAGCCCTAGTATATAATGATGATGATGAAGATCATGATGCTGATTATCATGATGATCATGATGATGAATTAAGGCAACATCAATAACAGATAATCTGTTTATTAAAAAACTGTCACTGCTTAAGTCATTAAAGTTCCATCCTAAGACAAGTACAAGTAATGACTCAAATTAAACAGACATCCAAATATAAAAAATAACTGTCACTGATTTTATCACTAGTCGGTAATCATCGTTAAACACAATTTTAAAGGTTTATACAAAACAATAGTTGTGTGTTTAAAACGTTCGTGATTTAACGAGATCCCAGACGTGCTGTATCTTGTTAGTAGTTATTATTAAGCAGATATATGAGGAAGCAACATCATTGTTAATCACAGAAGCATGAAACCTAAGCGGCAAAAATTGGCCTTAAGGGTGGTATTCGACAGTTTGGGTTAAAATATTTTTTTTTCTCAAATGACCATATAAGTCATTGTTACCCGGGAAGTTTTTGCAAAAAGCTGCTCATTGGTGCCCTAGATCTGTGTGAACAGTGAAACATAAATCCCTATTCCTCATTGCAAACAGGTATTTCCTATCTGAGCCACGCTGCAGAGATAGCTATTTTTAACTATGAAAACCACGTTACAACTCACTTTATATCGTTAGCCGGGTAGTCCGGTCTGACCTCAGTATCTATTTTAGCAGAGATCACTATCGTGTTTATTTATAAATTTGAAATGATTGACTGTTTAAAGTGATTTTATCGCGATTTGTACTGTCTACCCATTTGGCAGAGTTTAAACCCGTCTTTATTGATACTAAATTATACAGAATGTTCTAATTCCCCAAAGCAGTGGTAATGTATTGTTATATGATTTTGATTTAGGCAAACTGCTGGATATCTACTTTAAACCCCCTTTTATGGTGAACATATTACATATAATGTTTTGAAACTCTCAACATTTTTAAGATATATTCATTCCCATTTGTGCTTTACGTTAATCAAACTACAATAAGAAAACAGCACAGAAACAAAAATAAACAACAACAACAACACAAAAAACACAACAAACTAAAGAACAAACAACAACAAAACAAGAACACAGGGTCAAACTTTTGTTACTTATATTACTTTATTACTTAGATATATTGCAATATGAATATAAAACAATCACAATCTTTGAAACTCTTTGGGAACCCTATAAAACTATTATACACTACACCAACTTTACTGTCTTTATAAGATGTAAACTCGTTCCACTTATTTTATTATTATTTATGTACACACACACATAGTTGCCTGTAAAAATACAATTTTAACATGCAACTTTATTTAAATGTTTCCTTTATACTCGTTCTCCATGTTATTCTAATAATAACGTTTAATATATAACATGTACATTCTGATCGTTGAATAAACTTGTATACAAAATATCAATCTGTTCGAGAAAGGTTAACAATGACAACAAATACTTCCTTAAAATTTTATAATAGTTTAAAAAGGCCATGGTTGTAAAATGACAACAAAAACAACTTTATTTAATAATAGTGTTACATTATAATATACACACTGTAGTGTCTATGTGTTGTAAACGGTAAATTCGTACGAGTATGTTACATCTATTGCAGTCATATACGCCTGGATGCCTTCGGGTTTTTTATGTCAGCAACACAGGAAATACATGTTGATTTGTACTCAGTCAGCCATTATTTTCTCAAATTAAAAGGAAACGTTTTATTTATGTTGACGTCCCACGTTACCATTGATTATTATAAACTTAAACTTTTCGTCTAATGCATCCGACATCTTTCCAAAAGAATTTCTATCCAGAGCCGAAGCGTTCCGGAAGTTCGACAATTATTAAAGGAACGTAACTCACTTTTCGGCAAGGCTAGAAATCAGCCTATTGAGAGTTATTTCCCTTGTCCGATATTACACGGCTGTTTCAGCCATGCTAGCCCAGAAGAACTTATACTTCACCTCCAATGGCCAATGGTTACAATTGTCGAATTATACAATAATTAAATCTAGCATTGCGCTAATAAGGGTCGAGTCTGGTCATTTATTTCTATTTTAATGCATTTTATTTGAACATGGGAACTTTGATTTATAAAAAAGTACTTCCTCCAATCTAGCCAAAATACATTCAATGCACTACCATCACAATACAGTGTTTAAATGAACTAATTAGGTAGACATGTGAATGTATTATATGTTTTCAATTAGGTATTTTACTACAATCAACATGTTTTCCTAAAACATGCGATTGAGCATGTCATTTAAAATACATGATTTTTTTTTTCAAATACAATATCCATTTGACATCAGTATAATAAGACATATTTCCAAACCCTCTTATGTCAGTCACAGTAAATGCGAGTCCATTGCCGACAAGTAAAGAAGACATAAAGTCATTGAAGTAATGACCGCATTGGTAGCGTAATGATAAGGCAATCGATCAGTTGCCATATGCCACTTAACTTATGGACCCACCGCAGTTTTATTGCCCTGATTAATGTATCAGCACTTAGGGACGTCTATTCAAATAAGAGGACCAAAGTGGTCAAGGAATGGTAGTGTGCACAGATTTTGCTACTTTGTAACAGTATAATTACTGCACAGGTTCATAAATATATAAGTATATGCCAAAATAGATTCCTTAAACAATATTGTAAAGTAAAACATGCTTTGGTATTGGTAAGTGTAAGTGCAATTCTGCGAATTCCTATGAAAAAGAAAAGCATGTTAAAACTCTACAAATTATAATACTGTACATAATTTCAATCATATTAAACACATAACATCACCATCTCTGTTATTTAAACTCGATAGGCATATCGTTTTGTTTCTTTTTCTGTCATATTTAATAGAATATCACATACTTTTTTTAATCATACTTTTCACAAGTACTACCTTTAAGATATTTCTTTTACTGCAAGACTCGTACAATATTTATCAATTTTTAAGCAAAAAAAGAGATATTTTACTTAAAAGGTTTTCTAATCTACTATTGCTTATACGTTTTCTCTTAAACAGTATATGTTGCAATCTGTTGTTCAATGAAAATGTGAAACAGCTGTTCTATGACACAATTTCATTTGATATGTCATCTTGTAACCTTTGTTTTTAGAAACTATATAATCCTGTGTGTCCACCATCCCCCCTCCCACACACACACCGCACTAACCTTCCTACTAACAAAATATCCCTACCTCCATTAACATCACCTCTATTCTAGAATTTCACTTGTTTGACCGAACTAAACATTGTAATATACAAAAAAAATTGTACAGATCCCCATTTTGTACGTGTATGTACATGAGTGTTAATAAAGTATTGTTTGTCTGTCTCTCTGTCTACTAAGTGAAATTTCAAAAGTACCATGTAGATTAAAACTAAGTGCGGTTCATACACATTCTTCATTCGTTGATACGCATTTGTTATAATAAGTAATTATGTAGAATAATTTATGTTAGCATTTTTAATTAATGCACTATAGCTCTTCCATTACTTAACAAGCTTTAATAACACGATTAAATACGTTAAATTACTGTTTCCTTGAATGTTTAACAGTTATTTAATACTATTAAAAAATTACCATTAAGATTTTCAATTTATTATAATGTGTTGTTTATTTTCCATATATTTACATTTTTTTTTATAAATTCGTTTTTTTTAAATATGCTAAATCCAATAACTCTTTCATAAATTTTCTCCAGTGTACAAAACTGTCTTATCGTAATTATGGTTTCTTTATATCCAGACAGTTGGTAAATCAATTGTTTAATTGTGGATGTTTTCCAAAACATAAAATTTATTTAAATCCCAATTTGACAAGATATTAAATAAATTCAGTAGGAAATTACACAGCTACAGCAACTTTATGGACACAATTAGAAAAATATGAACCTCAACGTTGTGACTTTTTTCTTTTTTGTTTTTTACAATAAATATAACAAATGAAACATTTAAACAGACCAAATTATTGATCAATTACAAATGTTAATTATTTTTACTATTGATTGGGATCATTTATCAGTTATTGGCGACGCTAAAATGCACTTGCGAGCGGATCTCCTCGGCAATTCTCGTTCCCGCTGGAGAATATGCGAGCGAAAATGGGCGAGGTTTTCCATATTTCGGAAGTTCCGCGATTTACACGTTCTCAACATACGGGTCATCATTCGGTAAATGGTGTTCTTTTTATTTTTATATTATTGTATTCATTCTTTGTTTGTTACTTCCACGCAAACGAGGTGGTTTTACTTTTTAAATTTCTAAACATTAATGTACATCTGACGGTAATACCTGTCAATGACGACATGTTTGTCCTTTTTTTAGGATTGTACATATAAGTAGCCTTATATACCAGAATTAAATTATTCCAGTGATTTTAATGTTTACTTAATAATTTAAATCAGTCCTCTCTACATTTAGTTTTTAATGTTGCTTCGCATCAATGCTTTACTTGTACAAAACTATAATCCTAAATACAAACAAAATAAATAAAATAGAGACCACTCTACATCTTGGTCATTTCTAGGCAACAGTCTTGTCCGGATGCCACCGAGGAGTTTCAAAAGTCGTGGTAACAGCCCACTCCAAAGTTTCTCACACATACCATCAAGAGCGCCGCACTTCAGCGCTGATGCCCGTGAATATGGATTATCTTTGTCGCCGAGAATACAAACTGTTTGGACTCATGGAGAAAGATTCTGAAATGGAGGAAATGGCTATTTTGGCTGCTACATTTCAGTAAAATTTGCCTAGATAGCAGGCAGAAACCCCTAACACGACTAGCTACTGCTTGTTTAATTAGGACCCCCAACCCCTTTAAAAGACACAAGATGAAGCCCCCTGCTATCACTTACTACGACGTCGCTCAGCCTGGTTTGTATTTGGTACAACAATACTCCGATAATAGAACACGAAAAAGAATTAAAGTTAAATATATTCTCATTTACAACAAAAGGGCCACATGAAATAATTTGCCTTTTATATTTTGCGGATCAGCTGTATCATTAACTAACTTCAAAATGTACATTGTAATCTATTTGTCCATTTATTTATAACTACCTGGGTATGGACAATACTTCTATACATAGAACCCACATACACGTTATGTATTGTTTATTTTATCGCAGTTAAGATTCATGTTTACTCTGATCTCCGTTACTTGCACCTAAATCAGCATGGGTTATAAACTCTTTCAAAATTACATATGGAACGAATGTATTCACAACCTTGACCGCTTAAATTTCCATGGCGAAACACGAGATGAAAGAGTTTTCCGTAATATACTGAATAGTTACGGAACTATGTGTTACCGTTTCGCCTTAAGGACTTGATATTTAACACAAGCTGTTGTGTTGTAAACATTTGATGTATATGTACATAAACTGTTTTGTAAGTAGTAAAGTACAGCGGTCTTAAAGAAGGTAGTTTTATGGACAAAGAACAGAGACTGGGACGGAAATCGTATTCAACCCGGAGGTGACAACAGACCAGTTGGAATGATAATGGACAATTAGAACAAGGTACAGGTGAGAAATTAAATGCTTTTTTATTTGCTTTGTTTAAACAATCAATAACATTTTGCAAATGTTCAAAGCATAAATAATGTATACCTATATAGTAAGAACGTAAAGCCCGAACATTTTTGCTCAAAATCAAGATCCATGTAGACAACAACAACAACAACATCATCATCATCAAAGAAAACAACACAGATAAACAAGGTAATGGGAATGAAATGTCGTGAACTATATATATTTTCACATTACTGTCTTCATGTATATATTTATAGGATGAAAGTTATGGCAGTCTTATTTATGAAAAGCTGTTCACGTGAGTAAGTCCATTCACGTGTATAACAGTGTTTATGTAGATTTTCCGAAAATAGGTCATTTGATTTTTCGAAAATGCATCTGACAACATATTCTAAAATTCTGTCTGTTGTGTATTTAAAAAGTCCAAAACATTTATGAATACAATCGCGGCATAATAAAAGGTCATCCTCATGCTCATCCTTCTCCTCATCCCCATCATCATAACCACCGCCACCACCATCATCATCATCATCATCATTACCATCATTATCATCATTATCATCATCACCAACAACACCATCATCACCGTCATCCTCCTCCTCATCATCATCTTACCATCATCAGAAGAACATATTTCCGTATTAATAATGACATGCTTTGCCCGTAAACCCACTTACTGGAAGAGCAGAAGTAGATTTTCTGAAAAGAGGCCTTGTGATTTGTTGAAAATAGATCTGATATTATAGACATCATCATCATCATTGTTATTAAGGACACACAGAACGTTATTATTATCGCCAGCATTACAACAATCGACATTATCAGAAACATAACAGCAACATCAGCGACAGGTGCAGCAGAATGAAGATTTTCATATTTATAACCCTCCTCCTCCTCCTCATCATAATCATTATCACCATAATCATAATCGTGTTAATAATCACCGTCATTATTATTATAGTTATTCCCATCACCATTCACTGAAATAATCACACGTCCAATCGCCCGAGGCGACAAAAATTGAGATCAGGGGAGTACATTTTCCGAGCGAGTAAATTGGTCAAAGCTTGTCGTCCAACTGGCGACCGATATCTCAAATTGATTTACCATAGATCTATTTTTAAAGTGAACCTCCAAAAAATATCTACCTGTAAAAGAGGTTCGTGCCATTTTGTGATTTGTAATACATCATTGGGCCACGTGCGCTTCTATGTCAATCGCCATTTCTCATTAATCAGCGTGTATCTGGAAAGGAAATCGCTGAGAGGATCGAATAAGACGGCGTGCCATTACTCGGATGTTTTCGATTATGTCATTCTATCTGCTAATATGGCTTCGCTTAAATAGACACCAGTGGCACAACCAGGAAAAAGAAAGAGGGATAGGATGAGTGAGTAACCAGAGCAAAATAATTGTTAAAAAGCATCTATTCTGATTGTCCACTCGCCCTCGACGCTAAAGTTTCAAGCTTTTTTTTAAGCAATGCCTGCCTGCTTTCTATATTTAGCGTGACACCGGGTCCATTACCCTGATTGGCAAACTAGAAAAACGTCATCGGCATATGCCTGGCAAGTCCCTACCAAACAATCGTGGTCAACAAACAAGTCTCATAATTGCAATTTGGGTTTTCTACATAAAGGAAAAGCCCCGCTTATCAAAGTCCCAAACAGAATTTTACATTCTCGGTTAAATGTCTAGGAATCCTTGAATTGTCACAAAGAAAAGTATATTCAAGTTGTAAACGCTGTAAATTATTGTGATCGTGTGTAACAGGGATGCCACATTATGTTTATTAGAAGCGACATATTTTATGGCGTCATCGCGTCTACGGTAGTCGCACACGGTATTTATTTGACTGAGCATTAAAATTTAGTGGGTCGGATTGTTGTTTTTACTACTCAGAGGAAAAAGCCCGCTTTGAAAAGGGCGTCATTTGATATACGCTACAGATTGTAGTGAGTTTCTTCACATTTATTCAGTCGGTTTCAATCACAATGTTGATGATCTCATGGTCTTTGACAGCTGAAAAAACTATCTACATTGCAACAATTCTACAAGATGGTTCTTAAAATGAATGAAGAAGACTGTTATAAGTGTAAATACATTCAAACATTTAAATATGCCCTTGAAGTAAGCTTGCCGCGCTTCAAGTGCCCTCTTCTGGAAAAGATACCAAGCCCTTGTAGATGTCAGGGGGTGGGGACATTAATATAAGAAAGAGGCGAGGAAAGAAATGAAGCTAACAGCCAATGTTTGTTGGTTTGTATTCTTTTATCTGAACATCATCTACTACATATTATATCTACTTAGTGTGCAATCTGCCATTCCGATGTTTGTAAAATCACTGGTGTCGAACTATATTATGGGAATGAGGATAAAGGTATGTAATGACAGAGCTTCATTAATATGTTACAAACATTACCGCAGTCAACGAATTCAGTTTAAATCGTTGCCAAACTTGAGGGATTATTAATAACACTTTAAAATTGTAGTGGAAAATTAATTTCGAGTTTCTTTCAAAATTCTGGGTGGGGTGACTTTTTTAAATATTCCCAATTAAAGACATCTTTGTTTTGTTTTGTTTTTTGCCATGTAGAAACAATTAGGCCTAACAGAGCTCTGATATTGTCAGTAGTCATGAACACAACCCAGGTCCAAATGGGTTGATTTATGAAAACAATTAGAAAAAAGTAAATCCTTTAAGTGTAAAGTTCTTCCATACTACCTTCTCATTTTCCTACAAAATATTAAACTTTAACTCTCTTTCTGTCAATGAAGAAAATTAAATCTCTACAGTATGAAATTACAGAAAGTAGTGCTTGCGTATCTACCAGAATATGATAATATATCAAGTATTGAATTTATAAAAAAAAATTGTGGTTTATAAAGTTACATATTAAAGACCATAAATGCACTGATATACTTTTCATGTTAAATATTGCTCTAAATGAGCTATCTCACTTAGGAAAGCCTGTATGAAAGTTATATTTTAATCAGAGTTTCATCATGCAAAAGGTATGAAATAAGAATGTGAATAGGAGAAAATGAACTGCAACTTCATAATTTTGTCCAAATTTAACTTGAAAATAAAAATAAACTTCTCTAGTTAATTTGCTGCGCCTTGATAAACCCTTTATGATCAATGACAAAAGCAATGATTAATCCAAACAAACCTTTAAAATATTTTTTTATGATGTATCTCGAAAAACATTCAAAAATAGATTTCTGTACATTTTATCTGTAAACATGTACTCTCGTTTTATTGACATTCATGTTTAATCAGTTGTGTTAAGAGTTTCGATTTTCTGCTTCCTTATTTAACAAGAAAATTGAGAAGAAGAAAGAAGATTGTTACTTGTGTTTTGTTACATTCACTAGAATTTTTTTTAACCAAAACGAAACAAAAATAATTTCTGTTGCATTAATCTTTATTACATAATTAACTGTGCATATGATTTGGCAGTAAAAGTTCCAAGATAAAATGAATCTTTCATTTCTAGAGTTATGTATATTTATTGATTTCATATTTGCAGAAAAATAGGTTTTCTGTCGTTCTAAATATGTTATTGTTTACACAGATGTAGAATAAAAGAGTTAATTGTCTGTAGCGTGTTTATAATAGTTTAGAATAAGTTATTTCAGTATAAATAAAGGAAGAACCCAGAGTTAATCCATACAAAACGCATGATTTGTTATACTTTGAATAAAACAACGTTGGTACAGCTTTCTATGTTGAAAATGTTGAAAACGATGCTTTAATAATATCTCAATTCTAATATTTTTTTAAATCATTTTTATTTTTAGATGCATTCATACCACTTGTCTGTGATTAGAACATTTCAAATTTTTTTAAAAACATAGATAAACTCTAAGCCTGCTACACACATAAATTCTGCAGGCTTCTACAAATAGTAAAGAGCCAGATTAGCCAGGGTTAAAGATTATAAAACTTTGATATTGAACCCAAGCTATAAAGCATCTGAATGCTCAAATTCAATTTTTATTTGAATCCAGCCAATCATATGATGTTTTTGTCACTGACACAAGCTCGAACTTTTATAATCTTCAGCCCAGCTCCCAATAAAACGCTGATTATTTGCTGTATTTTACGGTTTTCCTTGTGTTGTATTATTTGTACTTTTCTTCATGCTGTTCATTATCCCTACATTTCATCCATCATCCTTATCGATCATTAACATAGGAGGAATTTTACTTGAAATTGTTTTATAATAAATTTCATGTTATTAATTTGGATTTGTCTTTTCTTCCTGCATTTTCAGTTCGTTATCGAATTAAATACTCTTTGGGTACTGTATGCAATCTGAGTAATCTTATGCTATTTACTGTCTAAGTACATGTAATATTATGAATTGGGTGTTCTATGTCATCCAAGTAATCTTATGAATTGGTAGTTCTATGCTTAATCTATCTGATTAAACTTATAATTTATAAATGAAGTGTACTAAACCATTATAATATGATATTATGACCGGCCGCAATAGCTCAAGTGGTAGAGTGACAGCTTGCGGATCGGTAGGTCGCAGGTTCAATCCTTGGCTTGGTCAAACCAAAGATTTTAAAGTTGGTAGTAGTGGCTTCCCTCCTAACGCTCGAGGCTAAAGGGACCTAATTACGCCTTACTCGTCGGTGTCAGTATAATGGACTGGCCGGGTTCAGTCCTTGTGCACCTCATAAGTGCCCCATGTGCTATAATGATAGAAATGTCGCTGCACAGTATCGGCAAAAATGCCGGCAAGTCCCTAATATTATGAATGTAGTGTTGTATGCCATATTATTAATCGACTTAATGGGGTGTTCTCTGCCATATTATTAATCTTATTAATGGGGTATTCTATGCCATCATATTAATCTAATTAATTGGATGTTCTATGCCATCTAAGTAATCTTATGAATGGGGTGTTGTATGCCATCTGATTAATTAATGAGATGTTGTATGCCATCTGATTAATTAATGAGATGTTGTATGCCATCTAATTAATTAATGGGGTGTTGTATGCCATCTGATTAATTAATGGGGTGCTGTATGTCATCTGATTAATTAATGGGGTGTTGTATGCGATCTGATTAATTAATGGAGTGTTGTATGCCATCTGATTAATTAATGGGGTTTTGTATGCCATCTGATTAATTAATGGGGTGTTATATGCCATCTCATTAATTAATGGGGTGTTGTATGCGATCTGATTAATTAATGGGGTGTTGTATGCCATCTGATTAATTAATGGGGTGTTGTATGCCATCTGATTAATTAATGGGGTGTTCTTTGCCATCTGTCTTATTAATTAGGTGTTGTATGCCATCTTATTAATCTAATTAATGGGGTGGTGTATGCCATTTTATTTATCCTGTGTATTAGGATGCTCTATGCCATATTATTAATCTTATGAATAGGGTGTTCTATGTCATCTGATTAATCTTATTAATGGGGTGTTCTATGCCATCTGATTAATCTTATTAATGGGGTGTTCTATGTCATCTGATTAATCTTATGAATGGGGTGTTCTATGACATCGGATTAATCTTATGAATTTGGTGTTCTATGCCATATTATTAATCTTATGAATGGGGTGTTCTATGTCATCGGATTAATCTTATTAATGGGGTGTTCTATGCCATCTGATTAATCTTATTAATGGGGTGTTCTATGCCATCTGATTAATCTTATGAATGAGTGCTCTATGCCATACTATTAACTAAAGATACCATGCTACCTTTGTATAAACAACTTTTTAACTCCGTATTTAACACTGGGTGTTTACCAAAATCTTGGTTAGAAGGCTTTATTATACCTATTTTCAAAAACAAAGGAGAGTCCACTGATGTTAAAAATTATCGCCCAATTACAATACTTAGCTGTCTTGGTAAAGTTTTTACGTCGATTCTTAATTGTAGATTATGCACCTTTTTAGAAAATAGTGATATTCTTTTCAAAAAACCAAGCTGGCTTCAGAAAAGGTTATTCCTGTGTCGATCATATTTTCACTCTGTATTCACTTACCCAAATATTGAAGCACAAGAAACAAAAATTGTATTGTGCTTTTATAGACTTTACCCAGGCTTTTGATAAGGTCTGGCGTGCTGGTCTATGGCATAAACTACTCCAAAACTCTGTTAACGGCAAGTTCTATAATGTAATCTACAATATGTACCAAAACATAAAGTCGAGCATTTCACTCAATGGTAAACTCTCCAATACATTCATCTCTGAAATTGGTGTCAGACAAGGGGAAAATCTATCACCAGTACTGTTCTCCCTTTATCTAAATGATCTGCACGTGTATTTACAAGAACGAGGTGTCACTGGCGTAGAGCTGAATGACGAATTATTACAATGGCTTAAACTTTCAGTTATGTTATACGCCGATGATACTATTATAATATCCAGCACTCCCGATGATTTTCAAAACACCTTAGATGCATTTAATGATTATTGTGATATGTGGCACCTCCGTATTAACATGAATAAAACTAAAGTAATTGTATTTGGCGCACGCCACACAAGCAGCATGAAATTCAAACTTGGCACCCAGTCAATAGATTTTACAGATCAATATCACTATTTGGGGGTCACATTTACTGGTAACGGTTCTTTCCTAAACATGCGTAAACATGTGTCTCAACAAGCAAATAAAGCTCTGCACTTACTCTACACTAGAATAACAAATGCAGATTTGCCCATCGATCTTGCAATCAAGCTGTTTGATCACACTGTCTTACCGATACTCACCTACGGATCAGAAGTTTTCGGATTCGAAAATATCGACATCCTTGAAAGGGTTCACAATAATTTCCTCAGAAAGATCACAAAGTCCACTCCTTTACCGTTTTTGTATAGGGAGCTAGGGCGGTATCCTATCTCAATCACTATTCAGACTCGAATGATATCCTTTTGGTTACGTCTTCTCACTGGAAACAGAAACAAAATAAGTTACAAAATTTACAGTTATATATTATCTATGCAAAACACACATTTTAAGTGGATTGAAAAGATTAAAACCATACTTACCTCTGTAGGCCGCCCTGATTTATGGTACAATCAAGAACATATTAACAACAGTAACATACTGCAGGAAATTAAACAAATCTTAATAGATCAATTTAAACAAAACTGGCATGATAGCCTTCAGCATTCAAATAAAGGAACTATATACGGTAGTTTCAAAACATCGCTTGAACTAGAACACTATTTTTTTGTTTTAAGCAAACACCAGTCATTAAAGGTGTTCAAATTCCGCACAGCGAATCATAGACTCCCGGTCGAAACAGGCAGATATGAAGGAACACCATTACAGGACAGAAAGTGTACTCTCTGTAACGCAGCTTCTATTGGTGATGAAAATCACTACTTACTGTATTGCCATTATTTTAATGAACAACGCGAAAAATTCTTAGGCCCAATTTTATCAAATAATACTTCGTTATCATCACTTCTCAATACTAGAACTCCCAGCATTTTACAACAAGTTAGTAAATTCCTCAACTGTATAATGACTACATATTTTATCAGAACCCGATAAACTAATCCTAAGTCACATACTCATCTCTTGCCAACAAAGAGTAACAAATAGAACACACGCGTTGTACCAATGTCTTGGAACAACGGGATTTTCACGATTTACGCCTTACTTACCTTATATTGATATTGTAACCCAGTTAACTTCTTGAACCATTGAGACTTACAGCGCCCGTAAGGTTCTAAAATTGACCATGCCGTTATTGCTAAATAGCTGCTTGTTGTTAACTATTTATATATGTATATCTCATCGATACATAGCACTTTCAAATTTGTTAAACATGGATTTATGTAAATTATTGCTGTATCGAATTAACATTATCGTTCTTTATTGTACATGGCACAATGTATTGAATAGTATTTATTAAATGTATTGAAGGGGTATTGTACTATGCACACATATCGAAGTCCAAATTGTTGTGTACGATTGATAAAGAGTTGTAAGTTGAATGTAAATCGCGCTAATTAGAACTGAATAGATATACTACTTTAACATACAACTGCATTATAATAACACTGGCTGTAACATTCCTAGCGTTAGTTGAGGACAGAGAAAAAAGACAGAAAATTATTAATAAATCTATCACACTTACCTTAAATATAATGTAACATTTAATCCAAAAGCGACTTTTTTTCTTCGATACAAGTATCAATCTTTGCTGTTATGGCCAGTCTCGGGTTTCTTGACTCTCGCTTTCGCTCAAGATACCCGTTGAGGCCATACAGTGTACACAGCCAGTGTCATCCGAGGGTATTGCTGTGGTAGAATCACACAGAATGTCACGGTACCAATGGGTCACCAAATCAAGCTGTAGCTTCGGATAGCCTCCGTGGTTTTGGTGAGTCTACTCAACTTCTGATCACGAAAGTACAGCTAGCGATTCAAATGACCTTTTTCTTGCTGCATGCACATATATTGTGTATAGAGCAAGAATTTGTTTCTCCCACAGCAACGACATACCCAATAATTTAACAAAATTATTATTATTAATATTGATATCGTATCTCCCACAGCAACGACATACCCAATAATTTAAAAAAAATATAATTGTTATTACAATCATTATTATTATTATTAATCTTTTATTTTTTTATTTTATTATTATTATTTTTTTGTATTATTATTATTTTTTTTTAAATTATTATCCTAAAAAACTGTTGCTCATTTCCAATTTACCTAATTACGTTTTCCACCCCGCCCCTTACTTCAAATATTACTAAGCATTCTATCCTTAAAAAAGATTCATACTCTAAATGTTGTACTCACCTCTGATAACCCATCTTTGTTTGTATTGTATAATTCTCCATGCTGTATACTTTGTATACTTGGAAGAAATAAAGATATGTTCTGTTCTGTTCTGTTCATTAATCGTATGAATGGGGTGTTTTTTGCCATCGGATTTATCTTATTAATGGGGTGCTTTATACTTGACCGTTTCATCGACTACTCATTGGTCGTCAAATTTTGAATTTTCTTTTTTTTCAAAAAGCAAAACTGTTTTACCACAATGTTTAAAGTGATTTAAAAAACAACAACTTTGTTTAGCATTAATGTTAAAAAAATAGATATAAATAAAGGTTGTCAAATAACATAATAACATTACCTAAATTATTATACATTACACAATGTGTTCAATATTTTGATTAAAATGCCCATTATTTCCAAATCTATAGATAAGCACGATGGGGATTTCATCTACCAATAGGCATCGACGTCAGAGCTGATTACCTGTATGATAGTGTAACGTGATCTCAACAGTAAGTTGTCACGTGGTTTTCTTTTTTTAAAACTGAGCATGGCTCGGATATGATAAGAAGTTTTACGTGTCGATAAGTGGACATTACCTTTCAAACGAATGTGGGGCATCAATAATCGCTGGATCTTTTCAGGTAACAAAATTTCTTTGCTTGCACGAGAGCAAAAAAAAATGGTCCATTCTCCCATAAACTATCTTCAAAGGTTATCATAAGCAGTTTTCAAAACAAACCCTCATATCAAAATTGCGTTACGGTTGCCATCGAAACTGTAACTTTTCCTAAGGACAAAAATGTGGTTATCATTAGCTTAATAGGGGGTTTTACACACCCTAAATGGTAGATATCGGACAGTTTAGACATTTTTTCATATCATGCATCTAACAAATTATGTTAGCTTGTAAAGATCCTACGATTGCTATTTATTGGTGCATTACAACCATGTGGAATTTATAGCATAACATCCCGTTTGTCAATATAAAAAATACATTTTGTCAGACCCACGCTTCACAGTTCTTACTTTTTAAACGAATAAAGCTACGTGACTACTTACTTTTGATATAACATTACATGACAATTCCGATAATCAGCTCTGATATATTTTTGCTGAGATCTCCATCGTGCTAAGATTTAGAAAGAATGGACATTTAGAGCAGGTTTCATGATTTGTACTGTCAAACAATTGCCTACTGTTGAAAATAGCTATTGCTTAGATTATATTATGAGTTTATGTAATAATTATGCCCAGATTCTTCCATTTATAATTATATTTATTTTATATCAGCTAACATGCCGGATACCACATTTAAACAAATATTTAAGTACCCATGTAAAAAGGGTCTGGTGGGATGAATGGTAACGGTACCTAGCAGCTCAGGTTATTACTACCGGAGTATTTAGTGAGTATTTTTCTGAGCATGCATGCACGTAATCAAACATTTACAGTAATGTACTTTTACTTAATTTGTTTCTACATGTCAATGGATATTTTAAGTTACAATCTCATATTCACTTCATGCAACATATAGTTTATCTTCGTTGAGTCCTATCTGTACTCTTTGACTTCTCTTCCACAGGGTATACATGCACGGGTTATAAACTATATCGAAACTGGATATCGTATGACTCTATTTACATTATTGATCGTGTAACTTTGGGTGTCGGAACATGCCGATTAAAGCTTAAGTTAAGTCGGAAGTTGTTTAAATGTAAACAACGAAGTTTTCCGAACAATACCAAGTAGTTACGGAACCAAAAACTACTTGTGTTATCGATTCGTAGATAGGACTTCAACAAAGGTGTTTGTAGCGTACACAATTGAAATGATTGTGAATTGACTGTTATATTGGTGTCAATGTACTGCAGTCTTAAAGGAAAGCTGGACAAACAAAGATCGGACTGAAATCCAATTTAATTTAATTGTGTTCAAGTTGGAATCAGTGACGTAGTGACGATAGAACGAGAAGGAATTATCATGGACAGGTAGAACACGGAATAGATGAGAACATTATTACTGGTTAATTTACGTTTAACATTTTATTACAATCAATAACGTCTGAAAATGTTCGCAACATCAAGACTTTAATTCTAAGTATTACGTACTTACAACCAAATAACGTGTTCACCCGGAAACCCATGTTTCTATGTAGAAAAGAGTAACAATGTAAACAACACACAAATATCTAGAGTGAAATGTTCTGAACTATGTACCCTTACATGTAGCATTCTAGATGTCCATATTTATATGACCAACGTTATTGGAGGCTTATTTTGTTATACTGATTATGTAACCACATTTACTTGTCGTTTAGTATAGTTAAGGTAGATTCTCGGAAAAATAGATCATTTGGTTTTCTGAAAATGCGTCTGAACATACACTTTAAATTACTGTCTATTTTTATTTAAAAAATAACAAAACATTTAAGAAATCAATCGCGGCATACTTAAAAATTGTATGGTCATCATCAGAAGAAGCAGCAGCAGCGGCAGCGAATTCATTATCGTTTTAAACATCATGATCATCTTCATCGTCACCATCATCAGAAGTACTTATTTTCATATAATTAATAAAATTCTTTTCCCGTAAACGCGTTTACTGGTAGTGTAGAAGTGTCTTTTCTTTCAGAAAATAATCCCCAAACAATGAGATTTGTTGAAAATGCAAATGATATTATCTACATAACGATCATCGTCGTCATCATCATCATCATCATCATCATCATCATCATCATCATCATCATCATCATCATCGTCATCATCATCATCATCATCATCAATAACAACATCATTCTTTTCTGTCTCACAATTATCACAATATTTCTTTTCTCAGAATAGAATTAACATTCATATAATAATTAATAACATTACTTAAATTAACTTTGTTATGTTTCAGTCATAATGGATAAAGTATCCGGGCGTGGGGCATCTTCATCAGGCACACAGCCAGATTCCCATGGTCACAACAACTGTGACGAGTGTGCTGAATCAGGAAACATGGTCACTGCTTCCGGTTTTTGTGAGAATTGTTCTGACTTTCTTTGCACATCATGCATTGAGCAGCATAAGATAGCCAGATCGTCAAGAGATCACGAAATTCTTGAGGGTAAAGACATGCCAACGATTAAGCCAAGAAAATCCGATGTGCACCATGCACCCCGGGAGGCCGACGGAGGCTTATTGTCCTGATGATGACACATTTTGATGTGCGCTGTGTTTCACGGTTGGCCACAGAACCTGTCAGAATGTCGCTCTACTGTCTGATTTGTCACGTGGTGTGGAAACAAGCAAAGAGTTTCTAGATGTCCAAAATGCAGCTGACAGATACAAGAAATTAGAGGAGGAGTACAAGCAGGTCATCGCGAAATATTTGTCCAAGAACGATGAATGGCACAGTAAAACCTTGGAGAGATTTCAACAATTCCGATCAGAGGTCCATAGTATCGTAGAAGAAATCGGCATAAAAGTACACGAGGAGGCGGACGCATTGAAAGAGGAAAATACAAACCAGCTGAATAAACTAGCACATCAAGTTGCAACATATACGGAACAAGTTAAACAGTATATGGTAAATATGGACGACAAGAAAGATCGCAAGGAAAATGAACAATTATTCATTGATTTAAAGAAAAATGGCAGGCTTATTATTGACTCTGTTCCTCGCTTAGAGACAATCTATAGGGATATTGCTGTCAAAAAATTTGAATTTGAATTTGATCCTTCCATCAAAGATATATTAACCAGGACCAACAAAATAAATGTTGAGGCATCATCACTTCTTTCTCAACATAGAACCGAATTAGCTGAGAAAAGTAACACCAGTGTTCACAGAGCTCTATCACCAGCCACAAGATGCAAATCAACATCTCGGTTGAATATCAAATCAAAAGATGATCATGAAACATTATGGGTCACTAGTATAATGGAACTTTCAGAAACAAAACTTATCCTGGCTGACTTTAATAATTACTGCCTGAAATTGTTTGACATGACCAGTAACACCATCACACAGAGACGGTCCCTAACAGCAAACCCTTTTGATATCACTAAAGTTCCAGGGTGTCGTGTGGCTGTTTCCTTTCCAAAGGCTAAACAGATCCAATTATTCAAAGCTGACCAGACCCTAGAACCTTCTGGAAATATTGACGTGCCTTTCGGATGTTATGGTCTACACTGTACTGGAGACAGGCTGATTGTATCTAACACCAGTACACCAAAGGTTCTGATCCTTAGTATGACTGGTACCGTTCTCCAGACTATCCAGCATGATCCATCAGAGAAAGAGTTATTCCGGTGTCCCTATTTCTTGACAGTCAGTAATGACAACAAGCTCATCTATGTAAGTGATCGTATCAACCATAACCTCACATGTATGACTACTACCGGCGTGGTCAGGTGGGTTTACCGGGACGAGCAGTTGCAGTATCCACGTGGCGTGACTACCGGAGAGGACGGGTCAATCTACCTCTGTAGCTGGAGCACCAACACCATCTACGTGGTGTCCCGTGAGGGTACCAGACTCGCCATCGTAGAGTGTGATCAGTCCAGTACCCTGAAACCAACCGCTGTGTATTACACCCGCAACAACCGGACATTGTATGTGTCGAAATACGATGATGATCATATCACAAGACTCAGTCTGCAATAATATCACAAGACTTAGTCTGTAACAGCTTATTGAGCTGGCATATATTATATTACATTTATATATATATTAGGGATGTCAACGGATATCCGGATATCCGGATATCCGTCCGAATCGTCGGATATATCCGAATCGACTTTGGTATCCGGATATTCGCTTAAAATCGAAATATTTTAAACATTTAATTAAATGTTTTGGTCATTTTGCTAAGTTATCTTTCTGCTGTCGTGTCAGTGTGATTTCACACATACGCATGTGTAACTGATTATCGACAGGTGGTGACAGGTGGTGACACGCAGTATTGTATATTTGGCTTCACCGTTTTAAAAATGTGCTAAAGCATGATGGTATGTATAATAACATGCTAATTAGCCGCCAACGTTTGAAGCTTCTACTGATCCATTTTGTTTAGCGAATACTATCTTTAATTTTCTTGATGAACTTCACAGTTTGAGAAATGTGCTAAAGCTTATTTATAATAATTTGCCAATTAATAGCCATTGTTATAAATGAATTGATGAATTTATTATGTTTTCATTCGAACACGGTGATCTTGATTTATTCACATCCACTTCCTAAACAAATCATTAGTTATGCCTTCCAATCTTCAGTCCTATGTTTGGCGACATTTTGTGAGGCCCGTAGACAAATCCAACGCAAAATGTACTACTGCAAGTTGATGTGACGCATGTACGCATGTTTTCTTTGATCAGATATATGTTTAATGTATTCATTTTATTGTGAATTAAAATTACTAAACGTGTTTTATTGTTCGTATTTCAATAATTATTAAAATGATGAAGTGCCTTTGCTTATGGAAATTTTGATTTAATTATTTCCATTAAAATGACGATTTAATTATGTCAATGGAAACGTTAGTACCCCCCCCACACACACACACACACACAAACACACACACATCCGACTGCAACATCAGAATAAACTAAGATTTATATCCGGATATCCGGATATCCGTTCGGATCGTTCGACGGATATCCGGATACCAAATATAGTATCCTTTGACATCCCTAATATATTAAATATATATATATATATAAACAACATATATATGCAGAAGAAACGAATATTTCTTATAATGTACATCTATATTAAGCCAATTTTACTTCTTGTTGACATTGACCGTTGGTCTTTACAGTGATTGACTAAAGTGCTTCCATTTTTACCTGGGAGATGATACATACGGTAATAAAATAAGTGAGTAACGTTTGTAAATATACTTTTATGATATTTTTTGTATCTTATTTTCTGTTTCTCATCGCATTATTAATAAATTTATCAATATATTTGATAAAGCTTTATTCATGCACGGATGCGAAATGCTGAAAAGATATAGAAGACGAATATGTAGAAGACACAGAAGAAGAATGAAGATAATGAAGAAAACAAGTAGCCCTATGATAAAATGATGACGATGAAGATCATGATGCTGATTATCATGATGATCATGATGATGAATTAAGGCAACATCAATAACAGATATCTGTTTATTTAAAACTGGCACTGCTTAAGTCATTACAGTTCCATCCTAAGACATGTTTCTGTTGATTAATAGGTGTCACTGTTTTAATGACTTAAATTAAACAGACATCCGAATAAAAAAAAACTGTCACTGTTTTTATCACTAGTCGCAAATCATCGTTAAACACAATTTTAAAAGTTTATACAAAACAATAGTTGTGTGTTTAAAACGTTCGTGATTTAACGAGATTCCAGACGTGTCGTATCTTGTAAGAAGTTATTATTAAGCAGATATATTTTGAAGCAACATCATTGTTTAACATAGAATCCTGAAACCTAAGCGGCAAACACTGGCCTTAAGGGTGGTATTCGACAGTTTGGGTTAAAGTATCTTTTCTCAAATGACCATATAAGTCATTGTTACCCGGGAAGGTCTTGCAAAAAGCTGTTCATTGGTGCCCTAGATCTGTGTGAACAGTGAAACATAAATCCTCATTCCTCATAGCAAACAGATATTTCCTTTCTGAGCCACGCTGCAGAGCTATTTTTAACTATGAAAACCACGTTACAACTCACTTTATATCGTTAGCAGGGTAGTCCGCTCTGACCTCGGAATCTATTTTTAGCAGAGATCACTATCGTGCTTATTTATAAATTTGGAATGATTGACTGTTTAAAGTGTTTTTATCGCGATTTGTACTGTCTACCCATCTATGCAGTGTTCAAAACCGTCTTTATTTATACTAAAGTATACAGAATGCTCTTATTCCCCAAAGCAGTGGTAATGTATTGTTACATGCTTTTGATATAGGCAAACTGCCGGATATCTACTTTAAACCCCCTTTTATGATGAACATATAACATATAGTGTTTTGAAACTCTAAATATTTTTAAGATATATTAATTCCCTATGTGTGCTTTACGCTAATCAAACTACAATAACAAAACAGCACAGCAACAAAAATAAACAACAACAACAACACAAAAACATAACAAACGAAAGAACAAACAACAACAAAACAAGAATACATGGTCAAACTTTTGTTACTAATAATTGATATAGGCAGACTTTCGGATACCAAATTCAGTATGCTTTACTTCCACTTAACAAAAAATACATATATTCTGCATATCGGCCTGTTAATGTCTTAAGCTTCAAATTTTAATCGTAATCGTAATGCATGGATTAAGTTTTAAATATTTGTTTTATTACTTCTCGGTGGCCAATACATGATTAAGTTATAGCTTTCTAAATTTTAATAAGATTAATTTCTTCTCAAAACAAATTTAATGACAGACAAAAGTGACTGAAAAATACATAAAAATATAATAAGCATGAACATTTATCAAATGAGTATTTCGGCTTAGGAAAAATAAAGAAAAACAACACCAAAAACAGAACAAAAACAAACAAGCAACAAAAATACTATAAACAAAAACAAAAAATAAAACAGAAACACACTCGCATTCACACACACATACACACCCAAAACAGCAGCCGCTCTTCAGTGAATATGGATCATCGTTGTCGCCGAGAATACAAACTGTTTGGACTCTTTGAAAAAGTTGCTTAAATGAAGGCTAATTTTGGCTGCTACATTTCAGTTAAATTTGCCTAGATAGCATGCACGCAAAGCCCCTAGCACGACTAGCTGCTGCTCGTTTAATTAGGACCCCAACCCTACAAAAACACGAAATGAAGCCCCCTGCTATCATTCACAACGACGTCGCTCAGCCTGGTTTATAATATGATAATACTCCGATAAAAGATCACGGAAACGGAAACGTTATCTATTTTCCATTAATTTATAACTACCTTGGTATATACAATACTTCTATATATACACGTTATATATTGTTTATCTTTTCGCAGTTGAGATCCATGTTTAATGTGATCTCAATTACTAGCACCTAAATCTGCATGGGTTAAAAACTATTGACCATATCGAACGACTGTATTCACGTCCTTGATAACGTAAATTTCGGAACATGCCGTTTAAACACGAGATAAAATCGGTTCGTATATAAACAATATAGTTTTCCGTAATATACCGAATAGTAACGGAACTCTGTGTTACCGTTTCTCTGTATAGACTTGATATTTAACACAAGCTGTTGTGTTGTACACATTTGATGTATATGTGCATTAACTGTTTTATAAGTGTTGATGTACTGCGGTCTTAAAGAAGGTAGTTCTATGGACAAAGAACAGAGACTGGGGCGGAAATCGTATTCAACCAGGAGGCAGTGACATGGTGACGACAGACCAGTAGGAATGATAATGGACAATTAGAGCAAGGAACAGGTGAGAAATTCAATGCTTTTTTATTTGCTTTGTTTTAACAATCAATAACATTTTGAAAAAGTTCAAAGCATAAATAATTTATACCTATATAGTAAGAACTTAAAGCCAGATATTATTTGCGCGAAATCAGGATTCCATGTAGAGAACAACAACACCACCAACAACAACATCATCATCAAAGAAAGTAAAACAGAAAAACGCGGTATCGGGAATGAAATGTCATGAACAATATATCTTTTCACGTAACAAACTTTATGTCCATATTTATAGGATCGAAGTTATTGCAGGTTTATTTATGTTATACTGTTCACGTAACTTCATTCACTTGCATTACAGTGTTTATGTAGATTTTCCGAAAATAGGTCATTTGATTTTTCGAAAATGCATCTGACAACATAATCTATCCTTAGTTGTGTATTTAAAAAGTCCAAAACTTTTAAGAATACACTCGCGGCATGCTAAAAGATCATGATCATCATGATCAGCAGCAGCAAATAGGGATTTTTTATCATTATCATCATCATAATTATCTTCATAATCATCATCATCATCATCATCATTATCATCATCATTCATCATAACCACCACCACCATCATTATCATCATCACCAATACGATTATTATCATCTTTATCATCAGCAACAACAACAACATCATCACCGTCATCCTCCTCCTCATCCTCATCATAATCAGCATTACCATCATCAGAAGGACTTATTTCCTTACATAAATAATGACATGCTTTTCCCGTAGACACACTTACTGAACGAGTAGAGGTGTTCATGTAGATTTTCAGGAAAGAGGCCTTGTGATTTGTTGAAAATGAATCTGATATTATCATCATCATCATTGTTATAAAGGACATAAACAACGTCATTATTATCGTCAGCAATACAATAATAGACAGCATCATCAACATAACAGCAGCTTCAGCGGCAGGTGCAACAGAATGAAGAGTTTCATCCTTATAATCCTCCTCCTTCTCCTCATCATCATCGTCAAAATAAGTGCGATCATCATCATCATAATCATCATCGTGTTAATAATCACAGTCATTACTATTCTATTTTTTTCGTCACAAGTCATTGAAATTATCACACGCCCGTTCAACAATTGAGATCAGGCGAGTAAGTTTTCCAGGCAAATAAGTTCACCAAAGTTTGTCGCCCAACTGGCGACCGATATCTCAGATTGATTTTTACCATAGGTCTTTTTTAAGTGAACCTCTCAACAATATCTAGCTGTAAAAGAGGTTCGTGACATTTTGTGATGTAATTTGTAATACGCCATTGAGCCACGTGCGCTTCTATGTCAATGTCAATTTTTCATAAATCGGTGTCAGCATGTATCTGGAAAGGAAAATGCCGAGGTAATCGAATAAGACGTGCCGTTATTCGGATGTTTTCGACTATGTCCTTCTATCTGCTAAAATTGCTTCTCTTAAATGGACACCCGGTGCACAACAAGGAACAAGAAACAAAGCGAAGAGTGATGTACATAACATTATGTGATTTGTCCAATTTTTTATAAAGATAACAAGGGCAAAATAATCGTATCGTGTTAATTGTTAAAAGGCACGTATTCTTATTGTCCACTCGCCCTCGCCGCTATAGCTTCAAGTTTTTTTTAAAGAAATACCTGCGTGCCATCAATATTTCAACCGGGTGAAATAGTCTGATTGTCAAACTAGGAAAACGTCATCGATATATGCCTGGGAAGTCCCTTTCACCAATCATGGTGAAATACATTTTAGAAATTTTCTTCTTCCGACATCCGGCGAACAAAACGATCGTGATTTCAGTAAGTATCATTGCACCAGATACATTCGGGATGATTCTCCCTAGGACGGAATTATCCGAGGAGTTCCGATTGTGGCGGAACATGCCGTTTAAACCGGGTACTAGTCAGTGAAAAAGTGACGATAGACCATTATGAATTATAATGGACAATTAGGACAGAGAACAGGTGAGAAAATCAATGCTTTATTGTTTTTAAACAATAACTTTTTGCAAATGTTCAAAGCATAAATAATTTATACCTACATAGAAAGCCAAAAATTCTTTCGCTCGAAATCAAGATTCCATGTAGACAACAACAACAACAACAAAGGAAACAGCAAAAAGGGATTTTTTATTATTATCATCATCATAATTATCTTCATAATCATCATCATCATCATCATCATTATCATCATCATTCATCATAACCACCACCACCATCATTATCATCATCACCAATACGATTATTATCATCATCATCATCATCATCATCATCATCATCATTATCATCATCATCAGGACTTATTTTCGTATAAATAATCAAATTCTCTTCCGGTTAACCCATTTACTTGTAATGTAGAAGTGTTAATGTAGATTTTCAGAAAAGAGGCCTTGTGATTTGCTCAAAATGAATCTGATATTATAGACGTCATCATCATCATAATCATTGTTATAGAAAACACAAAAAAACGTTATTATTATCTCAGGATTATCAACATAACAGCAACATCAGCGGCAGGTCCAGCAGCAGGAAGATCTTATTCCTAACTATCCGCTTCCTCCTCCTCATCATCATCATCAGTACGATCACCACCATCATTTTCATTATCACTGTAATTATTATTATCATTGTTCACCATCATTATTCTCACCACCATCGACATCATGATCATAATCATCATCATTACCATCAGCAGCAGGAGAGGCATCGCAATATTCCTACATGATCAAATACTAAGCGATTGCGACATTACCATTACCATCATCGTCATGACCAGCATCATCATCATAATCATCATCATCATCATCATCATCATCATCATCATCGTCAACATCATCGTCATTATCAAAAACTGCATCTACTTTCTTATATTACTGTTATAACTATTATTATTATAATAACCACTACTACTACTACTACTTCTACTACTACTACTACTACTACTACTACTACTACTACTACTACTACTACTACTACTACTACTTCTACTATTACTACTACTACTACTATTACTATTCTTCTTCTTCTTCTTCTTCTTCTTCTTCTTATTATTATTATTATTATTATTATTATTGTTATTATTATCAACCACATCATCAACAGCAACAACAGCACCACCATTCTCCTCTGCATCAAGCTTTTACAGAATACATTTTTTCTCAGAAAAGAATTATCATACATATCATTATCAACAGCATTAATTTTTTTTTTTGTATAAATGTTATATTTCAGTCATAATGGATGAAGGATTCGGATGTGGGGCTTCTTCATCAGGCACACAGTCAGATCCCCATGGTCACACATCTGTGACGAGTGTGCTGAATTGGGAAACCTGGTTACTGCTTCTGGTTTTTGTGAGACTTGTTCAAATTTTCTTTGCACATCATGCATTGACCAACACAAGAAAGCGAGATCGACAAGAAATCATTAAATTATTTAGGGTAAAGATATGCCAACGAATAAGCCAAAATCATCCGATGTGGAGAAATGCACCATGCACCACGGGAGGCCGATTGAGGCTTATTGTCTTAATGACGACACATTTGGATGCTCGATGTGTTTAACGGTTGGTCACAGATCCTGCCAGAATGTCGCTCTACCGTCTGATTTGTCACGTGGAGTAGAAACAAGCAAAGAGCTTCTAGATGTCCAAAGTGCTGCTGACAGATACAAGAAATTGGAGGAGGAATACAAGCAGGTCATCATGAAATATTTGTCCAAGAACGATGAATGGCACAGTAAAACATTGGAGAGATATGAAAAATTCCGATCAGAGGTCCTTAGCATCGTAGAAGAAATCGGCATAAAAGTACACGAGGAGGCATTTGCATTGAAGGAGGAAAATGAAAGCCAGCTGAATAAACTAGCACACCAAATTGCGACATATTCGGAACAAGTTAAACAGTATATAATAAATATGGACGACGAGGGAGATCGCAAGGAAAATGAACAATTATTCATTGATTTAAAGAAAAATGGCGGGCTTGTAATTGACTAGGTTTATCAATTGGAGACAATTTATAAGGATATTGCCATCAAGAAATTTGAATTTGAATTTGATCCAACCACTAAAGAGAGATTAATCAAAACAAACAAAATAAATGTTGAAACACCAACATTTCTTTCTCCGCCTCATACAGAACGAGGAGAGGATCGGAAGACCAATGTTCCCACGGAGTTAGTAATTGCAACTACATGCAAGTCAACATCTCTGGTGAATATCAAATCTAAGGATGATCATTCTACATGCTGGGTCACTAGTATCATGGAACTTTCAGAAACAAAACTAATCTTAGCCGATTTTAATAACAAATGCATTAAATTGTTTGACATGACCAGTAACACCATCACACAGAGACGGGCCCTTCCAACACTTCCCTGGGATATCACTAAAGTTCCTGGGTGTCGTATGGCTGTTTCATTTCCAAACGCTAAACAGATCCAATTCTTCAAAGCTGACCAGACCCTGGAACCATGTGGAAGTATTGACGTGAATTTTACATGCCGTGGTTTACAGTGTACTGGAGACAGGCTAGTTGTATCCAGTCCACCAAAGGTTCTAATACTTTGTATGACGGGCACGGTCCAGTGGGTTTACCTTGACGAGCAGTTGCAGTATCCACGTGGCGTGACTACCGGAGAGAAAGGGTCTATCTACATTTGTAGCTAGGGCAACCACACCATCAACGTGGTGTCCCGTGAAGGTGCAAGACTCGCCATCATACAATGTCGCCAGTCTGGTGGCAAGTATCCTAGTGCTGTATGTTACACCAGCAATAACCGGACACTGTATGTGTCGGATGAAAATGATCCTCATCTCAATAGACTTAGCATGCAATAGCTTTTTTTAGCAGCCGTGGTCGCATGTTTATACAGCCTTTTACAATTGTACTTTCTTGGAATAGAGAAGAACACATTGCAAGAATTTTGTGAATATATATAAAACATATATTCTATTGTGTTCCTGGTTTGCAGAAGAAACATAAGCACTATATACTGCTTGTTGACATTGACCGTTGGTCTTTAAAGAGACTGAAGTGCTTTCAAGTACAACTATTAGATAATACTTAACGGCAGTTATGATTAGCCAAAATCATGTGTAAATATAATTTATGCTGATTATTTTATGCATAGGATACCGTTGCGTGCTGCATTAATAATAAATTTATAAATGCAATTATTTATGTGCCTGTAACAGGAAATAATAATTAGTATTGATTATTAAAGTGTTAGGCACGGGTTTATCTATAAACCGCTCCGAAATGTAGTCAAGATGAAGATAAAGAAGGCGTATATGTCGAAGAAACAGAATAATAATAACGGTACACACAGCACAGTATTACTAAGGAATGGACACTGCAACTGGACTAAACTATAATGTGCATCATCTTCGGCCGTTTCCTTTTTTACAGAGAGTAAAAAAAGCCGAATGTAAAAGATTGCGGAGTCTGGGCCAAAATTACATTTCTGTTGTACCGAAAGTATGCAATTCCATGCCAGTAATACCGGATAACAGAATACGAATATGTTAAGACAAAAACCATAAAATGATAATTTTGTCCAACTTACCTTAAAGTAAAGCGTAAGTAACATTTTTCTTAGTTCGGATTCTTTAACAAGAGTCAACATTCAGTACGACCTATGCTGTACATTATTTTGACAGAATAATTGACCGTCACTTGCTAAATAAGAATGACCACTGTCTGAATCAGAATAGCACTTCATTGGAGGTAGGTCGAATACATTAAAGCTAATTAAACTTATCTGTCTCCTGTTAGGGGTGTTTGCTCATATTTTTTGCAGAAAATCATACTTTCGTCTAACAGCTTTTTTTTAAATTTAAAAGATAAAACACATTTTTTTAAAAAGTATCTCAATCTTAAAACTGTTTAACTCGTTAAAACAATAAAAAATGTTTCTTTTACAATTTATAAATATCCACTATTGGGGTCTCTGCTTAAAGAGACAGCGACATCAGAGCGGATGACTTGGATGATGATATAATGAAATCTCAAATATAAGTGGTCACGTGATTTTCTTAGTTTAAAAACTAACTTTGCAACGTGGTTTAGATAGGATATATATGTTTGGATGACGAATGTGGCGTTATGTTTCACTTTTAACATGGATACTTGACATTAATAAACAGCATTTCGCGGTTTCAATTTATGTAACAATCAATGATTTGGTTGATTGAGGAAATAAAACTTTTCCAAATTGCCGGATACCATCTTTAATGTGATTGTTATTTAGATTACGGTTATGCATTTGAACGAGTGCGATGATACGCTTGTTTATCCAGCAATAAAAGCAATAGTTAGTAACTTAATGGTGTAGATGCACAACATCGCGGTAAGTCAGCCTAGAAATCAGCGTTCACTTTATTGTATTAACTCTTCACAAGTAAAAGTATCCGGTTTTACATAGATGTGAAAATTGGACACCCCACTCGTAATTTCCAAATGAGTCACGCTGCAAAGTTAGTTATATTTACCACAAGAAAGCCACGTGATCACTTATTTCCGAGAACCATCATTATCCGGATAAACGTCTCTGACGTCTGTATCTATATTTTACTGTGCTTATCTTAAGATGACCATTTAGAGCGATATTCATGTTTTGCACTGCCCCATATTCCCCAGACCAAACAGCAACAACAACACAACAACAAAATGTATGAACAACAAAACATTTTAAAAAGTATGACAAAAATAATAAAAAATACAAACAACAACAGCAACACAAAAAACACAAAATAAACAAACGAAAGATCAAATAACAACAAAACAAATCAACAACACAGGGGCAAAGTTTCGTTACATGTATTTGATATAGACAAACTATTAGATACTACCTTCAATATATTTTAGTATACATCTGCTGAACAATAAATACATATTATCTGCATATCGATCAGATAAAGTCTTACGATTCAAATTTTAACAACACATTCGTAATGATTCAGTTTTAATTATTTGTTTTATAACTGCTCGGTGGCTAATACATGCTTGAGTTAAAGCTTTCTTAATTTTAATTAGATCAGGTTTTTCTCAAATTTAAAGACAAACATAAGTTACTAAAAATAAAAATAAAATAAGCTTGAAGATGATATATATTAGCCATTTGGCTTAGAAAAAAAATACCCTAAGCTCCCGAGCTATTCAGTAGTTATGATAGAAAAGTGTTGTTGTTAAGTGAACACCATAGCTGCTCAGTAGTTATGATAGAAAGGTACTGTCACTATGTTAACTGAACACCATAGCAGCTCAGTAGTTATAACAGAACAGTACTGTCACTATGTAAACTGAACACCATAGCTGCTAAGTAGTTATAACAGAAATGTACTGTCACTATGTCAACTGAACACCATAGCTGCTCAGTAGTTAGATAGAACAGTACTGTCACCATGTCAACTGAACTCTGTAGCAGCTCAGTAGTTATAACAGAACAGTACTGTCACTATGTCAACTGAACACCATAGCAGCTCAGTAGTTATAACAGAACAGTACTGTCACCATGTCAACTGAACACCATAGCAGCTCAGTAGTTAGATAGAACAGTACTGTCACCATGTCAACTGAACACCATAGCAGCTCAGTAGTTATAACAGAAAGGTACTGTCACTATGTCAACTGAACACCATAGCTGCTCAGTAGTTATAACAGAAAGGTACTGTCACTATTTTAACTGAACACCATAGCAGCTCAGTAGTTATAACAGAACAGTACTGTCACTATGTCAACTGATCACCATAGCAGCTCAGTAGTTATAACAGAAAGGTACTGTCACTATGTCAACTGAACACCATAGCAGCTCAGTAGTTATAACAGAAAGGTACTGTCACTATGTCAACTGAGCACCATAGCTGCTCAGTAAATAGATAGAACAGTACTGTCACCATGTCAACTGAACACCATAGCAGCTCAGTAGTTATAACAGAAAGGTACTGTCACTATGTCAACTGAACACCATAGCTGCTCAGTAGTTATAACAGAAAGGTACTGTCACTATTTTAACTGAACACCATAGCAGCTCAGTAGTTATAACAGAACAGTACTGTCACTATGTCAACTGATCACCATAGCAGCTCAGTAGTTATAACAGAAAGGTACTGTCACTATGTCAACTGAACACCATAGCAGCTCAGTAGTTATAACAGAACAGTACTGTCACTATGTCAACTGAACACCATAGCAGCTCAGTAGTTATAACAGAAAGGTGTTATTTCCATGTCAACTGAACACCATAGCAGCTTAGTAGTTATAACAGAAAGGTACTGTCACTATGTTAACTGAACACCATAGCAGCTCAGTAGTTATAACAGAAAGGTGTTATTACCATGTCAACTAAACACCATAGCAGCTCAGTAGTTATAACAGAAAGGTACTGTCACTATGTCAACTGAACACCATAGCAGGTCAGTAGTTATAACAGAAAGGTATTGTCTCTATGTCAACTGAACACCATAGCAGCTCAGTAGTTATAACAGAAAGGTACTGTCTCTATGTCAACTGAACACCATAGCAGCTCAGTAGTTATAACAGAAAGGTACGGTCACTATGTCAACTGAACACCATAGCTGCTCAGTAGTTATAACAGAAAGGTACTGTCTCTATGTCAACTGAACACAATAGCAGCTCAGTAGTTATAACAGAAAGGTACTGTCACTATGTCAACTGAACACCATAGCAGCTCAGTAGTTATAACAGAAAGGTACTGTCACTATGTCAACTGATCACCATAGCAGCTCAGTAGTTATAACAAGACAGTACTGTCACTATGTCAACTGAACACCATAGCATCTCAGTAGTTATAACAGAAAGGTACTGTCACTATGTCAACTGAACACCATAGCTGCTCAGTAGTTATAACAGAAAGGTACTGTCTCTATGTCAACTGAACACCATAGCAGCTCAGTAGTTATAACAGAAAGGTACTGTCACTATGTCAACTGAACACCATAGCAGCTCAGTAGTTATAACAGAAAGGTGTTATTACCATGTCAACTGAACACCATAGCAGCTCAGTAGTTATAACAGAACAGTAATGTCACTATGTCAACTGAACACCATAGCAGCTCAGTAGTTTTAACAGAAAAGTGTTATTACCATGTCAACTGAACACCATAGCAGTTTAGTAGTTATAACAGAAAGGTACTGTCACTATGTTAACTGAACACCATAGCAGCTCAGTAGTTATAACAGAAAGGTACTGTCACTATGTCAACTGAACACCATAGCAGCTCAGTAGTTATAACAGAAAGGTATTGTCTCTATGTCAACTGAACACCATAGCAGCTCAGTAGTTATAACAGAAAGGTACTGTCTCTATGTCAACTGAACACCATAGCATCTCAGTAGTTATAACAGAAAAGTACTGTCACTATGTCAACTGAAAACCATAGCTGCTCAGTAGTTATAACAGAAAGGTACTGTCTCTATGTCAACTGAACACCATAGCAGCTCAGTAGTTATAACAGAAAGGTACTGTCACTATGTCAACTGATCACCATAGCAGCTCAGTAGTTATAACAAGACAGTACTGTCACTATATCAACTGAACACCATAGCAGCTCAGTAGTTATAACAGAAAGGTACTGTCACTTTGTCAACTGAACACCATAGCAGCTCAGTAGTTATAACAGAAAGGTGTTATTACCATGTCAACTGAACACCATAGCAGCTCAGTAGTTATAACAGAACAGTACTGTCACTATGTCAACTGAACTCCATAGCAGCTCAGTAGTTATAACAGAAAGGTGTTATTACCATGTCAACTGAACACCATAGCAGCTCAGTAGTTATAACAGAACATTACTGTCACTATGTCAACTGAACACCATAGCAGCTCAGTAGTTATAACAGAACATTACTGTCACTATGTCAACTGAACACCATAGCAGCTCAGTAGTTATAACAGAAAGGTGTTATTACCATGTCAACTGAACACCATAGCAGCTCAGTAGTTATAACAGAACAGTACTGTCACCATGTCAACTGAACATCATAGCAGCTCAGTAGTTATAACAGAAAGGTGTTATTACCATGTCAACTGAACACCATAGCAGCTCAGTAGTTATAACAGAAAGGTACTGTCACTATGTCAACTGAACACCATAGCAGCTCAGTAGTTATAAGAGATAGGTACTGTCTCCATGTCAACTGAACACCATAGCATCTCAGTAGTTATAACAGAAAGGTACTGTCACTATGTCAACTGAACACCATAGCAGCTCAGTAGTTATAACAGAACAGTACTGTCACTATGTCAACTGATCACCATAGCAGCTCAGTAGTTATAACAGAAAGGTACTGTCACTATGTCAACTGAACACCATAGCAGCTCAGTAGTTATAACAGAAAGGTACTGTCACTATGTCAACTGAGCACCATAGCTGCTCAGTAAATAGATAGAACAGTACTGTCACCATGTCAACTGAACACCATAGCAGCTCAGTAGTTATAACAGAAAGGTACTGTCACTATGTCAACTGAACACCATAGCTGCTCAGTAGTTATAACAGAAAGGTACTGTCACTATTTTAACTGAACACCATAGCAGCTCAGTAGTTATAACAGAACAGTACTGTCACTATGTCAACTGATCACCATAGCAGCTCAGTAGTTATAACAGAAAGGTACTGTCACTATGTCAACTGAACACCATAGCAGCTCAGTAGTTATAACAGAACAGTACTGTCACTATGTCAACTGAACACCATAGCAGCTCAGTAGTTATAACAGAAAGGTGTTATTTCCATGTCAACTGAACACCATAGCAGCTCAGTAGTAATAACAGAAAGGTGTTATTTCCATGTCAACTGAACACCATAGCAGCTCAGTAGTAATAACAGAAAGGTGTTATTTCCATGTCAACTGAACACCATAGCAGCTTAGTAGTTATAACAGAAAGGTACTGTCACTATGTTAACTGAACACCATAGCAGCTCAGTAGTTATAACAGAAAGGTGTTATTACCATGTCAACTAAACACCATAGCAGCTCAGTAGTTATAACAGAAAGGTACTGTCACTATGTCAACTGAACACCATAGCAGGTCAGTAGTTATAACAGAAAGGTATTGTCTCTATGTCAACTGAACACCATAGCAGCTCAGTAGTTATAACAGAAAGGTACTGTCTCTATGTCAACTGAACACCATAGCAGCTCAGTAGTTATAACAGAAAGGTACGGTCACTATGTCAACTGAACACCATAGCTGCTCAGTAGTTATAACAGAAAGGTACTGTCACTATGTCAACTGAACACCATAGCAGCTCAGTAGTTATAACAGAAAGGTACTGTCACTATGTCAACTGATCACCATAGCAGCTCAGTAGTTATAACAAGACAGTACTGTCACTATGTCAACTGAACACCATAGCATCTCAGTAGTTATAACAGAAAGGTACTGTCACTATGTCAACTGAACACCATAGCTGCTCAGTAGTTATAACAGAAAGGTACTGTCT
The DNA here is from genome assembly GCA_007844125.1 of Sinonovacula constricta. Taxonomy (NCBI): domain Eukaryota; kingdom Metazoa; phylum Mollusca; class Bivalvia; order Cardiida; family Solecurtidae; genus Sinonovacula; species Sinonovacula constricta. Next base: position 1,437,341 of record CM017564.1, read on the forward strand.
CTATGTCAACTGAACACCATAGCAGCTCAGTAGTTATAACAGAAAGGTACTGTCACTATGTCAACTGAACACCATATCAGCTCAGTAGTTATAACAGAAAGGTGTTATTACCATGTCAACTGAACACCATAGCAGCTCAGTAGTTATAACAGAACAGTAATGTCACTATGTCAACTGAACACCATAGCAGCTCAGTAGTTTTAACAGAAAAGTGTTATTACCATGTCAACTGAACACCATAGCAGTTTAGTAGTTATAACAGAAAGGTACTGTCACTATGTTAACTGAACACCATAGCAGCTCAGTAGTTATAACAGAAAGGTACTGTCACTATGTCAACTGAACACCATAGCAGCTCAGTAGTTATAACAGAAAGGTATTGTCTCTATGTCAACTGAACACCATAGCAGCTCAGTAGTTATAACAGAAAGGTACTGTCTCTATGTCAACTGAACACCATAGCATCTCAGTAGTTATAACAGAAAAGTACTGTCACTATGTCAACTGAAAACCATAGCTGCTCAGTAGTTATAACAGAAAGGTACTGTCTCTATGTCAACTGAACACCATAGCAGCTCAGTAGTTATAACAGAAAGGTACTGTCACTATGTCAACTGATCACCATAGCAGCTCAGTAGTTATAACAAGACAGTACTGTCACTATATCAACTGAACACCATAGCAGCTCAGTAGTTATAACAGAAAGGTACTGTCACTTTGTCAACTGAACACCATAGCAGCTCAGTAGTTATAACAGAAAGGTGTTATTACCATGTCAACTGAACACCATAGCAGCTCAGTAGTTATAACAGAACAGTACTGTCACTATGTCAACTGAACTCCATAGCAGCTCAGTAGTTATAACAGAAAGGTGTTATTACCATGTCAACTGAACACCATAGCAGCTCAGTAGTTATAACAGAACATTACTGTCACTATGTCAACTGAACACCATAGCAGCTCAGTAGTTATAACAGAACATTACTGTCACTATGTCAACTGAACACCATAGCAGCTCAGTAGTTATAACAGAAAGGTGTTATTACCATGTCAACTGAACACCATAGCAGCTCAGTAGTTATAACAGAACAGTACTGTCACCATGTCAACTGAACATCATAGCAGCTCAGTAGTTATAACAGAAAGGTGTTATTACCATGTCAACTGAACACCATAGCAGCTCAGTAGTTATAACAGAAAGGTACTGTCACTATGTCAACTGAACACCATAGCAGCTCAGTAGTTATAAGAGATAGGTACTGTCTCCATGTCAACTGAACACCATAGCATCTCAGTAGTTATAACAGAAAGGTACTGTCACTATGTCAACTGAACACCATAGCAGCTCAGTAGTTATAACAAGACAGTACTGTCACTATGTCAACTGAACACCATAGCAGCTGAGTAGTTATAACAGAAAGATACTGTCACTATGTCAACTGAACACCATAGCTGCTCAGTAGTTATAACAGAAAGGTGTTATTACCTTGTCAACTGATCAACATAGCTGCTCAGTAGTTATGACATGTTGATGTAACACATTTCTTAAGTACCACCTGCTTCTTTCTTAACGATCATGCTTTTTACATTGACTAATTAACGTTATTCCTGATGCCATAAAAGCGATTCTTAACTGTTAATATTTTTTTACGATCCTTTCACCAATACATTTGAGACGATATGTAAATGAACTTCACTATCCACGTGCGAGTCTAGCGGCTGGGCCAGGGTAGTGGATGGATTTGTCAGGGAAGGGTCGGGACACCCTTTTAAATTTTCAAAAAAGACAGAAAAATGGCGCTAGTAGTATTTATTGTCCCATATGTGTACAGTGCTACAGATATGACGAGCTAGCATGTATTTAAACCTAACATAGATTGAAAAAAATCATTGAAAATAAACGTTTTGTGCAAAAAATGGGCATTTAACATCGCACTTTAGGCCTTTATATGAATTTTTTTAGATTCCCGAAACCACGCATTCTACATTTAGCAAAGGAAAACATGAGACTTTTCAGTCATGCCCCTTGCGTAAATCATACTCATACAGAACTGTAATCATATATAGATATACAGATATAAAAGTAGAGACCACTTGCAACATTAACAAAACATACTTGTCCGGATGCCGGTAATTACAACAGCCCACTTCAAAATTTCTGACACATACCATCAAAGGCGTCGCGGACGCCAGTGAATATAGATAATCTTTGTCGCCGAGAATACAAATTGTTTGGACTCATGGAGAAAGTTGCTGAAATGAAGGAAACGGCTATTTTTGGCTGCTACATTTCTAAAGTTGTCTGGAGAGCATGCACGCAGACCCCTTAGCACGGCTAGCTGCTGCTCGTTTAATAAGGACCCTATAAACACTACATGAATTCCCTTCTATCATTCACAACGACGTCGCTCAGCCTGGATTATAATATTATAATACTCCGATAATGGAAAACGAAAAATAATTTGTTTTAGAAAAATGTGTTATAAGGTAAATATATTTATCTTCATGTACAACAAAACGACCACTTGAAATACTGTGCATTTTATATTTAGCGAAGGAACTGTATCAATAATTAACTTCAAAATGTACATGGTAATCTTTTTTCCTTTATTTATAACTACCTTGGTATGTACAATACTTCTGTTTATACACTTTGTGTATTGTTTATTTAATCGCAGTTGAGATCTATTTTTACTCTGAGCTTCATTGCTAGCACCTAATTCTGCGTGGGTTATAAACTATATCGAAACTACATATCGAACGGCTGATTCGTCCTTGATCGCGTTAATTTGAATACCGTTTGAACCTAAGATAAAATGGGGACTCCTTTGTATATAAATAATGGGCTTTCCATAATATACCGAATAGTTAAGGAACCATGTGTTACCTTTTCGCTGTAATGACTTGATATTTACCACTCGCAGTTGTGTTGAACACATTTTATGTAATTGTGCATTAACTGTTTTATAAGTGTTGATGTACTCCGGTCTTAAAGAAGGTAGTTTTATGGACAAAGAACAGACACTGGGACGGAAATCTTATTCAACACGGAGGCAGTGACATGGTGACGACAGACCAGTAGGAATGATAATGGACAATTAGAACAAGGTACAGGTAAGAAATTCAATGCTTTTTTTATTTGCTTTGTTAAAACAATCAATAACATTTTGCAAATGTTTAAAGCATAAATAATTTATACATATAACGTAAGAACTCAAAGCTAGAACATTTTTTTGCGCGAAATTAAGATTTCATGTAGACAACACCTCCACCACCACCAACAACAACATCATCATCAAAGTAAATAACATAGAAAAACGCGGTATCTGGAATGAAATGTCATGAACAATATATCTTTTCACATAAGAGATTTCATGTCAATATTTATAGGTACAAAGTTATTGCAGGCTTATTTATGTAATACTGTTCACGTATCTTCATTCATTTGCATAACAGTGTTTATGTAGATTTCCGAAAATAGGTCATTTGATTTTTCGAAAATATGTCATTTGATTTTTCGATGATGCATCTGACAAAATAATCTGTCCTTAGTTGTGTTTTTAAAAAGTCCAAAACATTTGAGATTACAATCGCGCCATGCTTAAAGATCATGATCATCATGATCAGCAGCATCGACAAGGGATTTATCATTATTATCATCATCATAATCATCATCATAATCACCATCATCATTATCATCATCATTCATCATAACCTTCATCACCACCATTATCATCATCAACAACACCATCATCACCGTCCTCCTCCTCATTCTCCTCCTCATCATCATCATCATCAGCATTACCATCATCAGAAGGACATTTTTCTGTATAAATAATGACATGCCTTTTCCCGTAGATACACTTACTGGAAGAGTAGTGTTCAAGTAGATTTTCAGGTAAGAGGCCTTGTGATTTGTTGAAAATGGATCTGGTATTATCATCATCATCATTGTTATAAAGGACAAGTTATATAAAGCGACGTTATTATTATCGTCAGCATTACCATAATAGACAGCATCATCAACATAACAGCAACATAAGCGGCAGGTGCAGCATAATGAAGATTTTTATCCTTAAAATCCTCTTCATCATCCTCCTCATCATCGTCATGATAAGTACGATCATCATCATCATAATAATCATCGTGTTAATAATCACCCTCATTATTATTCTAATTTTTTCAATCAAGATCGTTTTGTTCGCCGGAATCGGAAGAAGAAAATTCCTATAATGTAATTCGCACAAAACTTAAACAATGCCATCGTTTGACAGCTGCTTGTCTGCTGCGCTTTATAAATTAAAATTGGATGATTTAAATTTGAAGCCGCCACAAATTGAAGTTTTACAGGTATCGCACTCTAGTAACCTGTCATCCGAGCTTCCATTTTTTGACGTCTGTTTGCAAAAGAAGTTCCATTTAAGGAAATGGACGAGGTGATTCGACTACCTACATACATCCGAGAGATGATTCGTGAATTATCCGGTGTTTTCCGATTGGCTCGGTTCTCGCCGTTCGTTTGGAAATGTGTACTTAACGGTACAGAGCGTATTATATGTAAATGCATGGTCAGTCTGTATCAAACACGTTTCTTGGTGAATAGAAAGTCACTTCTGATTCCATTTTCTATATTTAAAATAGTAACATTTTAAAGCATAGGGCAGGAACATACTAATTGGGCATGTCAACTTGTATTAATGTTGATGTTTAAAAAAAAATAAAAAGAAAACAATTACCGACCCATATTTTTCTGAGCATGTCACCAGAAAAAAACCTCTTACATGCAACATAGTTTATGACGTCATCGTGTCTACGGTAGTCGGACAGGTATTTATTTGACTGAGCAATAATATTTTGTCGGTCTGATTGTTAATGGGGTGCTCTATACTTAAACCTTTAATCGACTACTCAGTGTTCGTTAAATTTTGAGTTTTCCTTTTCAAAGAACTGTTTTACTTTTCAAAAAACTGTTTTACCACAAAGTTAAAAGTGATTTCCAAAAAGGCAATACTTCGTTTAGCATTAATGTTAAATAAATAAATGTAAGTAAAGGCTGTTAAATAACATAATACCATTACCTCAATTATTATACAGTACACAATGTGTTGAATATATTGGTTAAATTGCCCATTGTTTCCAAATCTATAGATTAGCGCGATAGGGATTTCATCTACCAATAGGCATCGACGTAAGAGCTGATTACCTGTATGAAAGTGTAACGTGATTGTAAAAGTATGTTGTCACGTGGTTTTATTTGTTTAAAACTGAGCTTGGCTCAGATATGATAAGAAGATTTTTATAACGATAAGTGCACTTTACTTTTCAAATGAAAAGGGGCGGGGGGGGGCGGGGGCACGAGAGTAAAAAAGAATGGTCCATTCTCTCATATACTATCTTCAAAGGTTATCATAAGCGTTTTCAAAACAAACACTCATTTCAAAATTGCGTTACCGTTATCAAACCGCAACTTTTCCTAAGGACAAAAATGAGGTTATTATTAGTTTGTAAGTATGGGTAATTACATACACTTAATGGAAGGTATCCGACAGTTTAGACATTTTTTTCATATCATGCAGCCAAACAAATTATGTTAGCTTGTAAAGATCCTACGATTGTAAAGACCCTACGATTGCTATTTATTGGTGCATTACAACCATGTTAAAAGTAAAGCATAACATACCGTTTGTCAATATAAAAAAATACATTTTGTCCGACCCACGCTTAACAGTTCTTAATGTTAAAACGAAGAAAGCCACGTGACTACTTACTTTTGATATTACATTACATGATCATTCCGATAATCAGCTCTGATATATTTTTGCATCGTGCTAAGATTTAGAAAGAATGGACATTTAGAGCAGGTTTCATGATTTGTACTGTCAAACAATTGACAAACTGTTCAAAATCGCTATTGCTTAGATTATATTATTAGTTTATGTAATAATTATACCCAGATTCTTCCATTTATTCTTGCATGTATTTTATATCAGCTAACATGCCGGATACCACATTTAAACAAATATTTAAGTACCCATGCAAAAAAGTCTGGTGGGATAAACGGTAACAGTACCTAGCAGCTCAGCTTATTACTACCGGAGTATTTAGTGAGTATTTTTCTGAGTGTGCATGCACTTAATCAAACATTTACAGTAATTTACTTGTATTTAATTTGTTTCTATATGTCCCTGGATATTTTAAGTTATTTTAATTGTACAATCTCATATTCACTTCACGCAACATATAGTTTATCTTTGTTGAGTCCTATCTGTACTCTTTGACTTCTCTTCCACAGGGTATACATGCACGGGTTATAAACTATATCGAAACTGGATATCGTATGCCTGTATTTACATAATTAATCATGTAACTTTGGGTGTCGGAACATGCCGATTAAAGCTGGGGTAAAGTCGGATGTTGTTTAAATGTAAAGAACGAAGTTTTCCGAACAATACCGAGTAGTTACGGAACCACAAACTACTTGTGTTATCTATTCGTAGATAGGACTTGAACAAAGGTGTTTGTAGCATACACAATTGGAATGATTGTGAATTGACTGGCATATTGGTGCCAATGTACTGCAGTCTTAAAGGATAGCTGGACAAGCACAGATCGGACATAAATCCAATTTAATTTAATTGTGTTCAAGTTGGAATCAGTGACGTAGTGAAGATAGAACGAGAAGGAATTATCATGGACAGTTAAAACACGGAATAGGTGAGAACATTATTACTGAATTATTTACGTTTAACATTTTATTACAATCAATAACGTCTGAAAATGTTCGCAATATCAATACTTTTATTCTAAGTATTACGTACTTACAACCAAAAAACGTGTTCACACGGAAACTCGTGTTTCTATGTAGGAAAGAATAACAATGAAAACAACACACAAATATCTGGAGTGAAATGTTCTGAACAATGTACCCTTACATGTAGCATTCTAGATGTCCATATTTATATGAGCAACGTTATTGGAGGCTTATTTTGTTATACTGATAAATTAACCACATTTACCTGTCGTTTAGTATAGTTAAGGTACATTCTCGAAAAAATAATTGATTTGGTTTTCTGAAAATGCGTCTGAACATGCACTCTAAATTCGTGTCTGTTTTTATTTAAAAAATAACAAATAACATTCATTATCGTTTTAAACATCATGGTCATGATCACCATCATCAGAAGAACTTATTTTCATTTAATTAATCCGAGAATGCGTGCATAAGCTGCAACTGGCCACATTCTCTTCCCGAAAACCCGTTTACTGGTGGTGTAGAAGTGTATATTTTCAGAAAAAAAGACCATGAGATTTGAAATGCAAGTGATATTATAGACATCACGCTCATCATCATCATCATCATCATTGTCATCATCATCATCATCATCATCATCATCATCATCATCATCATCATCATCATCATCAATAACAACAATATCATACTTTTCTGTCTCACCCTTTTTCGGAATACATTCCTTAGAAAAATATTAACATTTAAATAACTTTCATAAATTAACTTGTATAACTGTTATGTTTCAGTCATCATGGATGAAGTATCCGGACGTGGGGCATCTTCATCAGGCACACAGCCAGATCCCCATGGTCACAATAACTGTGACGAGTGTGCTGAATCGGGAAACATGGTCACTGCTTCTGGTTTTTGTGCGAATTGTACTGACTTTCTTTGCACATCATGCATTGAGCAGCATAAGAAAGCCAGATCGTCAAGAAAACACGAAATTCTTGAGGGTAAAGACATGCCAACCATTAGGCCAAGAAAATCCGATGTGGAGAAATGCACCATGCACCCCGGGAGGCCGATTGAGGCTTATTGTCCTGATGATGACACATTTGGATGTGCGTTGTGTTTCGCGGTTGGCCACAGATCCTGTCAAAATGTCGGTCTACTCTCTGATTTGTCACATGGAGTAGAAACAAGCAAAGAGTTTATAGATGTCCTAAATGCAGCTGACAGATACAAGAAATTAGAGGAGGAGTACAAGCAGATCATCAAGAAATATTTGTCCAAGAACGATGAATGGCACAGTAAAACCTTGGAGAGATTTCAACAATTCCGATCAGAGGTCCTTAGCATCGTAGAAGAAATCGGCATACAAGTACACGAGGAGGCAGACGCATTGAAAGAGGAAAATAAACGCCAGCTGAATAAACTAGCACATCAAATTGCAACATATACGGAACAAGTTAAACAGTATATGGTAAATATGGACGACAAGAAAGATAGCAAGGAAAATGAACAATTATTCATTGATTTAAAGAAAAATGGCAGGCTTGTAATTGACTCTGTTCCTCGCTTAGAGACAATCTTTAAGGAAATAGCCATCGAAACATTTGATTTTGATTTTTTTCCTTCCATCAAAGATATGTTAATCAGTGCCAACAGAATTAATGTTGAGACAGAATCACTTCTTTCTCAACCTAGGACAGAATTAGACGAGGAAAGTAACACCAGTGTTCACAGAGCTCTCTCACCAGCCACAAGATGCAAATCAATATCTCTGGTGAATATCAAATCAAAGGAGGATGATAAAACATTCTGGGTCACTAGTATAATGGAACTTTCAGAAACAAAACTTGTCATGGCTGACTATAATAATGACTGCCTGAAAGTGTTTGACATGACCAGTAACTCCATCACACAGAGACGGTCCCTAACAGCAAAACCCTTTTCTGTCACTAAATTTCCCGTCTGTCGTGTGGCTGTTTCATTTCCAAACGCTAAACAGATCCAATTATTTAAAGCTGACCAGACCCTGGAACCTTGTGGAAGTATTGACGTGCCTTCTGGTTGTCATGGTCTACACTGTGCTGGAGGCAGGCTGGTTGCATCTTACACCAATCCAGCAAAGGTTCAGATACTTAGTATGACTGGCAAGGTTCTCCAGACTATCCAGCATGATCCATCAGGGGAAGAGTTATTCCAGTGTCCCTGGCACTTGACAGTCAGTAATGACAACAAGTTGATCTATGTAAGTGATAATGACAACCATAACCTCACATGTATGACTACTACCGGCGCGGTCCAGTGGGTTTACCAGGACAAGCAGTTGAATCATCCATATGGCGTGACTACCGGAGAGAACGGGTCTATCTACCTCTGTAGCTTGGGAACTCACAATATCATCGTGGTGTCCGGTGACGGTGCCAGACTCGCCACCATGCCGAGTGATAAGTCCAGTATACTGAATCCAACTGCTGTGTATTACACCCGCAACAACCGGACACTGTATGTGTCGAATTACGATGATTGTCATATCCTGAAACTCAGACTGCAATAGTTAATTAAGCATAAATACAACTCATTTAAGTTGTTAATTTTAAGCAGCCGTACTTGAAACAACATCATTGTAAAACACAAAAGCATGCAATCTAAGCGTCAAAACAGGCCTTAAATGTGGTATTCGACAGTTTGGGACAATTTTCAAATTACCAAATAAGTCATTGCTACCCGGAAAGTTCTTCCAAAAAGCTGATCATTGATGCCCTAGATCTGTTTGAACAGTGCAACATAAATACCCATTCCTCATTGCAGACAGGTATTTCCTTTCTGAGCCACGCTGCAGAGAGAGTTATTTTTAACTAGGAAAACCACGCGACAACTTGCTTTATATCGTTATCCGGGCAAGCAGCTCTGACCTCGGTATCTATTTTTAGCAGAGATCACTATCGTTCTTATTTATAAATTTGGGATGATTGACTGTTTACGGTGATTTTATCGCGATTTGTACTGTCTACCCATCTATGCAGAGTTCAAACCCGTCTTTATTTATACTAAATTATACAGAATGTTAGAATTCCCCAAAACAGTGGTAATGTATTGTTACATGATTTTGATATAAGCAAATTGCCGGATATCTACTTTAAACACCCTTTTATGGTAAACATATTACATATAACATTTTGGAACTCTCAACATTTTTAAGATATATTCATTCCCCACGTGTGCTTGACGCTAATCAAACCACAAAAGCAAAACGGCACAGCAACACAAACAAACAAACAACAACAACACAAAAAACACAACAAACAAACAAAAGAAAGAACAACAATTTTTGCTATGTACATGATGATTTTGAGCGATATGCATAATTTGCACTGCCTCAAATCCCACAGACTAAGCAATACAAGAACAAAAAGTATCAACAACAACAACAAAAAAGTATATATATATATAATATGTATATATTCTGCATATTAATGTGATACAGTTTTAAGCTTTAAATTTTAACGACACAATCGTAAAACATTGATTCAATTTTAGATATTTCTTTTATTACTGCTCAGTGGCCAATGCATGACTTAGTTATAGCTTTCTAAATTTTAATTAGATTAATTTCTCCTCAAAACAAATTTAAAGACAGACAAAAGTGTCTGAAAAATGCACAAAGCTTAAACAAATATAATAAGCTTAGGCAAAACAAAGAAAGAATACAAACAAAAACAGAACAAAAAAACAAACAACAACAAGAAACACATTAAAAACAAAAACAAACAAAAAACAAACACACACGCATTCACCCCCCCCCCCCCCCGCCTCCCACCCCCAACAAAAAAAACACAACAAAAACAAAACAAAACAACAACAACAAATAAACAACAACAACAACAAAAGCAAAATAAAACAAACAGCAATAAACACATGATAGTTAAAAAATGTTCATTGAGCAGTTTAAAAATAGAATACTATCACTTCATATATGCAATATCAATATTAAAAATCACAATCTTTGATACTCTTTGTGAGCCCTATAAAAATATGATACACTACATTAACTTTACTGTCTTTACCAGATGTAAACTCGTTCCACTTATTTTATCATTATTTATGTATTTATTTATTGACTTGAGTAACCTACCAAATGATAAACCATGTCCGCATCCACACCACCATAAATATTGGCCTTTCCCAAAAATATGGTTTATCTGCCCCTATGTTTTGCTATTCAATTGAGATTTAACTTCCGGAAAACGGGCACCTGTTACTTCCGGGGAGTAAACTCAGCCAAATCTGAATTCTCACATTACTCTGTTCATTGAAGCGAAGTGTAAATAGACTGGCGTCATGAGCAATACATGAACATCGAAAAGGGAAAGGCAATGGACAAGCGCGTTGCCGTTGTGTTTGTAAAGGCATCTTCTGTGGTAAAATGATGGATGGGGTGTGACTTTCTTTACTTCGGTTTCCTGTTTAATAATCACAGTCCGCAGAAAAACCATTTCAGTCTCTTTGGAAAGGCATACCCATGTATCATGATCTGTTGTGGGTTTTTTTCTTCACATGTGCAGTGGGAATAGATGGCATTACTTTGCATCTTACGTACACAAACTTGGGTTAGGCTACCTTTTTTTAACACAGAGAATTATTGACCAATATGTACAATGTTGGCATTATTCGATTAATGATTCTAGTAAGCTAGAAACATACTGCATATTTAAGAATAATTTTGAATTTGAAAAATATCTTTTGGCTGTTGAAAACCCTCTTCATGGAGAAGCATAAACTCGCAATAGAAGAAGGTAGGTTTAGAAACATTGATAAACAGGATAGGAAATGTATATATTGTCGTATGAATGTCATCGAAAACGAAGATCATTTTGTAGTATGTCCTTTTTATTGAGAAATAATAACTAGTATATTACCAAACTATTTTTACTCTTGGCTAAGTATTGTTAAATTCAAACAACTAATGAAATACAACCAAACAGGATTAACTAAACGCCTCGCTAGATTTGTATACCTTGCAAATTGTAAAAGAAAAATGTATAGAAGTATTTTTTTAACTTCCATGTTACCATGAAATATAATTGTACGTGACTTAATAGTATCTCATGCCTTATACATTTGCTACATAATGTTCTCTATGTTTAATATTTATGCTATTAATAATACTTTATATGAGGATTTTTGTCGCCATATTTATGTATGATCATAAACATATAAGTTTGTGCCAATAAAATATTGAATTGAATTGTTAAAATCAATAAGCTCAACAATAAAAATACTGGAAGAGTAGCAGTTGTTTTCACACCTGTTTACTTTTTTACGATCAATGATGACCCATTACAAATACTTTAAATATGACAGTCAATTAACAACAGTCACACTTTAGTTTTCGTGACATTTTTATTTTCGTTGTGTGTGTGGGTGTGTATGTGTATGTGTGTGTGTGTGTGTGTGTGTGTGTGTGTGTTTGTGTGTGTGTGTGTGTGTGTGTGTACACACACACATAGTTGCCTGTAAAAATACAGTTTTAACATGCAACTTTATTTAAATGTTTCCTTTATACTCGTTTTCTATGTTATTCTAATAATAACGTTTAATATATAGCATGTACATTCTGATCGTTGAATAAACTTATATACAAAATATCAATATCTGTTCAAGAAGGGTTTAGAATGACAACAAATATTTTTTTTTAATTTTATAGTTGTTTAAAAAGACCATGGTTGTAAACTGACAACAAAGACAACTTTATTTAATAATAGTGTTACAGTATAATATACACACTGTAGTGTCTATGTGTTGTACACGGTATATTCGTACGATTATGTTACATCTATTGCAATCATATACGCCTGGATGCCTTTGGTTATTTTTTATATCAGCAACACAGGAAAAACATGTTGATATGTACTCAGTCAGCCATTATTTTCTCAAATTAAACGGAATGGTTTTATTTATGTTGACGTCCTACGTTACAATTGATTATTATAAACTTGGACTTTTCGTCTGATGCGTCCGACATCTTTCCAAAAGAATTTCTATCCAGAGCCGAAGCGTTCCGGAAGTTCGACAATTATTAAAGGGACGTAACTTACTTATCGGCAAGGCCTAACAATCAACCTTTTGAGAGTTATCTCTCTTGTCCGATAATACGATGCTGTTTCAGCCATGCCAGCCCAAAAGAACTTATACGTAACCTCCCATGGCCAATGGTTACAATTGTCGAATTGAATAAAAATTGTATATGGCATTGCGCTTATAATTTATTCTAGCCAAAATACATTTAATGCACTACCATCAGGAGACAGCGTTTAAATTAACTTATTATGTAGACATGTGAATGTATTATCCGTTTTCAATTAGGCATTTTATTACAATCAACATGTTTTCCTTAAACATGCTATCGTGCATGTCAATTAAAATACATGAAATATTTTTTTGCAAATACAATATCCATGTGACATCAATATAATTAGACATATTTCCAAACACTCTTATTTCAGTCACAGTAAAAACGAGTCCATTGCCGACAAGTAAAGAAGCCATAAAATCATTGAAGTAATGACGGCATTTGGTAGCGTAATGATAAGGCGATCGATCAATTGCCATATGCCACTTAACTTATGGACCCACCGAAGTTTTATTTCCCTGATTAATGTAGCAGCACTTAGGGACGTCTATTCAAATTAGAGGACCAAGGTGGTCAAGGAATGGTAGTGAGCACAGATATTGCTACTTTGTAACAGAATAATTACTGCACAGGTTCATAAATATATAAACATTTGCCAAAATAGATTACTTAAACAATATTGTAAAGTAAAACATGATTTGCTATTCGTAAGTGTAAGTGCAATTCTATGAATTCCTATGAAAAAGAAAAGCATGTTAAAACACTACAAATTATAATACTGTACATAATTCCAATCATGTTGAACACATAACATCCTCATCTCTGTTATTTAAACACAATAGGCATATCGTTTTGTTTCTTTTTCTGTCATATTTCATAGAATAATACAGACTTTTATATTCATACTTTTCACAACTACCACCTTTAAGATCTTTCTTTTACTGCAAGACTCGTACAATATTTTTCAACTTTTTAGCAAAAATAGAGATATTTTACTTATACGATTTTTTTTATCTATTATTGCTTATAAGCTTTCTCTTGAACAGTATATGTTGCAATGTTTTGTTCAATGAAAATGTGAAACAGCTGTTCTATGACACAATTTCATTTGCTATGTCATCTTGTAACTTTTGTTTTTAGAAACTATATTATCCCGTGTCTCCCCCAATGCCATTTTTCCATGGTTGTTTTAGCAGTTAATTAATACAATTCACAATTTACCATTAAGATTTTCAATTCGTTATAATGTGTTGTTGTTTTTTTTTTCCATATATTTACATTTTTTATAAATTCGTTTTTTAAATATGGGAAATCTAATAACTCTTTCATAAATTTTCTCCAGTGTACAAAATTGTCTTAACGTAATCATGGTTTCTTTATACCCAGCCAAATGGTAAATCAAGTGTTTAATTGTGTTTTTTTCAAAAACATATAATTTATTTAAATCCCATGTTGACAAGATATTTACTAAATTCAGTAGGAAATAAAACACCTACAGCAACATCATGGACACAATTAGAAAAATATAAACCTCAACCATAAATTTTCTGTGACTTTTTTCTTCTTTGCTTTAACAATAAATATATTAAATGAAACATTTAAACAGACAAAATTATTGATCAATAACAGATGTTAATTATTTTTATTATTGATTAGGATCATTGATAAGTTATTAGCGACGCTATGAAAATGCACTTGCGAGCGGATCTCCTCGGCAATTCTCGTTCTCGCTCGATCCGTATATAAATCTTAGTTAATTCTGATGTTACAGTCGGATGTTTGCGGGGTTACAAACGTTTCCATTGACATAATTAAATCGTCATTTCAATGGAAATAATTAAATCAACATTTCCATAGGCATAGGCACTTCATCATTTTAAAAAATTGTCTACGGACCTAACAAAATGTCGCCAAACATCGGACTGAAGATTGGAAGGCATAACTAATAATTTGTTTAGGAAGTGGATGTGCATAAGTAAAATCACCGTGATCGAATGAAAACATAATAAATTCATCAATTCATTTATACAATCCAAACGGACTTAATTAAACATGAGTAACTGATCTTTGTCGACAAACCTGTTAATTGCCTACATTATTGTAGCTCTATCTCTTCTTAATAAAGCAGAACAAACGAAATTAAAGATAATAATCCTTAATCAAAATGGATAAGTAATAGCTTTAAACAATGGCTGTTAATTGGCAAATTATTCTACATAAGCTTTAGCACATTTCTAAAACTTTGAAGTTCATCAACAAAATTAAAGTTAGTATTCGCTAAACAAAATGGATCAGTAGAAGCTTCAAACCTTGGCGGTTAATTAGTATGTTATTATACATACCATCATGCTTAAGCACATTTCTAAAACTGTGAAGCCAAATATACGATACTGCGTGTCACCACCTGTCACCACCTGTCGATAATCCGTTACACCTGTGTATGCGTGAATGCACACTGACATGACAGCAGAAAGATAATTTAGCAAAATGGCCAAAACATTTAATTAAATGTTTAAAATTTTACATTTTTAAGCGAATATCCAGATACCAAAGTCGATTAGGATATACGATGATTGGAACGGATAACCGGATAGCCGGATATCCGTTGACATACCTAGTGAATATGGATCATCTTTGTCGCCGAGAATACAAACTGTTTGGACTCTTTGAAAAAGTTGCTTAAATGAAGGAAATGTCTATTTTTGGCTGCTACATTTCAGTTAAATTTGCCTACATAGCATGCACGCATAGCCCCTAGCACGACTAGCTGCTGCTCGTTTAATTAGGACCCCAACCCATATAAAAACACAACATGAGGCCCCCTTCTATCATTCACAACGACGTCGCTCAGCCTGGTTAATAATATAATAATACTCCGATAATAGATCACGGAAAAGAATTCGTTTTACGTTAAATATATTTATTCTCAGGTAAAACAAAACGGTCATGAAATACTGTGCATTTTATATTTAGCGAAGGAACTGTACCATTATTTAACTTCAAAATGTACATTGTAATCTTTTTTCTCTTAATTTATAACTACCTGGGTATATACAATACTTCTATATATACACGTTATGCATTGTTTATTTCATCGCAGTTGAGATCCATGTTTACTCTTATCTCAATTACTAGCACCTAAATCTGCATGGGTTTAAAAAATATAGTGAACATATCGAACGACTGTATTCACGTCCTTGATCACGTAAATTTGAATGGCGGAACATGCCGTTTAAACACGAGATAAAATCGGTTCGTATATAAACCGATATATATACTGTTTCGCTATAAGGACTTGATTTTTAACACAAGCTGTTTTGTTGAACACATTTGCATAAACTGCGTTATAAGTGTTGATGTACTACAGTCTTAAAGAAGGCAGTTCTATGGACAAAGAACAGAGACTGGGACGGAAATCTTATTCAACACGGAGGCAGTGACATGGTGACGACAGACCAGAAGGAATGATAATGAACAATTAGAACAAGGTGCAGGTGAGAAATTCAATGCTTTTTATTTGCTTTGTTTAAACAATCAATAACATTTTGCAAATGTTTAAAGCATAAATAATGTATACATATAACGTAAGAACTCAAAGCTTGAACATTTTTGCGCGAAATCAAGATTCCATGTAGACAACACCTCCACCACCAACAACAACATCATCATCAAAGTAAATAACATAGAAAAACGCGGTATCTGGAATGAAATGTCATGAACAATATATCTTTTCACATAAGAGATTTCATGTAAATATTTATAGGTTCAAAGTTATTGCAGGCTTATTTATGTAATACTGTACTAGTACTAATTTATGTAGATTTTCCGAAAATAGGTCATTTGATTTTAGGAAAGTAGGTTATTTGATTTTTCGAAAATATGTCATTTGGTTTTTTCGATGATGCATCTGACAAAATAATCTGTCCTTAGTTGTGTTTTTAAAAAGTCCAAAACATTTGAGATTACAATCGCGCCATGCTTAAAGATCATGATCATCATGATCAGCAGCATCGACAAGGGATTTATTATTATTATCATCATCATAATCATCATCATAATCATCATCATCATTATCATCATCATTCATCATAACCTTAATCACCACCATTATCATCATTAAGAACACCATATCATCACCGTCATCTTCCTCCTTCTCTTCCTCCTCCTCATCAGCATTACCATCATCAGAAGGACATATTTCCGTATAAATGACATGCTTTTCTCGTATATACACTTACTGGAAGAGTAGTGTTCAAGTAGATTTTCAGGAAAGAGGCCTTGTGATTTGTTGAAAATGGATCTGGTATTATCATCATCATCATTGTTATAAAGGACACGTTATATAAAACAACGTTATTATTATCGTCAGCATTACAATAATAGACATCATCATCAACATAACAGCAACATAAGCGACAGGTGCAGCAGAATGAAGATTTTCATCCTTATAATCCTCTTCATCCTCCTCCTCATCATCGTCACGATAAGTACGATCATCATCATCATAATAATCATCGTGTTAATAATCACCCTCATTATTATTCTAATTTTTTCAATCAAAATCGTTTTGTTCGGCGGAAGTCGGAAGAAGACAATTCCTATAATATAGTTCGCACAAAACCTAAACAATGCCATCGTTTGACAGCTGCTTGTCTGCTGCGCTTGATAAATTAAAATTGGATGATTTAAATTTGAAGCCGCCAAACAATTGAAGTTTTACAGGTATCGCACTTTAGTAACCTGTCATCCGAGCTGCCATCTTTTTTGACGTATGTTACAAAAGAAGTTCCATTTATGGTAATGGACGAGGTGATTCGACTACCTACATACATCCGAGAGATGATTCGTGAATTTGTGATTCGTGTTTTCCGATTGGCTCGCTTCTCATCGTTCGTTTGGAAATGTGTACGTAACGTTACAGAGCATATTATATGTAAATGCATGGTCAGTCTCTATCAAACACGTTTCTTGGTGAATAGAAAGTCACTCCTGATTCCATTTTCTATATTTAAAATAGTAAAATTTTAAAGCATAGGGCAGGAACATACTTATAGGGCATGTCAACTTGTATTAGTGATGCTGTTTAAAAAAATAAAAATAAAACTACTTACCGACCCATATTTTTCTGGGCATGTCACCAGAAAAAAACCTCTTACATGCAACATAGTTTATGACGTCATCAAAGGTATTTATTTGACTGAGCATTAATATTTTGTCGGTCTGATTGTTAATGGGGTGCTCTATACTTGACCGTTTAATCGACTACTCAGTGTTCGTTAAATTTTGAATTTTCCTTTTCAAAAAAACTGTTTTACTTTTCAAAAAACTGTTTTACCACAATGTTAAAAGTGATTTTTAAAGAAGCAATACTTTGTTTAGTATTAATGTTAAATGAATCAATGAAAGTAAAGGCTGTTAAATAACCTCAATTATTATACATTACACAATGTGTTTAATATTTTGGTTAAAATGTCCATTATTTCCAAATCTATAGATTTGCGCGATAGGGATTTCATCTACCAATAGGCATCGACGTCAGAGCTGATTACCTGTATGATAGTGTAACGTGATTGTAAAAGTATGTTGTCACGTGGTTTTATTTGTTTAAAACTGAGCTCGGCTCAGATATGATAAGAAGTTTTTATAACGATAAGTGGACTTTACTTTTCAAATGAATTGGGTGGAGGGGCACCAATAATCACTGGATCTTTCAGGTAACAAAACTTCTCTGCTTGCACGAGAGTAAAAAAAATGGTCCATTCTCTCATATACTAACTTCAAAGGTTATCAAAAGCAGTTTTCAAAACAAATCCTCATATCAAATCTGCGTTACGGTTGCCATCGAAACCGCAACTTTTCCTAAGGACAAAAATAAGGTTATTATTAGTTTGAAAATATGGGGAATTACACACACACTTAATGGTAGGTATACGACAGTTTAGACATTTTTTCATATCATGCAACCAAACAAATTATGTTAGCTTTTAAAGATCCTACGATTGTAAAGATCCTACGATTGCTATTTATTGGTGCATTACAACCATGTGAAAAGTAAAGCATAACATACAGTTTGTCAATATAAAAAAATACATTTTGTCCGACCCACGCTTAACAGTTCTTAATGTTTAAACGAAGAAAGCCACGTGACTACTTACTTTTGATATTACATTACATGGTCATTCCGATAATCAGCTCTGATATATTTTTGCTGTGATCTCCATCGTGCTAAGATTTAGAAAGAATGGACATTTAGAGCAGGTTTCATGATTTGTACTGTCAAACAATTGACAAACTGTTCAAAATCGCCATTGCTTAGATTATATTATTAGTTTATGTAACAATTATGCCCAGATTCTTCCATTTATTATTACATGTATTTTATATCAGCAAACACGCTGGATACCACATTTAAACAAATATTTAAGTACCCACGTAAAAAGGGTCTGGTGGGATGAATGGTAACGGTACCTAGCAGCTCAGCTTATTACTACCGGAGTATTTAGTGAGTATTTTTCTGAGTGTGCATGCACTTAATCAAACATTTACAGTAATTTACTTGTACTTAATTTGTTTCTACATGTCCCTGGATATTTTAAGTTATTTTAATTGTACAATCTCATATTCACTTCATGCAACATATAGTTTATCTTTGTTGAGTCCTATCTGTACTCTTTGACTTCTCTTCCACAGGGTATACATGCACGGGTTATAAACTATATCGAGACGGGATATCGTATGACTGTATTTACATAATTAATCATGTAACTTTGGGTGTCGGAACATGCCGATTAAAGCTGGGGTAAAGTCGGATGTTGTTTAAATGTAAAGAACGAAGTTTTTCGAACAATACCGAGTAGTTACGGAACCACAAACTACTTGTGTTATCAATTCGTAGATAGGACTTGAACAAAGGTGTTTGTAGCATACACAATTGGAATGATTGTGAATTGGTGTCAATGTACTGTAGTCTTAAAGGATAGCTGGACAAGCACATATCGGACTGAAATCCAATTTAATTTAATTGTGTTCAAGTTGGAATCAGTGACGTATTGACGATAGGACGAGAAGGAATTATCATGGACAGTTACAACACGGAATAGGTGAGAACATTATTTACGTTTAACATTTTATTACAATCAATAACGTCTGAAAATGTTCGCAATATCAATACTTTTATTCTAAGTATTACGTACTTACAACCAAAAAACGTGTTCACACGGAAACCCATGTTTCTGTGTAGGAAAGAATAACAATGAAAACAACACACAAATATCTGGAGTGAAATGTTCTGAACAATGTACCCTTACATGTAGCATTCTAGATGTCCATATTTATATGATCAACATTATTGGAGGCTTATTTTGTTATACTGATAAATTAAACACATTTACCTGTCGTTTAGTATAGTTAAGGTACATTCTCGAAAAAATAATTGATTTGGTTTTCTGAAAATGCGTCTGAACATGCACTCTAAATTCGTGTCTGTTTTTATTTAAAAAATAACAAATAACATTCATTATCGTTTTAAACATCATGGTCATGATCATCGTCATCATCATCATCATCATCATCATCATCAATAACAACAATATCATATTTTTCTGTCTCACCCTTTTTCGGAATATATTCCTTAGAAAAATATTAACATTTAAATAACTTTCATAAATTAACTTTGTATAACTGTTATGTTTCAGTCATCATGGATAAAGTATCCGGACGTGGGGCATCTTCATCAGGCACACAGCCAGATCCCCATGGTCACAACAACTGTGACGAGTGTGCTGAATCGGGAAACATGGTCACTGCTTCTGGTTTTTGTGCGAATTGTACTGACTTTCTTTGCACATCATGCATTGAGCAGCATAAGAAAGCCAGGTCGTCAAGAAAACACGAAATTCTTGAGGGTAAAGACATGCCAACGATTAAGCCAAGAAAATCCGATGTGGAGAAATGCACCATGCACCCCGGGAAGTCGATTGAGGTTTATTGTCCTGATGATGACATATTTGGATGTGCCTTGTGTTTCACGGTTGGCCACAGATCCTGTCAGAATGTCGCTCTTCTGTCCGATTTGTCACGTGGAGTAGAAACAAGCAAAGAGTTTGTAGAGGTCCAAAATGCAGCTGACAGATACAAGAAATTAGAGGAGGAGTACAAGCAAGTCATCACGAAATATTTGTCCAAGAACGATGAATGGCACAGTAAAACCTTGGAGAGATTTCAACAATTCCGATCAGATGTCCATAGTATCGTAGAAGAAATCGGCATAAAAGTACACGAGGAGGCAGACGCATTGAAAGAGGAAAATAAAAGCCAGCTGAATAAACTAGCACATCAAATTGCAACACATACGGAACAAGTTCAACAGTATATGGTAAATATGGACGACAAGAAAGATCGCAAGGAAAATGAACAATTATTCATTGATTTAAAGAAAAATGGCAGGATTGTTATTGACGCTGTTCCTCGCTTAGAGACAATCTATAAGGAAATTGCTATCAAAACATTTAAATTTGAATTTGATCCTTCCATCAAAGATACATTAACCAAGACCAACAAAATAAATGTTGAGACACCATCACTTCTTTCTCAACCTAAAACAGAATCAGACGAGGAAAGTAACACCAGTCTTCACAGAGTTCTATCACCAGCCACAAGATGCAAATCAATATCTCTGGTGAACATCAAATCAAAGGAGGATAATAAAACATTCTGGGTCACTAGTATAATGGAACTTTCAGAAACAAAACTTATCATGGCTGACTATAAAAATGCCTGCCTGAAAGTGTTTGACATGACCAGTAACACCATCACACAGAGACGGTCCCTAACAGCAAAACCCTGGGATATTACTAACCTTCCCGGGTGTCGTGTGGCTGTTTCATTCCCATATGCTAAGCAGATTAACTTTTTCAATGCTGACCAGACCCTGGAACCTTGTGGAATTATTGACGTACCTTCTGAATGTCGTGGTCTACACTGTACTGGAGACAGGCTGATTGTATCTTACACCAGTCCACCAAAGGTTCTGATACTTAGTATGACTGGTACCGTTCTCCAGACTATCCAGCATGATCCATCAGGGAAAGAGTTATTCCAGTGTCCCTATTACTTGACATTCAGTAATGACAACAAGCTGATCTATGTAAGTGATCGTAACAACCATAACCTCACATGTATGACTACTACCGGCGTGGTCCAGTGGGTTTACCGGGACGAGCAGTTGAAGCATCCATATGGCGTGACTACCGGAGAGAACGGGTCTTTCTACGTCTGTAGCTGGATCACCAACACCATCCACGTGGTGTCCCGTGACGGTACCAGACTCGCCATCATACAGTGTGATCAGCCCAGTATCCTGAAGCCAACTGCTGTCTATTACACCTGCAACAACCGGACACTGTATGTGTCAAAACACGATGATGATCATATCACAAGACTCAGTCTGTAATAGCTTATTGAGCAGGCATATATATATATATATATTATATATATATATATATATATATATATATATATATATATATATATATATATATATATATATATATATATATATATATATATATATATATATAAACAACATACCTTGTTTGCAGAAGAAACGAATATTTCTTATAATGTACATCTATATTAAGCCAATTTTACTTCTTGTTGACATTGACCGTTGGTCTATTCAGTGACTGACTAAAGTGCTTCCATCTACAACTGGGAGATAATACATACGGTAATTAGGATTAGTGAGCAACGTTTTTAAATATAATTTTATGATATTGTTTGTACCTTATTTTCTATTTCTCATCGCATTATTAATAAATTTATCAATATAGTTATTCAGGCAACAATAACAAAGTATAAGTATTGATTATTTCATTGATTTGCAAAGCTTTATTCATGCACGGATGCGAAATGCTGAAAGATATAGAAGACGAATATGTAGAAGACACAGAAGAAGAATGAAGATAATGAAGAAAATAAGTAGCCCTAGAATATAATGATGATGATGATGATGATCATGATCATAATGATCATGATCATTATGATGAAGGATAATGTAGGATGATGATATATTAAAGTAACATCATTAGCAGATATCTGTCTATTTAAAAAAATATCACTGCTTAAGTCATTTATGTTCCATCCGAAGATATGTTTCTATTGATTAAAAGGTGTCCATGTTTTAATAACTCAAATTAAACAGACATTCGAATATAAAAAACTGTACAACTGTACATTAAAATGTATGGACCATATCTGTAGTCAAAATGACTTACACGATTAAAGATGTACTTACTTTAGATTAACATGCATTTTGGTCGGCAAAATTTGTCATGAGGCAGTATATAACAAAGTAATCGCAAAAGGTTCGAAACCTTTGTCCTACGTTATTAATGAAAGCTGTGCTGAATTATCTCTCCTGGAAACAGACACACAAACTTCCAGTTTCAGACTTCGTTACGGAAACGGCCATTTTCCAGCATTGTTTTGATTTAAAGATAGTAGAGACATTATGTGTGGCTCAGTATATTCTTAAGTTCATTTTTTAGATGCATGTTGACGTCAATAAATTGTGTTTAGCTCTTTTCATGATGATGCTGATTGTCATGATGATCATAATGATGTATTAAGGCAACATCAATAACAGATATATGTTTATTTAAAAAAAATGTTACCGCTTAAGTCATTAAAGTTACATCCTAAGACATGTTTCTGTTGATTAATAGTTGCCAATGTTTTAATGACTCAAATTAAACAGACATCCGAATATAAAAAAAACTGTCACTGTTTTTATCACTAGTCGGTAATCATCGTTAAACACAATTTTAAAAGTTTATACAAAACAATAGTTGTGTGTTTAAAACGTTCGTGATTTAACGAGATTCCAGACGTGCTGTATCTTTTAAGTAGTTATTATTAAGCAGATATATTTTGAAGCAACATCATTGTTAAACACAGAAGCATGAAACCTAAGAGGCAAAAACTGGCGTTAAGGTTGGTATTAGACAGTTTGGGTTAAAATATTTTTTTTCTCAAATCACCATATAAGTCATTGTTACCCGAGAAGTTCTTGCAAAAAGCTGCTAATTGGTGCCCTAGATCTGTGTGAACAGTGAAACATAAATCCCCATTCCTCATTGCAAACAGGTATTTCCTATCTGAGCCACGCTGCAGAGATAGCTACTTTTAACTATGAAAACCACGTTACAACTCACTTTATATCGTTAGTCGGGTAGTCCGCTCTGACGTCGGTATCTATTTTAAGCAGAGATCACTATCGTGCTTATTTATAAAATTGGAATGATTGATGTTTAAGATTATCTGATACCACATTCAATATGCTTTACTTCCGCTGAATAAAAAATACATATATTCTGCATATCGGCCTGTTAATGTCTTAAGCTTCAAATTTTAATCGAAATCGTAATGCATGGATTCAGTTTTAAATATTTGTTTTATTACTGCTCGGTGGCCAATACATGATTAAGTTATAGCTTTCTAAATTTTAAGAAGATTAATTTCTTCTCAAAACAAATTTAAAGACAGACAAACGTATCTGAAAAATACATAAAAATATTATAAGCATGAACATTTATCAGATGAGCCTTTCGGCTTAGGCAAAACAAAGAAAAAACAACAACAAAAAACAGAACAAAAAAACAAAAACAAAAA
The DNA here is from genome assembly GCA_007844125.1 of Sinonovacula constricta. Lineage (NCBI taxonomy): Eukaryota > Metazoa > Mollusca > Bivalvia > Cardiida > Solecurtidae > Sinonovacula > Sinonovacula constricta. The sequence continues at coordinate 1,461,883 of CM017564.1, forward strand.
ACAACTATAATCAAAAACAAAGAATAAAACAGAAACACACTCACATTCACAAACACATACACCCCCTCAAAACAGCAGCAACAACAAACAAAACAAAAACACATACACCAAAAAAAAACCCAGTAATAAACAAATAATAGTTAGGGAAAAACATCCATTGAGCAGTTTAAAAATAGAATAGTATCACTTCATATATGGGATATAGATATATTGCAATATGAATATAAAAAAATCACAATCTTTGAAACTCTTTGGGAACCCTATAAAACTATTATACACTACACCAACTTTACTGTCTTTATAAGATGTAAACTCGTTCCACTTATTCTATTATTATTTATGTACACACCCACACACGCATAGTTGCCTATAAAAATACAGTTTTAACATGCAACTTTATTTAAATGTTTCCTTTATACTCGTTCTCCATGTTATTCTAGTAATAACGTTTAATTTATAACCTGTACATTCTGATCGTTGAATAAACTTATAATGCAAAATACCAATCTGTTCAAGAAGGGTTTACAATGACAACAAATATTTCTTTAAAATTTTATAATAGTTTAAAAAGGCCATGGTTGTAAACTGACAACAAAGACAACTTTATTTAATAATAGTGTTACATTATAATATACACACTGTAGTGTCTATGTGTAGTTAACGGTATATTCGTTCGACTATGTTACATCTTTTGCAATCATATACGCCTGGATGCCTACGAGTTATTTATGTCAGCAACACAGAACATACATGTTGATATGTACTCAGTCAGCCAGTATTTTCTCAAATTAAAAGAATGGTTTTATTTAAGTTGACGTCCCACGATACCATTGATTATTATAAACTTAAACTTTTCGTCTGATGCGTCCGACATCTTTCCAAAAGAATTTCTATCCAGAGCCGAAGCGTTCCGGAAGTTCGACAATTATTTAAGAGACGTAACTCACTTTTCCAATCGTAACAACTCGGCCATTTCCGTAACTTTCGGAAAAAAAACTCGTAAACCATAGTAGTGATACAACCATCTATTTATAGATTCAGTGATATGGTCGGTTGTAATTCGGCTACCTAAGCGCGTTTGTTTAAATATGGCGACCTTCGATACCATGTAGAAAAACCTAAATCCATTAAAACACTCAAACAAACAATGAAAATCTCATGCTTACCTATTCTTCAGTGTGTATTTAGAATTTCGTATTTCATTGTTCATAGTGATCACGCGAGGTCACAATCAGGGACGGACTACTTTCAATGCATATGATTCCCGAGGTCTATTTTTGAAGAAATCGCCGAGGGGTCCCGATTGTCACTTTTCGGCAAGGCTAGAAATCAGCCTATTGAGAGTTATTTCCCTTGTCCGATATTACATGGCTGTTTCAGCCATGCTAGCCCAGAAGAACTTATACGTCACCTCCAATGGCCAATGGTTACAATTGTCGAATTATACAATAATTGAATCTGGCATTGCGCTAATAAGGGTCGAGTCTGGTCATTTATTTCTATTTTACTGCATTTTATTAGAACATGGGAACTTTGATTTATAAAAAAGTACTTTCTCCAATCTAGCCAAAATACATTCAATGCACTACCATCACAATACAGTGTTTAAATGAACTAATTAGGTAGACATGTGAATGTATTATATGTTTTCAATAAGGTATTTTACTACAATCAACATGTTTTCCTAAAACATGCGATTGAGCATGTTATTTAAAATACATGATTTTTTTTTTTTCAAATACAATATCCATTTGACATCAGTATAATTAGACATATTTCCAAACCCTCTTATTTCAGTCACATTAAATGCGAGTCCATTGCCGACAAGTAAAAAAAAGTCATTGAAGTAATGACCGCATTGGTAGCGTAATGATAAGGCAATTGATCAGTTGCCATATGCCACTTAACTTATGGACCCACCGCAGTTTTATTGCCCTGATTAATGTATCAGCACTTAGGGACGTCTATTCAAATAAGAGGACCAAAGTGGTCAAGGAATGGTATTGTGAACAGATCTTGCTACTTTGTAACAGAATAATTACTGCAAAGGTTCATAAATATATAAGTATATGCCAAAATAGATTCCTTAAACAATATTGTAAAGTAAAACATGCTTTGCTATTGGTAAGTGTTAGTGCAATTCTATGAATTCCTATCAAAAAGAAAAGCATGCTAAAACACTACAAATTATAATACTGTACATAATTTCAATCATGTTGAACACATAACATCACCATCTCTGTTATTTAAACTCGATAGGCATATCGTTTTGTTTCTTGTTCTGTCATATTTTATAGAGTTTGTTCAACCCTCAAATATAGCATACATACACTTGGATCTTGAACAATACCTGTGTGACAGACACATCTTGACAGACTGTGGCAGCCTGGCTTATCAGAAAACAGATGCCCACACATGCTGGGTGGGTGAATAAATAGGGGGAGGCGGGGGAGGGGGGGGGGGGTTACTTATATAAGGGTTTTGAGATGCCTTTACCGCAATTATGGTTTCTTTATACCCAGACAGTTGGTAAATCAATTGTTTAATTGTGTATGTTTTCCAAGACATGTAAATTATTTAAATCCCAAGTTGACACGATATTTACTAAATTCAGTAGAAAATATAAACATCAAAAATAAATCGGGTTGTTTCGGAAGCAGATATAAACGTGTGGCAAAACACAATAATTATCGACCTTAGAAATACTGAGCGATGCCTTTTCACTTACGATGATTTGAAAGAAGATTTTCTATTTCAATAAATTAATACTTATGTCAAGGATTTTGTTCACATCAGCAATTTAGAATACGATATTTAGACAGCTGTAGTAAATTTTGTACAGGAGGCTTTTGTTGTTGTCATTTTAACTAATTATCGAATGACTTATTTTTTTTTAATGTTGTATATATACATGATATAATTTCTCACAACGCTGGTAGTGTGTATAGTTTACACCAACATCCCAGTGGCTGGGTTTACGATGTGACCGGCCGCAATAGCTCAGGTGGTAGAGCGTCGGCTTGCGGATCGGGTCATACCGAAGACTTTAAAGTTGGTAGTAGTGGCTTCCCTCCTAATGCTCGGGGCTAACGGGACAGCATTACGCCTGACTCGTCGGTGTCAGTATAATGGACCGGCCGGGTTCAGTCCCAGGGCACCTCATAAGTGCCCCTGTGCTATAATCATAAAAATGTCGCTGCGAAGTATCGGTAAGAATGCCGGCTAATCCCACATTAATCGTCAATATGTTGCAAAAATAATGAAATAATTTACCCACTTCTTGTACGCAATGTAAAATAAAATACCGCCAAGTCTATAATAAAAACAAACAGAGTTTTATAAATCTACAAAAACATACATTTGTTGGTGTGATTACATGTGTAATTAAGACAAAAACTTCAGGATTCTTACTTCAGAGTTTATTATACATTCTCCTGTCAACTATATGTAGCATAAGCATTGTACAGTCCTGCACAGCCATTGAATGGAGGACGGTCACGTGACAATACAATGGCAGCCTTCGTTGATTTTAAAAAAACTGGCATTGTCTATACACATAGCTGTAAGTCTGATACTTTTTACGTTTGAAAATGTTTCAGAAAGAAAACTAACAACTCAAAAACCTTCACTCTTTTATCATTACTAACTTAAGTTGTTTGTTGTTTGTTTGTTTGTTTGTTTTTTTGTTGTTGTTGTTGTTGTTGTTGTTTTTAATCTGTTTTATCTTATTTTCCCTTCTTACTTTGCTTTTGTAAAACAATATAATAGAAACATATAGCCCATAAGCGCAACAACAATAACAACAACAAAAACACACACTAAATGCATTTAGCAATTATATTTGAAAAACAACAACAACAAATGGAAGTATTTGCTCTCTTTTCTTAATAATAATAATTTATTTATAATTAATAACAATATATTTACAGTCATTACAGATATTCTTCAACACTTTTTTTTTTGTTTTTTTGTTTTGTTTATTTGTTGTTTATTTAATATATAATTTATATATATTGTTAAATATATATTAATATATAATAATATTAGTTCTTAGTATCGCTGGCAACGTATGGCACACTGTGCGCAGTTATCACTTCAGTGATATACAACGGATCCATTCCGTACCGCCTTTTAAACTGTAATTTCAGTATGTAATTGTAAGTTTTTTCCCCAGAAATCAAAAGAACATGTTCATGTATTAATTTTACATTTTTGAAAACTATATACCTCTTAGATTGCTAATAATTATTCAGCCATTTGTTTTTACCTTTCGAAACTCCTAACATTATGGCAAGATTTTACAGTTACCTGCACAATTGTAGGTACAAATAAAATATAAATAAGACAATAATACGGAAATTCAAATCATGACGACCATTTTTTTTATACATTTTTGGTTGTTAATGTATATATTTGTACTGTTAATTGGAATGATGATATAAAATGTTTTTCGCGGGTTTCTTTACCAGATGATGCCTTGTTTGTGGAGGACATTTAACTGTTTCTACAGGCGACTTATAATAGTTGTCTCTCCCTTTGTCTTCCCGTTGTGCACTGATTCTGGCGACCAACTGATAGTGCAAGCTTAGGCGTGGCTACAAATACGCACTTAATGACACGTGATTCAGGCAAGATACCTTAAAAAATTGTACTTTTCCATCACATCCTCCCCATACCTATGGCCGCACTCGGGACAACTCCGGACTTTTCCGAAAGGTAACGATTGGCCAAAGGCGTTTAATGTCCAGGGGTGCGTTTCATGAAAATTATACATATACGACGGTTCATAAAACGCACCGCAGATGACCAAATTTTCCAGGTGGGACTTTCTTCCTTTCTGGTGCAATTTATTCATAGATAAACAATAATACAAAACAACACCCTCTCGCACAAAAGCAAAAACAACAACAAACAAACAACAACAAACACAAACAAACAACAACACACAACTAAACTTTAAAAGTGTACTTTCTGAAGTCATTATCAAGTTTTAATTTAACTCTTGTTACGATGAGTCTGCTATTTAATAAAATAGTGAACATGTCATTGTTAAACTTGCCCTAAATTCAGAATATGTAACTTAAATTTTGACTTTACATGCAGACTCTAAATAAGCCATTTTTTTTTTCGCTGAGATATTCATGGTAAAAAAATAAAGAAAGAACCAAATCTTTGGAATGTTAATTGGGTCTTAGACCGATAGATCTTCTAGAAACATTATTTGTTGTGCTGTTGTTTGTGTGTGTGTGTGTGTTTTCTTTTTACCAGTAACTAAAACCTGTACATCTTATGTTGCGCTTGTTTATAATTAAACGCAGCCACCAGCAAGTAAATTCCAGCATCTTCGACTTTCATTCTCTAAGGCCACATCTGAAAGAAGTTAATTGTTGTAACTTCAATGGGGACGTAGATTCGAATTCCCACGTAAACTGCCTTTTATCTTGTTTTAATCAAAACGACGCAGACAAAATATATTGGTCTTTAAAACCCAAAATCAGCAACCGAAAAAGTTGCTCACGCAAGATTTCATCATATATTTTCATCACATTCCTTTAAACTCTTGTTGCATCAGCCGCTTGTAAAACATACATATATCAAACAAATCTAATCCATTGGCTGAAATGCTAACAAATTGGCTAGAAAACATTGGTGGATTTATGTAGGAGGAGCGAGATGCGGCGTGTTATGCGCTGGTTTCCGGCTTTGTCGGAAGTTTATTACTGTTCGGTTGATGCCGGGAACCAGTCCGTTCTGACCGGAAAATTTCGGATCTTCAGCTGGTTCTCCGGGCAACTGAGCGCATGTAGGAAATCATCAATCAAAAACTGGAACCAGCTTTGTGTCCATGCGTTCGTAGCATGTTGGTATCTTGTCAGAAAGAGCGAAAAATAGCGCTATTTATAGAAAGTGCATGAATATTCAAGCAACTTTATAAAGGTGCACTTGTTTATTGATACAAATGGCTTCGAATATACCACCAGACATGACTATAGGATTCATTGGAGCAGGCCGAATGGCCCAGGCCATGGCCAGAGGATTCATTTCAACGGGTAAGCATATCGCTAAATACAATATGCCGCTTTCCCGTGGATTCGAGCCTCTAACGACTTAAACGGCGCATGCGCGGTAACGTGCGTGGATCGAGACACCAACATTTACTATTTTTGTGCAAAATTTTGTGATTAACAAAACAAAACACTAAACAGTTTACGACCGAACTTCTTTCCACAAAATATTTACCTTTGCAACATGGCCTTGACCTATCTAAGTCTTCTAGGCGCTTTCCCATCGATTCGCGCCCTATGATTGGCCGCCTTAAAATGGGAGCAAATAACAGCAACTCTTGTAAACTACACTTCCCATCGAAAGTGTCGTGTTCATTTTAAAAACGGGTATAAAATACAAACGTACGACTGTTGATTCGAGAATTAAAATACGTATTTTAACAGTTTATGTTTGAAAATTTAAAATTTTAACTTTTAAATTAAGTGAATGCTCAAATTTTAATTAAGAATTAATTTACATCTCCAATATTTTATCAACTGGTTAGCGACTGACATGTCACCCACCAATTTGATATTAAACTAATTAAATCTTTATGTTTTTTAACAACCTAAAAATGAATAAATTCTGTTTAAATCCAACAACATAAAAAATCCAACAAATTGTTTGTCTCTGAGTTTGTGGATTACACCTCACAACACGGGCATAAGAAGGTGCTGTGGCGTCTAACTACTCTCACAGGTGTGCAGAAACACAAGTGGACACAGTGGCTGCAGTTGTCACAGTATGCCCAGGTGACAAGTTTAATACCGGGGTGATCATTCAGGTTTGGAGGTGACCATTTCTTACAAACGCAACATAGGTCTTCTTCAGCAGCAACCTCTTCATATTCGGAGTCTGAGTCTGGAATCATAGGTTCTCTGGATGTTCTGATTCCGCTTGTTGATGGTTTGAGGCTGTTAAATTGTAATGACTTTTTAGTAGGTCTATTCTTTCTTTCTAAAGGGGGGATGTTCTCTTTGTTTGGTGAGTTATCAATATCATTATTTCTGCCGTTTTCATAATCTTTCATTTCTTGAACAAACTCTTCCTCTGTTATTGCTTTCCCGCCTGGTTTAGGTTTCTTCATGTTTTTCTTTTTGTCTTTGCACGCACATGCACAGCTTGAATTTTCCAGTTTCATTCTTAGGAAATCCTCCACAGCCTCCTTCCCTGACTTAATGGCTCTTACCTTGTCGACGGGGTTTTCTTCTCTGAAAGCTTCTGCTGGAAATAATTTCTCCATACAAACAGCGTCTCGTGATAGAGGATAGATTCCCGTCTTCCTGAAACCAGCTTGAATATTGGTTGGCGACATGGCCTTTAAGTATGCCTTGCAAGCAAGCTTGCATATGTCAAATCGGGTGATATTTTGTCCGATATTAGATTTCATAAAAGCTGAACATTCCGAGTAGTAGAAGGATTTGAATGGTCCAAATATTGACACGTCAAGAGGTTGGAGGATGTGGGAAGTATGTGCGGGAAGAACAAAGAAGATGAGATTCTGTGATTGTGCCCAATTTATCAAAGTCGGTGATACGTGTGAGGAGTGGCCATCAAAAATTAGCAAAATTGGCTGTGATGTATCTGTGCCAGCACGAGCAAAAGGAAGAAAGTGTTCTTTGAGATAGGTTTCGAATATTTCCCGGTTGGACCAACCCGATTCAGACATTTCACATCTAGCTCCAGTTGATGCTCCCGCCATGAGGTCGCTATTCAGTCGTTTACCCTTAAACACAAAAAAGGGCGGAACCGAGTTTCCGACGGCATTTACACAGCCAATCAGTGTTGTTGTGGTCGACCTTGGCGACGTGATTGCCTGGGGTTTTGAATTTAATGGACCAATTACATTTGGAGGTCGATGGTCTGGTTGCAGCCCTGTCTCATCCAAATTGTAAATGTGCTGGGGCTTATCAGTCAGGTTATATTTCGTCAGAATTTTCCCCAGATTGTCATAATAAGCTGACACTATCTCTGGTGTTGAAGATCTAGCCCTGTTACTGTCCAAACTCCTTGGAGAAAAAGACGCAATACGTACTCCCCATCTCCTCAAAAACCCATACAACCAGTTGTTGCTCATGGGTTTATTTTTTATTTTTTTACCCATGTCAAACGCCAGTTCCCCAGCAATTTGTTGCAGTTTGGTATTGGTATAGCCATAACCCAACAAAGACATGACCTCCAGATGCTCTACCAATACCTCTTCCTCTTCTCTGCTTAGTGTGGTGTCACCCCCAATACAAAAGTCAAAAGGATCAATGCGCCCCTTTACTCTATCCCTTAAAGTATTCTCAGGAACACCAAACTGCCTAGCTGCTGTCTTTACAGGGACCTTTCGCTCTTTGACTGCCTCATAAGCTTTCAACAGCGTATCTGCAGAGTACTTTCGGTACCGTCGGTCAACCTTACTTGGATTCACCTAAAAGGAAATTATGCTTTAAAGAATCGAAAAAAAATTGTTATGGCCAATAATTAGCGTTCAATTAAGCAATACAGTCTTACAACAAAGAATGACGTTTCTTAATTGAATTTTAATAAGATAGACTGTAGCATTGGTTCGCAACTTTTTATGAGCAGTATAAGTTTAAAGCACCTTGCTGAGGCAGATCGTAGGAAAGACAACTCCACAGAAACTTCCTGAATGGTGACAGCGAAGAAATTATTTTATTTTTTTGAAGAATTTACAGGTGTTTTGTGGTAAAATATTGATTTTTTAGCAGATTTGCATCATATTCTATTGTGGAATAGCATACATACCTGCTTTTTGCGCATATTTTACTCTTGGATGATGTAAAATCAGCTGAACGAAAAATTGCACCGTTTTCGGATAGTGAAAATCGTAGCACGAGCGCGAATTCCATTAGAACATTTACGTCACGAATCCGTGGGAAGGCTCGAATCAATGAGAAAAGGGCATACTTTATTTCCAGGCTCTTGTCTGCACCGGTAAACTCCGTGCGTAATGATATGTATCAGTCACCGTTATGTAGTGTATGCTGTGAGCTTGCATAAATTAACTTTGGTCAGCTGTTCGCCATGAGTTGACTTTCCTCTATTTGCAAATAACTTTCATAATTACTGGTGTTTGGAAATTGGTGACGATGCCAAAGTAATGGGGATGCCCGACAATGGCTGCATGTAGTTGTGAACAAAATATCTGTCATCCGCCTCTGTCAATACAGATTCATTAGATTTATTTAATTTGTTATTGCTGAGCAGCCGTCATCATAAAATTCATCATCATATTTACACCATCATGAAAATTTTTAAACAATTTTTTAGATCTTCATGCAACATTGACAAATTGTTGTGGAAAAAATAACATAAAAATAATAAGAAATCCTTTTTATTTAACCTAAATTTGATGTTCTAGGCGTTTCTAAAATCACCTTGAATTATAATGATAAACTACTTAAGTAACAACCGCTAGCTTTTAAGATCAAAACAGGAAAGTTCAAACTACTGAAAAATAAGTTTAAGAAAAAACACCAAAGAACTTAGTGGAAATGTGATATTATACTACATTAAAAAAATCTCCAAAATATGCTATCCTCTGGAAACAAAACAGCAATCCACAAACAAAATTTAAAAAAAAAAATGAAAAAATCTTACAATGTGGCATTGCTTTTGTTTTATGTCAGCAAAGTATAGCATCATGTTATATAAAAGTTCACCTAAATTGACAGTGTCATATTTTTTAAACTCAAATACAATAAAATGTTTCATTCAAAAAAATTCCTTTAATTAGATAGAGGGTAATTGTTAAATATTATAGTTAATCTTTATTAAAAAAAACACAAAACAACAGCAACAGCAAAAACAAATGGCCTTTGTAAAGTTGTAAAATGATAAAAATTTTTTATTTAAGTTCTAAGTGCAATGTATCAAAGACTTTTTTATTTAAAAGTAATTGAAATGTTATATAATTACATTAAATTTCAAATATTGTAACATGTACAAACAACATGCTTTGTTATTATTAATTTAATTAAAAATTACCAGGTAGTACAGTATTCTGGGCCTAGGTTTTGGAACATCCATCAATAAAATAAACAAAAAAAAACACTTTTATACATGTTCATATAATACGGAATGTGCACATCAATGATTTTTCAATTTTAAATGATTTATCTTAGACCAATTAAGAAGACATAATCATTTATGTTTCAACTTCAAATAAAGAGATTGTTTTAGTCTGTCAATCATTAATAATACAGAAAGCATGAAAAGAATGTAAATGCTAAATTAACAGCTGCTTTTGCCTGCATTCTTCAATTGCATTATTCAATACTTTCATTAGTTAGTATATAATACAATCTGCAAACTTTTGGAGGGGGCGCCCGTGGCCGATCGGTTAGAGTCACTGACTTGAAACTCCTCAGCCCCTCACTGCGTGGGTTCGAGTCCCTGTCGGGGCGGGAACTTTCGTGTGGGAGGGTTTTACAGCTAACCTGCATTAAGTCTGGGGTCTTCCTCCACCAATAATTAGCTGAACATTGCCAATATGACCATAATTGTGTCAGTGCGTTGTAACAAAACAAAACAAGCAAACTTTGGACCGCTTCATGGTTATATGAGATAGAGTGTTCAAATATGGAGGTTATCAGTCGACAGAAGAAAATGGTCATATTGTTGTATTAATACATTTTCTTTGTTTTGTGAATGTGGAATTTCCATATGGCATAGGGAAAGGGACAACTTTTGCCAATTTTCGGGGGAAAAATCCCTGTCTACAACAATAAAGATAGAATTAAACCTAACACCACTTCAAGTACCCCCAACTCATCGTCAGACAGCTGCAGCTTCAATATGATTACCAGAAATCAATATCATAATCATTATATGTTGCATTGTTAGCAATATTGTGACCTACATATACATATCGGTATATATAAACAATGCCAATATCATTAACACCTTGGCCTATATATGGCTGCAGCAGCTAGCTGCAGCCTGGTATCGCGATGTTTAACCATTAAAGGAGGTAGCCGACAGTTTGGACCAAACAATTTTTGTCAAAATAACCAATCAAGACATTGTTACCCTAGGACGTTATGCAAAAAGCTGTACATTGATGCCCTAGAAATGTGCGATTGGTGAAGCATAAATCCCCATGACGTCGGTGCAAACAGGTATTTCCTACACTGCAGAGGAAACAGTGAAGAAAGCCACCTGAAACTTTACTTTTGAGATCACATTATATTGTCACCTGGTTAATCCACTGTGATGTCAATACTTACCAGTATATTTAGCAGAGAGCAATGCCATGCTAATTAATATATTTGGAAAGAATAATCTTTTATAATGTTTTTTCACTATTTGTACTGTCTTAACAGTATAAGTTATGTGCAGGACTGTCTTACATAGACTAAAGTATGAGTTTATGCAGAAATTATTCCCAACTTTTCAAAAGCAGTGGCAAGATATTGTTAGATGTATTGTCCCTTCAGCTATTTTTTAACTTTTTGCTCAACAACCTAGTATTAGTAAGTCCTAAAATTATGCAAGTGCACCGAAAAGCTGGATGTTACTATAATGATCATAATTGGTCACAGCAATGTATTTAAAAAACAAAACATTTAACTACCCTATTTCTAGTTAGGCTAACTTTATCTATGAATTGAATGGTTGTCAAATATTATAGAAAAGTCTTCACTACAAAGCATTTTAATTAAGTCTATTTTCTGTTTAAGTAGGTGTATCACAAATATAACATATATAAAGGTATAAAATAGTTAACATAGAAAATGATGAAATTTTATGAGATTTCTCTTAAATAACAAGTAAAGATGCAATAATTGTATGTTACACTGCTGTGTTATAAAATAAAATATACGTCATCATATGTCTTTATGCATTGTAGTACTTAATGAACAAATAAATATGCAATTATTGTCTGTGATATGCTCTAAATATTTATATATATATTTACTTAATAATTACTTGCTATTGTGTGTAAACACAAATTAGTGCATAGAATAAGGTCACATGATCAATATACAAGTCACATGATGCCAGCTGTTTCTTTCAATATTTCCCTGCCTACAATGGTCGACTAAGCATCACCAATATTTGCACATAGTTCTACTGTTATTCACATCAATTAATTGTTGTTTGTGTCATTGTCAGGTGACATTTATGTCATTGTGGTACAATGCTGTATCTGTATGTGATCTGCAAAATATTGGGAAAATGCTGTGTCGCCCAGTTCAGAGGAGTACGGCTCCTGCTAACTCCTTTATTTCCAAACTCTTTATACCTGGTACTTATTAGAATTGTCTCAATGTAACAATCCTGATGAACCGTCTCCAGATAACTGAAATACTGTTGGTGGGACGATAAACCCAATAAACAAACAAACAATCCTGATGAGTACCCACACTATAGGGTTTGGCTGAGAACTAACCAAAGTATTTCTCCTCTAAACTCTATAGACCTGGTACTCATTAGAATCGTCTTGATATGACAATTTCAATAAGTACCCACACTATAGGGTTTGGCTGAGGACTAACCAAAGTATTTCTCCTCTCAACCCTACAGACCTGGTACTCTTTAGAATCATCTCGATATGACAATTTCAATGAGTACCCACACTATAGGGTTTGGTTGAGGACTTAACAAAGTATTTCTCCTCTCAACCCTACAGACCTGGTACTCATTAGAATCATCTCGATATGACAATTTCAATGAGTACCCACACTATAGGGTTTGGTTGAGGACTTAACAAAGTACCCACAATATAAAGTTTGGTTGAGAATTATGGGATATGTGGCAGCACAAAGTCCTATTTACCTCATCTGGATCTCTGATTAAAATTAAGAAGATTCTGATGCACATTCCCCATATGCTGCATTGTCAGTTTATGGCAGCCGTTTTATCGACCCATCGCCAATGTTTTGTTTATTTATGATGTATTTTTATGCTGTCACCAGTTGATACCACTGATGCTGTCTCACATATATACTACATGCTACCTATCTGTATAATATGAAATATTTATTGCCCTTTCTTATCTTGTTTTATCTCTTTTTATCCATATTTTCCTACTGGCAATAGATGCAGCTATTTCTACTTTTTAGAGAATTTCTGTCCATCAACATGAATACCTGGAGGCTAATAAAGGCATTGTGTACTTTTGACTTTTCTCAAAATGAGCCTCTTTTTTTTTTTTCAAAGCAAAAAATCATGAAAGTTAAATCATTTCAAATATGTACAGAACAGTTTTTTCTATCCATTACTAGCTACGTTAAAAATGGAGAAAACCACTGCAGATAACTAATTTTAGGATTAGTCAGTGTTCTAACGATGCACATTTCGCCCCCAAATTGGAAGTTGTATGATTATCTTGTGATATGACTTTGGATATTTAAGTTTTTTTTTTGTTTTGTTTTTCAGGAGTCATCAAACCATCTAACATAACAGCCAGTGACACATGTGCAGGAATGCTTACATCTGTCAAACAGGTGAGCTGATCCTATCATAAATAGGGGGCACCCATGGCGGAGTGGTTGAGTCGCTGATTTGTAACTTCTTTAACTGGGTTCGAGTCCCGTTTGGGCGAAGTACTTAATGTGAGAAGGGCTTCCAGCTGACTTGCTGTGTGTCAGTGGTTCTACCCAGACATGTGTCTGGTCTTCCTCCAAGCTGGACATTGCTATAATGATCATAAATGGTCGCTGCCATGTATATAAAAACAAAACAATATCACACCATAAACCCATCAGCACTAGGTTTTGCAAAGCATATATGTTTAATTGCAAGCCAGGAGATTTAACTTAGAATGCGATAAGTTTCCTGACAGTCATTCAAGGACCAGTATGTTAATATGCATGGATTTGGAAATGAGAGATTATTACATTAAGAAAGTTATTAACCTTCCTAAACTTAAGAGAGATCAGTACAAAAATAATATATTGATAGGTCAACGGAAGATTGTTATAATTAAAAATCGGGGGCAAAACTGTTATTAAAATATTGCAATAAAAATACATCTATTTTATGAAGGTTAATAAACTCTTATAATTGAAGGTTAAAAAAGAAGTTTGGAGTTCATCATTGAAAAAAATATTATACAGATAAAGACTTAGGCTGAAATCAGTATATGGTTTTAAGGACCTGGGTAATGTGATATTGACCGTGAACGCAGCCCGAGGTCAGTGTCACATTAGCCAGGTCCACAAAACTCTATATTGACCGAAACATAAGTCTTTACTTGTTATATCACATACCCTATAAAATTAAAGTAATATTGATACTGAACAATGTGATGCTTACTCTAACTATTAAATTGTGGATCAATTTTTTTTTTTCAACGTTCATTTCCTCTCTGTTCTCGAATTTTTCCTAAAAAAATTATCGATAAATGAATTCACTGACCTCGAGGTCACACTTTTTATTCTTTTTGATGTATACTTTCCCCTTACGTTACCAGAACCTCAACAGACACACTGATAAAGTGTCAGTTTCTTTTACCATTTGATTGTAGCAACATTGCTCATGCTCAAAAGAACAATTGTCACTATTATGTTCTCGGTGCCCACGTGAAAACATCTCGGGGTCAATAGCACTTTTTATTGACTCGTACGTGACCAGCATTCGACCAATCGGAACGCTTTAAATGCAAAGGGTATGTGATAATATAAATAGGATATATTGTCGTTGACTCATCACAATGCATAAACGCTTATTACAAACTGAAAATTACATAATTTATTAATGTAACAATTTATTATACCTTGCCAAATTTGACCATTTCTTTCAGGATCTTGGTATCAACATCACAGAGAACAACAAAGAGGTCGTACAGAAGAGCTCCCTCATTGTGCTGGCGGTGAAACCAAACATTGTTAGTTCCGTGTTACGGGAGGTGCGACCTGCCGTGTCGGCTGATAAACTTATCATATCCATCGCCGCTGGCATACCTCTTAGTGCTATAGAGCAGGTAGGGACAGTAACATGTTGTCTTTTGTCTGTTGTGTGTACCATTTTCAAGCTTATAAAAGATTTGGTTCAGAATTTGTGCCAATTTATACAATTGTCGCTTAGTTTAAAGGTACCTATTTATGACTTCAAAAACTGAGTAACCACTGTATTAAACAAAATAATTTGTTGTTTTTTGATGAAAATACTTGGTATAGCAACAGATTCAGATTTTTTTCTGTATCCTCGGTGACTAGTTTTAAAGGTCAATATCATGTATTTATCTAATGCACATTGTTGTTAATGATAAGCATAATTGAACATTTTGATATAACTTTCTGAAGTGAATTATATCTTCAAGTAAGTCTTAATAGACTGTTCCAAACTCACATATATATCAAATACATGTGTGTCAGACTGGACCTGGTAGCGCAGTCAGTAGAGTGTAGGCTCCAGGTATGGGAGGCCCTGGGTTCAATTCCTTTGCGACAAGATACCAAAGTTGTTAAAAATGGTAGTGGTATAGCTCCCCTGCTAACACTCAAGCAAATATAAGGGTAGTTCTACAACTGGCTGGCCTGGTGTCCGGATAATGTGACTGTGTGTGGTATCATGCCATGTGTTCACGGCATGCTGTACACAGTGAAGGCAGCACTGTATCTGTTTCAAGTGGACACCATCTCTAGATAACTGAAATACTGTTTGGAGGACGATAAACCCAATATACAAACAAAAGTGTGTCAAATTTAAACTGAAACCTCCTTTATACCTAACTATGACAGTAGATGCCTGACCATGCAACTAGTTGATGAGGGGTTGTTGAAAGGGAATGACGGAAAAGTTTCAGTGTGTCATCACCTTATCTGCAAAAAAAGTTTCCATTTGTCACCTCTTAAAAAAAAGTTTCAGTTTTTCACCTGTGAAGGAAGAGTGCTAGTTTATGACCTTCCATTATCAGCCATGTTTGTGTGTGAATGCAGTAGACATGTTTAAAAGCTACGGATTATTCCATCAGGTGATTCCTTGTAGATAGCAGATAATCACACACTGTCTGGGTTATTTAAAAATTGTACAAAAATGACATAGTTCCTTTAAGAACATTTATATATGGCTCTGTTTCAGATTACTGAAAAAATGACAACTGTTACATTTTTGTACTTAGTTTAAAATCTGGTTGCATAAGTTGTATAACTAAGGAATTGTTATTTCATATAAACTGCACAGATGTTGTTGAAAGAAGTACATTGCTTTGTGATGTGTGTCATGAATTGGTTATTAGTACTTTTTTGACAAAAATGTTAAAACTTTAAAGTTTTACATTTTTGACAAAGAATAAATATTTAGTCAAAGAACAAATAGTAATATAAAATACATTTTAATTGTAATTTATATTTTTATTAAATATTAAGTAAATATAAACAAATAATTTGAAACTAAGCAAAAAAAAGATGGCCCTTTTTTTCCATTTACCTGAGAAAGATCCATATATTAACTGCAACTGAGATATGATAACATAAATATAATATGATGAAATACTGTCTATGAGTTGGTTCAAATGACATTGTCCCTAAATGACATAGTTCCTTTAAAAAAACATAAACTGCACAGTTATAATAACATACATACATATGATATTAGGACATACTGTCTATGAGTCATTTTAAATGTTGACCCCCAAATGTTCCTTGAAATACATCTAGACACTTAGTTTTTAGATAATTAGTACATGTTTAGCCAAAGATTTGAAATCTTATTGTTCTTGTTTAGGGACAAGTCTTGAATATTGATTAGCATTGACAAAAATTAAACTAAATTAACATATTTCCATATTTTTTTTTATAAAACTCATTTTTAAGTAATTAATTAACCTATACATTCATAGTAAATGTATGATTTTGAATATTCAGCCTAACTTTCACTGTATGGTATAGATCAAATATATGATGCTGGTCATTTTACATGTAATAGTTTTTCACCCATTTAATGTTTTCCAATTAAGTAAAAGTTTTCCATTCATGTACAAATTTCCATTCATGTTTTGTGACATACTGCAGAACAGTATTGATTTCTTTAAGTTGTGTAAACTTACATAATTGTTTGGCTTCCTCTCTTCTTTTTTCAAATTTTAGATTAGGTTTTTGTCAGACCTTAACTGCACATGTCTAACTGAGTTCATGTGAAATCAAGTTCAGTAAATCACTAATAAGCTGTTAATTGTTTATAAATCTGTTTAAAGGTGGTATCTGACAGTTTGATCCAAATAGTTTTTACCAAATAACCAATAAGCCACTGAATGGCGGTCGATCACATGACAATACAATGGCAGCCTCCATTGATTAAAACTGGCATTGCTTATAAGGGGGGTGGGGCCATGTCTGCTGATAATGAACTGCCATCTTTTTAACTGCATAAAATTACTTCCTCGCCCCTTCTCTTCCCCCTCTTCCACCTAGACCCAGTCACCTGATGCATACAGCTGTGGAAACAGTTGCCAACCTACAATAAACATACAGTTCAAGGCGGGAGAATCAGCATAAATCATTTCGTAAGACTGACTCTACCCAGCTTCAAGTGGGATCGCGTGTAATCAATGAAATACATTTTATAAGGCTATACAGTCCACCAGAACTTATTTTTATTTTTGGAAAACACAACTAGATCTCTGTCATGCAAGCATTAATTGTAATTGCTTTATGTTTTTGTCACGCTACTTTATAGTTGTTATTTTATTAGTATACAATACTGAGACATCTGCTGTTTTCTGTCAATGTGATTTTATGCTCGGTGTTTACCTACGTTCTCTCCAAATAACAAAAATTTTAAGTCTACAGACTTTCTAATTGTTTGTCACTGGTTTACTCAACACACTTAATGTCACAAGCTTACAATTTTCAAAAAGTCTAATATATATATTTATACATATATATATTATATATATATATATTTATATATATTTATTGGTTGGTATTTCATCAGTTTATCAACAGTCAGGTAATCCTGACACAAGCCAATCACACTTTGTCAGGGTCACTTGTGTACTGGTAACTAAATGAACCTAACTGACATGTTATGGCTTCAGATTTACGTCCAAGTGATCCTCTTGGCAATATCCAACCAATCACAATTTAATATCAATCAAGAGCGTTAATTGGCTATTGCTTGAGTGATTTTCCCTGAGTATGACCTATTTGTACTTGCAATAGTTTCCAATTTCTACTAAAATGATCTTTAATGAATGCATTGTTATTATTTTTTGCAGCTATTACCAGCTGTTGATTTTTATCCACATTCCCCATCAAACATGTCCAGTACTTGTTATAGATTCAAACATCTATTATATACTTATATATCTATAATAAAGGTTATCTTTTTTTTTTTCATTGCAGCATCTACCAACTGGATCTCGAGTAATCCGTGTGATGCCCAACACTCCTGCCTTGGTGTTAGCTGCGGCATCAGTGTTGGCACCCGGACAGGCTGTGAAGGAGGGTGACACTGAATTGGTGCTAGAACTTTTAAAATGTATCGGGATTGCTGAACCGGGGTCAGAGAAACTGCTTGATGCTGTCACAGGGCTTAGTGGGAGTGGACCTGCCTATGTAAGTATTGTGCTTCATTTTTATGTTGTATATATGTACCCATAGCTGCTGCTAGAACTGTTAGTTGTTTCCCACAAATCTTGGGCCGACTCCTCAGCGAGAGTTTTCATGTAGGGATGTTTTCAGTCTCACCTGTGATGCTCAGGTAGTTCTACCCTGACATATGTTTGGGAGTCTTCCTCTACCAATAAAAAGCAGAAGGCCACAATTTTGTTGTGCGAAGAAAAATTAAAAAAAAAAAAAAGCACAAAATCAGCTTCATGTTAATATACACCACTACAGTCAAACCTGACCATGTGATCGCCCCTAATCGGCAACCACCTGCTTATTTCTAATTACCTGTGATCAGTTATTTAACTTGTATTAGCGATATTATTTGTTTAATTGTATTGTTTGATTAATTAGACTAAGTATAGATCCAGATCATCCAATATTTACTGTTTGATTAGGATATGTACGTTTTGCTGCTGAGTCTGGGCATCTTTGCATGAACATGCTGAAAATGGCTGGAACATTACAAGTGTTTGTTATTGAACAAAATGTTGTATGGCCAGGCTTGAATAACTTCACTATCTATGTATATTTACAGGCATTTGCTGCGATAGAATCTCTGGCTGACGGTGGAGTGAAAATGGGTCTACCGCGAGATCTTTCCACAAAGTTAGCTGCTCAGACTCTGCTGGTATGTTTATTGCGTGTAGCTAATTAATAAAAGTGTTTTTTTTTCTGATACCTTCCTCTCATATTTAGAAAAAAAGTGCAGTCAGTCTGGGGTTCCATTTCTAGACCCTTCTGTATCAAATTTGTAAGCTTTGCTGATCTGACCTGACCCAAGTCCTTAAAAAATTGTAGTGGTATAGGTGCCTTGCTAACAATCAATCAAATATAAGGGTAGTTCAATGACTGGATTGGCCTGGTGTCAGGATAATGGGACTGGGTGTGGTAACATGCCAGGTATTCATGGTATTGCTATACACAGTGAAGGCAGCACTATATCTGCTTCAAGTGGACACTGTCTGCAGATAACTGAAATACTGTTGGTGGGATGATAAACCCAATAAACAAACTAACATGGCCACTTAGATACTGGGAGGATAAATGTAATGCAGAAAGACAGTCACTCATTTAGGAGAGGAACTAATTGTTAACAGAACAAATTCTCTACCATCCAAGCTGACACATATATACTCCCTCTGTTAACTGGCTTTATTTAGAACAACATAAAAAAGCTCATATTGTTATATAATATATATGCTATTTGTACAGAATTATATATTTTTATGTGTACTGGCAGTGGCATTGCCATGGTAACAGATTTTCGTAAACAATACCATGCTTGTGTTATATATTACAATGCAGCCTTGAAACATTTGATAAAACGTTTTTTTATTTTCTCTCGACTTCAAATCTCATCCTGCTACAAAAACTGATCATGATTAAATAAATAGTGTAGATCCAGATCAGATGCAGGGATTTGCACTATGTACTGCTTTGGCTTTAGTAATAGATCGAGTATAACTGCAATATAATTGTAGGTTGTTGAGTAAGAATTACTATCCATTTTTAACAAACAGTAGCATGGTAAGTGTAAACCTATAAAATGTCTATAGCTAAGACATCACTGCAAGTTTCTCTGCTTTTGCAAAAAGTTATGTCTCTGAAATGGAACATCCAATCTTGTTGTGTATTTATCTGTGTAAAATATCTTATCTGTCTGCATGATGGAAATTTACCAATTTATTGAGTCATTTATGATCACACTTGGGTCATGAAATAATACAAGTCATTTGTTTATTAAAGATTTAGTTGATAACTTAGCTAAATGCCCCATGCTGAGGATCTCTGAAGTAAGTAATTTTTTTGTATAAGTAACAATGTGCTAATTGGTCACTGGCAAAAAAAAATCTTGGCTCTAAGTGGAAACTGCCTGCACAAGGTCTTTGATGTTTTGTTGTTTAGGGAAAAAAAACATTCCAAAAGTTTAGAAGAACTGGTTATTCATTTGAAAAAGGCTTGGTTATAATTGATAAATTTTAATAAAAATGTCAGGAAGCTTAATGCTTTCCCTGCATGCATTTGAGAAACCCCTCAGAAAGTGCGATGTTAGAACTCTGTAAAACTAGTTTACACCTCTAAGTTGGCCCCTTTGCCAGTTGACTGCTTCAAGGTTGCAAATTTTAGGTTTGCTCTTTTATGTATAATTTTTTATCACAGTTTTTTTCTTTAACTTTTACGTTTAACTGGCATGTGTCATGTGCCTTTTTCGTATGTGTTGCATTGCTTATAGGACCTTGTCATATGTTTCTTTGTTTTGTTTTAACGATAGAGACCATTGTGAATAGTTGTATATATAATTTACACAATAATTATTATGTAACTACATTTGATATGATTTGTGTATTTCAGGGTGCTGCTAAGATGGTTTTGGAGACAGGTAAACATCCGGGTCAGTTGAAGGATGAGGTTTGCTCACCAGGGGGCACAACTATAGCAGCAATGCATGTGCTGGAACGAGGAGGATTCCGTGCCACGTTGATAGATGCGGTTGAGGCGGCCACACTGAAAGCCAGGGAACTCGCGACTTTAGACTGATCTGTGTGTTAGTGTTTACCAAAAATTTAGTGAATAATTTTAAGAACTCTGGATAAAGGCAGTTCATCTGGTTTGGTGCAGCAAATTTCTCTTTTAAGTAAGTGATGTTACTTTAACTGTACAAAATACTTTCAGTTTTCAATTTTTCTTCTCTAAGTAACTAAGGAAGTGGAATTTGAATGAGCTTCTCAATAGGATTTGGTTGAGAATTGTAATATTGTTATGTGAGATCATGAGAATTGTGTTTAATATTGCTGTGTGAGATCACGTTGACTCCTTTTCTCTGGAGCTCTTCATTTGTGTCAAAATTATTGTAAACAAATATTTTTTTTGTCTCCTTCACTTGAAATGTGGTGTATCAGTTATACCATAAATAATATTGGGAACAAGAGATGCAGTATGCAAGAAGCTGTAGTCATGTCTCATTACATATTATATTTTCAAGGGAAATTAAAGGAGTTATCTCCCTTGTTGGAATTATTTCCCTTTATGTGAGACAGTCTATTCTAGAGTTTTATTTTTAGTCTGCTAAATTTGGACTTGCATGAATTTTATTGTCTGAAGTTTGTTCAGATGGTATTTACACTCCTTACACGTGTTAAATTTCGTTGTGCTGGAGTAACCATGGAAGTTTTAAAAAAGCATCTGACTATACGGGGGATCATATATTTATGTACATTGATATTGTTGTCAGTTTAAAATTGTTGCATGTGATTGAAATGTTGAAAAATTAAAATGTTTTTTAAAATGAAAACATTCTTATTATTTTAAGTAATTATAAAACTTATTATTTTTTAAAAACTCAGATTTCTCATCTCATTTGTCAAGCCCATTAATAATTTTCCTCCTTGCTGCAAAGATTACTGTGATCTACTACATGACCTCAGACAGAGACTGGAGAAATAAATATGAACTTCATCACAACACTACAATATATACAGAGTGAAAACTTCTCACAGGGGAGATAAATCAGTGCATTTACATAAGAGTAGTTGTTCCTCTATTTTCTCTTTAATTTTATAATTTTGCAGTCTTAATATAGCTTTGTGTTTTATTATTTTTCTTAAGAAGTAGACCTACATATTTCTTATTCAGAGGGATCACCTTAAATTTTCAAAAAGGCATTGGTTATCAACTTCAATACCTTATTCTTATTTTAATGGGTAATCTCCAAATAAACAGAATGAAGATTCCTGTTAAAGTAATTGTATTAAAAAGTATGTATTACTGTGTGCAGCAAGTGTGTATTTTGTTTCATCAAAACCAATCATCCAGGATTGTTAATGGGAACAAGATATAGTTATTTACAAATACATAGGTAGATGTAATTCTTATTACATAATTCCTGCTGACAAAATGGGTAAGCTTTGTCCATTTCCAATGTGCAATATATTACACGTGTGAAACAGAATCCACAGTTTATTAGATGGTGTTGGCATTATTTTTTTTATTTTATTTTTTTCAGTGAAAATGTGTAGACTTTTTTTTTTAAACTTTACGAAAGCCATTTAATAACACTTATTGAATATTTCTTAGAGAATTTACGCAAAGGTATGTTAAGATAGTGTTAATACACTAATGATTTACGAATATGCCCAGTTATAGCTGGAAGAAAATGTTTAAACATAAGGGAGATTTCCAGTTTTGGTTTTTATATAGGGAATATTTTACATTTTTGTTTTAATTATAATGAAAAAAATCTTATTAAAATGTCAAAGTGTAAAGTGGATCGTTAATTGTGTAAGTTGATGTTTATAGTATTATTTTTGTTTATTGATGTATGCTGATATTAATATAAATGTAATTAATATTGAAATCAAGTCAGTTATCAAATAATAATAATGTAGTGCTAAGACTGGACCGGATTATTCTCTATTCACATTTAACTTCTTTGTATTCGGCACTGTATGACCTTTTAAGTGTCGGTGTGCCAAAAAAACCCAAATAAATAAATAAACATAACTCCATGGACTTACAATCTTAAAAAACACAGCATAGCTAAGGGAGATAAATCTGGTTATGTTTATATTCAACCCATATGTTGTGGTTACCCTTTAAAATAGAAACTTAGATAAAATTAGTGAATATTGAGATGGTTGGAAAAAAAGGAGACTTTAACTAAAAATATTATTTATTTGGAACTTGACACCATAATTAAGTGCTATATTTAGAGCTCTAATAATTTATTAATTAAATTAATATTGTTTGTATTATCAATTACTATGGTAATCAGCTTATATATCTGTACATTAATATGTATATTACATATTTTGTGTACCAGCATGTTAACAAACAATTTACAAACTGTAAATCCAACAAATGATCTGAGACTTGTTCGTGTAGTTTATTGATATATCTGATATAATGTTGTCTGGTATATCAAATAAAATGTTGTCATTTACTGGACCACTTGTTGTTTTTATCATCCAAATGTTCAATTGCACATCAAAATATATTCAACTGAATAGTAACGATACTACTTTTACTATTACAGATATAAAGATGTTTTATTTACATGCAACACATATTGGACCTGATAGAGCAATCGGTATCGTATCGGCTCCAGGTATGGGAGGCCTCAGGTTCGATCCTGGGCCGCGACATACCAAAATCGAGCAAATATGAGGGTAGTTCCACAACTGGTTTGGCCTGGTGTCAGGATAATGTGAATAGGTGTGATATCATACCAGGTGTTCACAGCATGCTCTACACAGTGATGGCAGCACTATATCTGCTTCAAGTGAACACCGTCTCCAGATAACTGAAATACTGTTAGTGGGACGATGAACTCAATAAACAAAGAATCAAACAAATAACATGGCCGCCATGGACCATAAACCCAATAAACAAACATGTTACACAGTTTATGGATTAATACCGATATATAAGGGGGCAATAAACTGTGTGCATGTCTCTATATATATTCTGCCTGTATAATTATACTCCTTACACTGCTCATTCTCTCTTTCGTGTGGGTTCAAGTCCCAGCTGGGGCGAATGACGAAATTTTAGAAGATCTCCCAGCTAACCTGGTAGTTCTGTCAAAGACAGTCTTGGGGGTCATCCTCTAGCAAAATAGCTTGGCATGCTATCATGACTATAAATTTATTGTTGCAATTCTTTTAAAAAAACAAAAATATAAATGTATGTATGATTATAAATATATAAATATATATATAATATATATATATATATATAATATATATATAAATGTAGATAAGAGTCAATAAAAGTGATATTTATTAAGATTATGATTTCACCACTATATATTAATCACTATACACATTGTACTCATAATTTTTTTTTCTTAAACGTGGTAAAAGATACTTCAAACCGAAACGACATCATAGAAAATACAAATAAAACATGGCTACCTTTTAAAGGTGGTATCTGACAGTTTGGTCCAAAGTAATTGGTACCTAAAAATGTCTTGCAAAATGCTGTTCATTGATGCCAAAGATCTCTGTGAACAGTCAAGGATAAATCCCCACTCGTGATTGCAATCAGGTGTTTCCTATCAGAGACACGCTGATAGCAATTTTTAAACTTAGAAAACCATGTGACCACTTTATATAGTCATCTGTTTAATCTGCTCTGATGTTGATATCTATTTTTAGCTGAGACCACGATTGCACTTTTTATAGAGTTGGAAAGACTGAACTTATACGTTTTGAGATTTTTTTTTTGTGATTAGTACAGTCTTAACAATAAAGTTAATGTTCAAAATCATCTTTATATCGACTTAAGTATAGGTTTATGTAAAAAGTATGACCAAATTCTTCAAAGCGGTGGCAAGATATTGGTACATCATTACATGTATTTAACATAGACAAACTGCCAGATACCACCATTAAAGGTTTGTTAAGGGTATGCTATAAGCTGCTTGTCGATGTCCGAGATATTTATTTGGGAGTACACATAATGGACTGTTGTGTTTTTGAGATACATGGCAGTGACCAATTATGATCATTATAGCTATTTTGGTGGAGGAAGATCCCAGACAAATGTCTGGGTAGAACCACTGGTGCACCGCAGGTCAGCTGTCCAGAAGACCTTCCCACATTAAGTCTTTCGCCCCAAACGGGCCTCAGAGGAGTAAAAATCGGCAATCGCTATGCCACAGGTGCCCACAGACTGATCTGAAATCGTAGGTGAAGCCTTTTTAAATAAAGCAGTTTATGCAATGAGTGTAAATCGTAAAATGCATGGTGAATGGTTGTCCTGCTTTATATAAAAGAACACAAGAATTTTGTAATAATTAGAAGTCGTTCAAAATTTGTAGATAATCAGAAGCTATGAAAATTCAAATTCCTTAGCGATTTATTTCAATAAAACTCCTTTCTATTGTACAATGAACAAAATAGATTGATCTATTTTAATAAATGGTTTTATTTTCAACTGCGCATGTGCAATAAACCCCGCATTCTGGCTTGACTCCTCTCCTTGTGACAACAAGTTGGAACACGTCATGACGATCGACAGTTTGATTGACAGTTTTATGGGGCGGACTACATGTCATTTTGATTGAACAGGTAGAAGTGAGACGGGACGAGTTGGATAGACTCTATTAAGACGTTTCCACAGAAAATAGAAGCCTGCACTCACTGTGCTCGTTTCAGCTGCTATTTTCTATAGAAACGTCTTAATAGACTCTATCCTATACTTAATAATTGTGAGCCCTTGAGCTGAAACTGTCAAAATAACAAGAGTGGGAGGAGTTGACTACAAATGGCGGAACATTCAAAATGCAAACATGAATTGGGTGAATGCTATCTATGTCTGCACATCAAAGTTAGCTATTTTTAGAACCACTAACTAGAAATATGACACCTTGAAGACAAATGTATGGACATGGTAACTTAAAGTCTTAAACTGTTAAATTATATTAAATAAATACTACATTGTATTTAGTACTAAATTCAGATTCAAAGTCTTGCACAGAACAAATGTAAATAATAACTAAAATATATAAACATACTTCCCCATTATTTCTTTTAACTAATTGAATGGCAATTGAGAAGACAGTACTTTCTTTTTATTTGATGTGGATTTGATGTAAAAATGTTCCAGTTTTAGCAAATGTATGTTGCTTTTTTACAATAATATTTCATATTCATTTTTTTTTATCTTAAAGGTAATGTCCAACAGTTTGACTATATCAAATTCATGTAACCATTCCTTGCCACTGCTTTGGGGACTTTGGGCAAAATTTCTGCATAAACTCATACTTCAGCATAATTATGTAAGGACGGTTTTAAATACTACTTATATTGTTAGACAGTGCAAATCACGTTACAAACACTCTTAAGGTTCGTCTGTTCTAAATCTCTTAATTAGCACAATACTGATGTCTGCTAAAAAAAGACATCGATGTCAGACCTGGATGATCTCAAAAGTGAGTTGTCACATGGTTTTCCTAGTTAAAACTAGCTATCTCTGCAGCGTGGCTCAGATAGGAAATACCTATTTGCAATGAGGAATGTGGGGTTTATGTTTCACTGAACAAACTGATCTAGGGCATCAATGAATAGCATTGTGGGGGACCTTTTCAGGTAACAATGACTTATATGGTTATTTGAGAAAAAAATATTTTGGTCTTAACTGTCGGATACTACCTTTAAAGGTAAAAATTGCAGAAGCATGAAAGAATCAAATTAAAATTAAGCTGGCTGGAATAGCACCTTTTGTTTAAAATACATGCAGTGAGTCTATATGGTGCACTGTAGGGGCAGATAACCTCTGTGGGAAGTTTTGACCTTCTTATTCATCTTCGGGGTGTAGATAAATATCTTTGAGAATATTTATAATAAATTATGTATATCTCTTAAACCAGGGTGATACTGATTCAGACTAAATGCAATTTTATTGTAAATTTTATTCAGTAGTTTTTGTTTTCTTTTTTCAAAACTCTTTTATATTAGGAGGTGAGGGTCAGTTTAGCATTTTTTTAGAATACGATTTTTTGTTTTTGAAATACATTGCAGCGATGAATTGTGATCATTATAGTGACAACAAGCTGTTTTGGTGGAGGAAGGCAAATGCCTGCGCAGAACCACCGGCACACTGCGCATCAGCTGGATCAATACCACAAACATGAATCCAGTAACATAAATCCTATCTTATGTATACACATCATATACATCTTTGAGAATATTTATAGTAACTTAATAGCTCTTAAACCAGGGTGTTACGGATTCAAACTAAATGCACTTTTATAATAAATTTTATTCAGAGTATATAAATCATGTGTATGATTACATGCAGAAATAATGGTTTATAAAATACATGGAGAAAAATGACATGAAAATCTTAACTTACCAGTTTATAATATTTATTTAATATTTTTTAATATGTTATTTCAATGAATAGTACAATAATGAAACATGTATGTATGTACAATGTGAATGGCACAAAAGAGTATACAAAGAAGTGATTTTTTTTATTCATTTCTGTTGTTTGTTTTGTTTTTTGTTACATTGCACCGACACAATTATGGTCATATTGGTGACGTCCAGCTGATTATTGGTGGAGGAAGACTCACTGCAGGTTAGCTGGAAAACATGAAAGTTCTCGCCACAACCGAGACTCGAACCCACTCGGCCACCAGCGCCCTTTATTTCTGTATGTACTTAACACTGTGGGAGAATTTATCTTCTATTTTGTAATGCATTTGTACTTAACTATAAGTATATGAAATATTAGTATATGAATGTTTTTTGTCTATGTATTGTTATTGTTGCATGATATGAAAGTTTCTGAATACACCGAGAACAGTATTTAATTCAAAACAAGATCATATTCAAAGTAAACAATGTAGTAAACAATGCAGTAAATAAACAATGTTTGTTTTGTTTTTGAAATACATCGCAGAGACAATTTATGATCATTATAGCAATGTCCAGCTTTTTGGTGGAGGACGTGTCTTGATTCTATCTGACTTAGAAGTCCCCGCCTCACTTCTACCTTTTCTACCGAAAGGACTTCTTATCAGCCCCATAAAATTGTCAATCACATGTCTGGGTAGAACAGCAAGACAGCTGAATGGGACTCGAACCCATGCAGTGAGAGGCTAAATAGTCAGAGGAGTTACAAACAATAAAGTAAACAAGGAGAATTTGTTTCACTGCATTCAATGGAAAAAAATATATCACCTACTATAGTTAAATAGTATGATAAAAATCCAAAGCTTAAAAGTAGGAATATTTATAAAAGGCTCATTGTGAATTATTACATTATCAAAGTTTGATAGGACTTGGAATAAAAATGTCAATTTTGATTTTTTTTTTAAATTTTCAAGTTATAATAACAAGGTTGAATAGTGACATAAATCAAAGAAACTTTATTTCATTGTTTTGATTAATTTGCAGAAGTATTTGTGTTTGCATATACACACCTTTATATTTGTTTTGTTACTGTAATTGTATGTTACTGTTCTTTGTATCTGAACCTTTGCTTTTTGCAAATGAGGTACAATACCTTAAAAGAAACAAGATGTAACCAAAACAAACAAAAAACATAAAATGAAATTGTGCCTTGTATTTGGAGCTTTTGATCATTTTTACAACACAATTAAAAGTTGACCTAAAGTGAGAAATAAAATAATGTTCTCTTATCTGTCTATGTTTCAGTTGCAGTGTATAAAATAAGTTATGCATACAAGAGTCCTTATTTACACTATGCACTTAAATGAAAATCATGTCTAATGAAAAAGTATAAAAAATAGATTTGTGAAATGTTCAATATTTACAATATATACACAAAAGTGCCGATTAAAACATTAATTACAAATGTAATATTTACATCTTTATTTCATGGCTTGTGGCTGTCAATATCGCACATGATAGTCAGTGAAGATATTTTATTTACCATAAATTTTACATGATTAAAAAATATTATATCACATATCAATCTGTAACCAATACAGACATTTTAATCCATATCTGTAATAAACAAAGATGCAACTTTCTTTTAGGTCCAAGAATTAACATATAGATAGTTTCCATGTGATGTCGTAGGCACTGATAAGACAGATTAAGGCAGCCATCTTTGAAGGCAGAAGCTAATGCAGGCCGAAATCGGGAAATATGTACACTCCACTGTTTTTATTTTTCAGTCTATTTTACTCAATTTATTTTCAGCTTTTATGAAGTATTTTAAATATCAAAACTATATTTTGATAGTTTAAAAGGTAAAGAAAATTCAACCAAAAAAGATACACTGTTCATTTTGTTTAAGGATGAGCCAATAATTTTATTTATTTCAGTGTATTATTTCTTTGTGCATTTATCAATTTAAAAAAAAATGTATTCTAAAACTATGAATTTTAAGAGCTTTCCAATGGTTAAAAGCTTTTAATTTTTGGACAACAAACGAAGAAATTACAAGAAAATAAAATTTACGCTTCTATACAATTCATCTGAAAATCCCTTCAAATTAAAGATGGCTGCCAAGATAATGGATCTTCATTGATGTGGGATCTATATATACAATTTTGGTAACATTTTATACCAACAGTCCATTTTACAATCCTCAGCATTTTACCATTTTTTTGTTACAAAGGCACTTTCTATATAAGCCATTATATTTAAGCATTCTTAGACATGTAGAGCAATTTTAATAAAACCTCAACCTTGAACTTGAGTCCAAACTAATTAATCTGAACTTGAATTTGAATGGATAATTTTTATATGACAAATTGCATTTTTGTACCGCAAGCATTTCTCTTTAGCACTGTCAATATATCAGATTTCGATCTGAGGTTATAAAAATATGAGAATGAGTCCAAGATCATTCTCAAGCATCTGATTGGCCAGATTTGAGTACAGTTTTAAAATCTAACTAATCAGATGCCTGAGGATGGTTTTATTTCATTCTCAAGCATCCGACTAGCCAGATTTGAGTTTGATTTAAAAAATTTAACCAATCAGATGTCTGAGGATGGTCTTAAATTATTCTCAAGCATCCGATTGGCCAGATTTGAGTTCATATTTAAATTGTTAACCAATCAGATGACTGAAGATGGTCTCAGACTCAAGCTGAAAGTGTTGTAACATTAAGCCCTGATGTCTCTCATCAAGCCCTGATGTCTCTTTACAATTATATTGGTTTTGCACAGCAAAATTAAGCAGCAAAGTGTGTGAATCCAATGATCTACTCTTATATCAGTTATTCAATTCCAATAAAGATATGAAAATTAACGGACTTGTTACATTAATAATAAAACTTTCTTTTTTTCTGGCTACTATCAACTAATACAAGTCTTTTTTATCAGCACTGGCAGGCACATATAAATTCTGCATTTATTTTACAATGTTTTTCATTTCTACTTTGCAACAAATCTTCTTGCCCCGTAAACTGTCTAGTACTTCTGGATATCATCGCGGCTTGCTTTGACGAACAACGCAGCTGCAAAGAGGCTGAAGAATCCAGAGATGGCGCACATTCCGTACGACCAGGACAGATAATTCTGGTCAGGCCTCGGCATCCAACCCCGTGTTTCTTTCTTCACGCCAAACACGATAAGCGTAATCAGGATCAGAACCACTATAAGAGATAATTGGGGAATAATTAGAACATTAATATGTGATATAAACAAGTCAATTTTATTCACACAAACTGTATTTGGCCATTTAATATGAATATTTCAATGTTTAATATAAAATGTCAATGTTTAATATAAATATTTCAATGTTAAATGTGAATATTTCAATGTTTAATATAAATATTTCTGTGTTTAATATATTTATTTTATTGTTTAATATGTATATTTCAAGTTTATTCACACTATATTTAGCCATTTAATATGAATATTTCAATGTTTAATATGATTATTTTAATGTTTAATATGAATATTTCAATGTTGAATATGATTATTTTAATGTTTAATATGAATATTTCTATTTTATTCAAACTGTTTTTGGCCATTTAATATGAGCCTCAAGAAAAAGGATGGTTTATGTTAAAGAAAAATAAAATGAGGTATACACAAATAGACCAGAACTACTTTGTACAAATTTTTAAAAGAGATTTTAATTACATATTAATGATAGTTCTATATTAGATGAAGAAACTAATGAAAAAGACCTTCAGGAGATAATTACATATAAAAACAATTATTTTTCATTCTTGATTCATCACACTGATATAATTATTGACGACATCCAGCTAATTAAAGAAGGAAGACACCAGATATGTAGAATGACCAGTAAACCACAAGTCAACTGTACGACATCCCTACATAAAAGTTCTGATCTGATTGTAACTCGAATCCAGGGGGTGAGGAGCAGTGTTTTTCTTTTGGCACAATAATTTGTTTTGTTACATCACACCGACACAATTATGGTCATATTGGCAACGTCCAGCTAGTTACTGGTGGAGGAAGACCCCACACTTATGCCTGGGTAGAACCACCCTCGCACTGCAGTTGAGCTGGAAAACCTCCCCACATGAAAGTTCTCACTACGACCAGGACTCGAACCCACGCAGTGAGGGCTAAGGAGTTACAAGTCAGCGACACTAAACGCTAGGCCACGGGCGCCACTTAATTGCTCAATAATTAAAAAACACAAACTAAGTCAACTGTGTGTCCAGGTTGATTAGGATTATTACTCCAAGTTTTCCAAAATATTTAATTTATAAAAAATAAAAACTTACCACAGAGTAAACAAATTGCTGCCGTTCCTAAGTAGACAAACTCCTTTATCGTTAACGGTAAACATCTCCAGTATGCGAAAGTGGCCATTACGCAGACAATCACTTGGAACAGCAGGGTTACACTGACCATTACTTGACAAGCGATAAACCATGCTGGAAAAACAAATAAAATATTCATGGATGCTTTATCATGCTATTGATAGTTTCCATGTGATGTCACGGGCACTGACAAGACAGTTTATGGCATCCATCTTTGAAGGCAAAAGCTAAAGCTGGTCGAAATCTGGAAATATGTGCTATATTAAAATCACCACTGTGTTGCTATTTTTCAGTCTATTTTACTTAATTTTATATCAAATTTAACAGCTTTTATTATGAAGTATTTCAAATTTCAAAACTATATTTTGATAGTTTAAAAGGTAAAAAAATACAACCCAAAAAGGATACACTGTTTTAAGGATGAGCCAATAATTTTATTTATTTCTATGTATAAATTCTTTGATCATTTATGAATTTTAAAAATATTGTATTTTAAAAATATGTATTTCAAGAACTTTCCAATGGTGTATAGCACTTAATTTTTGGACCACAAAATAATGAAGAAATAAAAAAAACAAACAACAAAAAACAAACACTCCTATACAATTCATTTGAAAATTTCTTGAAGTTGCCACAAAGATGGCTGCCAAGATAAGGGATCTTCACTGATGTGGAAACTCTCTATCATATATGCAATAATAGTGTTGGTGCGGTTATATAGTTTCTATAACAAAGGTAACAAGATGAAATTATGTCATAGAACAGCTGTTTTATAGTTTCATTGATTAAAAGGTTGCAACATATACTGTTAAAGAGAAAAGTTATGAGCAATAATAGATAAGAAAACCTTAGAAGTAGAAGATATCTAATTTTAAAATTTTTCCCCCTACAAGTCTTGCAGTAAAAGAAAGTTCTTAATGTATTAGTTCTAAAAGTATGATTAAAAAGTCTGTGATATTCTATGTTATATGACAGAAGAACGAAATAATATGCCTATTGGGTTTAAATAACAGAAATGGAGATGTTATGCATTTAACAATAAAGACTTGAAATTATGTACAGTTTTATAATTTGTAGTGTTTTAACATGATGATGTACTAGGTAGTAAATCAATATGCTGTATCTATGCTCAATATCACTGTTACATTAGACACAGTGCAGAATACGTTTCTAACAGGGCTCTACCAACCGAGCCAACTGGGGCACTTAAACATTTAGCTCAGTAGAGCACCTGACTCCAAAGAAAGAGGTTGTGGGTTTAATCCACACCCTGAGTAATGTTTTTTTTTTCAATATCGGTGTATTTCTGGGGGGGGGGGGATGTTATGGCGCCAATCATTGGTGTCAACGGGATTCTTCATAGAACCCTGCCAAATGAGAACAGGCTTAGTATTGGAGGGTTTGTCCAGTTAATGCCCAGCTCCCAAAGGTTACAGAGGGTAGGAGTGTAGTTACTTTGCTGTCCCCTGAGCTGTCTGCCCAGGTAGCTTAGCTGGTCGAGCACCTGACTCTGTACCTGAGGTTGATGGATGTTTTGCTACCTAGATGTTTCGCAAACGATGTTTACCTTCCTAGGTCCAAGATGTTTTGCCACCTGGCAGTTCGAAAGTGAATTATCAAAACTGATGGATGTAGTTTGTGTATTCTGTAACACTACTATTAAATAAAATGTCTTTTTGTCATTTTACACCATGGCTTTTTAGAATAAGTATTTAAAATAAAGTTTTTGTTGTCATTTTTCAACCATGCCATTGTTCATCTATAACAAACATATATGTAGCGAGTATATATATGTAATAAGTTTATTAATCGATCAAAATTAATTTACATGTAATATATTTATAATTAGTAGAACAACAACAGCAAGTTAATGGGAAACACTTTAAATAACATTCTTATTAAAATTTTATTTGTAGACGCATATGTATGTGTATGCAAAAATGAAAGAAATGTCCTTAACACTAAAGCCTAACTGTTGGTAAGGGATGGTCACATTAAAAGTTGTATTAATTAGCAGTGATTTTTTATCATAGTATCATGAAATCTATTGCTAATCTGTTGACATGTTCACCATTTTGCAAATTGATTCTAACGTCAGTTATCAATTTAATATGTAAAGGTCATTTGTACTTTGGCTTTATGTTTGTGATATCAGTCATAGTAATAAATTCTTTTTAAAACCATTTTTTATATTGCCATCAATCAAAAAAGGTTTTATAAATAATTTTATGCAAAACTAAAAGGAAAGTCTGTGTTAAATTTCTTCTTAAATGGGGATTAACATTCCCCTACCGTGAATTGTGTTTAGTCCAAGATGATACAATTAAAGGTGTTAAATGAATCATGGTGTGTGGGGTTGACAGTTTGTTAATTGATTTTAATAAATATATACACATACTGAAATTAAATTGAGTTATTGTGTTGTTATTTTTACACCTAATTAGTTTACATATAAAACTTCAGTACATATTTGCTGTTAAAATGGGTAAAGAAATATCTAGGTGTGAAACATCTGGGGTGCGAAGCGTAATGGGTAGTGAAACAAAAGGTAGCTAAACATCTGTAAATCTTACCTGGAGCCATTATGCCCTACCTGTTCTGTTAAAGGGGTTGTGCAGGACATACTTTCAATATCATGTTGTGTATTTAAACTCAAACAGTATGGTGAAAAGGTGTTGAACTTTTTGGTGTCTGGGTGATCAGGTTTTAAAAAAAAGTGTATATTGTTTGTTTGGGTTCCTTTTTTACATGACTCAACATCTACTTCCGGTATTTGTTGTTCTTGCTTAAAGCGGTTATTTACTTATAAGCGCATATATTCACATACTTAAAACAGCTTACAGTGAAAATGATCATTATACAAAAGTATTTTTAAAGGGAAGAAATAGCCGAAAAATGTCTGAACTTACGAGGAGACAGCCATTCCCAAAGTGGTCTGTACTGATCAGAGAAAATGTACCAACATCCTAAGTATCGCTTTCCATTGTAGTCTTTGTAAAACGTGTAGTCGTTGAAGCAGAATTCCCAAAGACCCAGTTTTACGAACTTATTATCTGCTTTGGAGAAACTCTCCACCCAGTATGGGCTGGCGAAACTGATCACCATCACGAAGATGGCGAAACAGAGGCAAAACATCGCAAAAGTTGCCTTCTCCATGTTTGAAAATGGCTACTACCTGTAATTAGGTCATCACAGGTATGTTTAGTAACTTCTCAGACCGTCATGGCGTTGTTCATAACGATGAAATCCGAACCTGTCAAATTACCGAAGAACAACGCCGTTTAGTCGATTTTAATAAGTAGGGGTATAAGGATGACAGATGACCTAGTAGTGCAATAAAATTTTAACGTGTGACGTGACGTTACACCATAATAATTTTCATTTTTTGAGAAGTCTATCAATGAACAAGTTTTATTTGAAGTAGTTTTTTAAGTTTCTCTTTTGACAAAAGTACTATTTTATTATGGATCATTCTGGTTGGGGACAAAAATTCGCAAGTTACATGTTTGTTTATCAAAATATAAAAATAAAGAAACTATTTAATTTGTGCTGCCCGGACTGTCATAAAATCTTAGATCTATATTACAAAAATATATCATCACGTAACACAGATGAGAGATTGACTTTTAAATAACAAAACAACAACAATAACGAACAAAACTTCTTTATCAGAATATCCGCATAATAAACCATACTTAAAAAGCAAAACACCCCTTTGCTGAATAATCAACGAACCCACCTGAATGACAGGTATTTCAATTATTCGTGTATTGTTTAAACTGTTTTGAATAGACTTTCGTGCTTGTTATTACGACAATAAAACATCGATGGGCGAGAAATCTTGGGCAGGGGCGGCATACGCCTGCGGACTTGTATCCTGCCTGTTAATTATTCTGGGGTTTTCCACTCCAAATTGGGTAGAGTCGGAAAATGTAGTCAGCACACAGCTTGACAAGCTCGGACTGTGGGAAATGTGTTTTGTCGGATTTTCCGATCCAAAAGATGGCCTTGGACGGACTCACACCGGATGTTGGTGGATCTTCAGCCGGGAATTCGATGGAATTAGGGACTACCTGCTTCCAGGTAAGTTAATAATTAGCACACCTGTAATTAGTTTACAGGTGAAGTTGTTTATAGGAATGGAGGCGAGGAGTTATTCCCCTTGCATTGTTTACTAACATTAAGAAAAGATAAACAGATATTTATTTAATAGCTCGTAACATATAAAAAACAAATTATAATAATTAAAACAATATGTTAATATTACAGTTTTTATATTTTATTACATTACATCCTTTTTCCTTTCACACAAATGCTTCCTGTTGACTTATACTATGTTTGATTATGTCATACATATGTCAGACAGGGTAAACAGGGTGTGAGTGACTAATGAGCAGTTGAGAATTATGGGATACATGGCAACTTAAAATATTTTCAGATAAGACTTCTAGATGGAGTCACTCCAGGCTGTTAAAAAGTATTAGTAAATGATAAAAACATTAATTGCTTTGATGTTAAGCTAGTAATTTAATATAAATAATAATTTTTATAGCTTTATAAATTGATACATTACATTAAAAAATCTTAAATTGTGTGATTTTGGACACAAACATCCAGGTAACAAGTTTTTGTTAAAGTCTGCTAGAAAGGAAGCACACAGCGTCATAAATTACCTGTGACAACTATTTACCTTATTGGCTTATCATGGAATTTATAGCTCTTGACAAATAAATCTCCTATTGAATTACTGCCGCTTTGTTTGTGGATGTTGTTGAGTAGCATTACATGTACACGATGGTGTCTATATTTTATATCCGTGATAAGCAATGATTCATTGACTCTTAAATGTATGTGCTTTAAACCGGCCACAATAGCTCAGGTGGTAGAGCATCTGCTTGCGGATCGGGAGGTTGCGGGTTTATAACCCCGGCCGGGTCAAACCAGACTTTAAAGTGGGTAGTAATGGCTTCCCTCCCAACGATCAGGGCTAAGGGGACAGCATTTTGCCTGACTCATCAGTATCAGTATAATGGACCAGCCGGGTTCAGTCACTGGGCACCTCATAAGTGCCCCTGTGCTATAATGATAGAAATGTTGCTGTACAGTATCTGCAAACATGCCGGCTAATCCCAATCCCTATGTGCTTTAATTTTCCAGTGACATACCATAAGAAATACAAATTTTAAAGTCTGCATTTCCCTTTTATCGTGAAAGCTGCAAAATTCAAAGTATCAAACAATGTGGAAAAAATGCATTTTAAAAAATGTCCCTAACATTGTCAATTAGTACCCTCAATAATTCAACATGAAATTAGAGAATTTATAGTATATTAGATAAAAATAATTCTTTTTAAGTAAATCCTTCTTTCATTTTTCTCAGCGGGGTTGTGGTGTGTGTGTGGGGGGTGAACCCTAGGCGGTCGGGGCGAGAAGTTTCATGTGGGGAGTTTTTCCAGCTAGCATGCCGTGCGGCAGAGTCTTCCTTCACCAATAATTAGCTGGACATCGCCAATATGACCATAATTGTGTCAAAATGTAACAAAAAACAAACGATTTTGCTTGTACAGATTCAAAAGTGAAATAGCTAAAAGTTGAGATCATTGGCTATTTGCATTATACCATGTGACATCCTATAGAATAGTGTGTAACTATGACATTTCCAGAAAGCTTCTGAATTTCAAACACATAATTTATTTTTTATTTCGAGATTTTTTATTTTGATAGAAATAAACAACTTGGTCACATTTGGACAAATTTGCATTTTTTTTTTTTTTTAAAGTAGTAAATCTTTGTTGAACCCTAGTAAGTGATTGAATAAACGCTGACCTCTGATCACTTCAATATCTATCTTTCAAAATATTTTCTTTTAAAGATTGGCAAATCATTTTGCTTTTCAAGTATTTACTTTTTTTCGATGTTTTCCTCTCATCTACCATGTATATCTCTGAAATGCAGATGTGGGAATGTTAATCACCTTAAAGTCTTTGCTGTGATCACAGTGCGGGGTTAATGGGTTTGGGGAGGAAGTCTGGGTGGGTTAGGTCTACCTGTCTGGACACAGCCTCAGGCTGCAGTGGTATCAGGAAAGGGGTGGGGAGACTGCAGTGGTGGGGTGGATCTAGCTGACTGGACACAGCCTCAGGCTGCAGTGGTATCAGGAAAGAGGTGGGGATTAGAACATTACTGACCAATGGCAGTGCAGTAAGTCCATGTGCATCAAGTGTGACTTATTGTTTTATAACCTCTTCCTCTATGACACCTCTGTGTAATAAACTAATCAGGTGTCCAGCTGTGATCTTACAGCATCATGGTGTCCAGCTCTGATCTCACAGCATAATGTCATATTTTGGGTAGGACTCTAAAGAAGACCATTTTCAATGCCTGTAACATTTTAACATGAAACAATACACCAATTGGCTCAATAGTAATGCAGTAATTCAAAACATGATGTGTACATTGTGTGGTTCTATATGTTACATACCTATGTACCAACACAAATCCATAACTAAGTCTTTTAAAATTGTAGAAAAAGAAGGACATTATATATATTTACAAAACAGTTTACTGGACCTGGTAGCGCAGTGGGTAGAGCGTCAGCTCCTGGTAGGGGAGACCCCAGGTTCGATCTCGGGCTAAGACAAACAAAAGTCATTAAAAAGTGTAGTGGTATTGCTCCCTTGCTAATGCTTAAGCAAATATAAGGGCAATTCAACGACTGATTGGCCTGATGTCTGGATAACGTGACTGGGTGTGTTAACGTGACTGGGTGTGTTATCATGTCAGGTGTTCACGGCATTCTATACACATTGAAGGCAGCACTATAACTGCTTCAAGTGAACACCCTCTACAAGTAACTGTAATACTGTTCAAGGTATGATAATAAACCCAATAAATAAACAAACTAAAAAGTTTACTGAGCAAGCTAAAGCAATTTTTTTTTTATTTCAAACATGCTCATAAATAAAAAATATCAATAAATATATATTTTTTATAGCTCAATTTTGCATATTATAATGTTGTTCATGGCATAATTATAGTGTAAAGGAAATTGGTCCAGCTTTATTATGTAATGTCAGTTTATTATAAATAAATACATATTTCATATATTCCAGAATGGTTCCGAACCACCCAGGGCCTGTTGACAGTCTCCATGGTGCTCACCCTCTTGGGTGCCATGTTTGGACTCTTCCTCTTTGTAGGCTGCTTTCCCTCCAAGGTCCTCAAATGGGCCGGTCTTGCTTTGTGTTTGGGATACTACCTTACAGGTAAGTCACTGTTTATGCTCTTTAGGACTGTGACTGATTCTCTGTTTTGCATGTACCAAAGATAAAACAGAAAAAAAACATCTACGATAAATTGATTCAAAGTACAAATTACAAAGTATACCGTTATGTTTACGTATCACAACTAGTAAAACGTCGTGTTCAAAACGACCCGGTGCCTTAGCCTCGTTTTCTAACGTTTATTCATATAGACAACTCTTGTAAACAATACAAATAAAGCATACGGAGTTATCTCGCTTTGACCAGTGTTAATTTTCAATGCACTCCCTCTCTCTTTTTAAAACTTACAAACCTTTATTTTCAAATAATAAATGCACATACCTTCTCTTTAACAAAATAACACATATTCAATTCAAATTTTACATCTTCACAAATTCTCTAACAACGTTCATTCAACAAATCTCGTACAAACAAACGCACATTTAAATTATTAGAAATGTTAACAATCACACAAATAAAACATTGATTACTGTCATGTCCTGATGTATTTCCAAATTATTATCAAGGTTTCTAAGAAATAGCATGTATTTACTTTAAATGTCTTTCCTAATCGCGCTATATGCCTCATTTCTCAGACGGGCCAAGTTTACCAATAGGTAAATAAGAAAAGGTCCTATCAAAATCTCCACAGATATTTAAATTTTATCTACCAGTAGACAAAGGCAAACAAGGTAAACCTAAGTCCAAGGCTTGTCAAAAAGAAAATATACGTAACAATCCTGATAGGATGAATTAGATGACAACATAGATCACATGCACGGGGAGATTATTTACGACCACCACACTGCGCAAGTAACACTGTTGTGATTATGAATAGGTAAATAAGAAAAGGTCCTATCAAAATTTACACAGATATTTAAATTTTATCAAGATAAAGACAAAGGCAAACAAGGTAAACTTAAGTCCAGAACACATTAAACTGTTGAGGGTCTTCAATCTGTCTAATGGACTTTTTAACAAATATTTATGTAAAAAAAATACAAACTGTAACTGTTACTAACATGTATATTGTTTAGGAGCATGTATTATTTTACTTACACAATCTAGTTCAATTACACTGATAAATATACCAGACAGTCTGCGTCACAATAAATATACTCTTAAACATTTCTCAACATAAACCATAAATTCATAAATCAATCCATGCCGATAATCAACACATGTCAAACTCTGTGATTTCCCCCAGTTGCAGCCTTTCTCTCACGAACATTCTTTTCAAGGTTAAATCAGCAGGTCTCAGAGGAAGCGATTCGTCAACTGGTGATCGTGGAATCTCACTTGTTTGTTGACTTTCAGCACTATTGTCGATTAACATTGTGGTTGGCGTGTCTCCTAAATGATCAGCATCTTGTCTCTCTTTATCGGGACATGGTGAACTCATCTCATGACATACTTTTGATGGTTCAGTTCCACACGAGTTATTCTCTTTGGACAGCCCTTTTTGCGTCTCCAACTTTTTCACATGAGTAGAGTTACGCACTATTCTAACACCTGATGGCGATTCACCTGTCTCGTGATTTCCAAACTTATTAATAAGCTAGTATGGTACATATTCGTAGATAGTCGACAGCTTATCCTGCTTATTTTGTCTTAATAGAATTTTATCTCCAACTTTAAGATCTCTGACTTCAGCATTACGTTTGGTATCTATGTACACGATATATTTCTTTTTGTACTGCATTTCTAACCTCTGCATCGCTTAGCCAAACATTTGCCTTACTCCAGCGGTTAAGTGTGTTTACGATAGACAATAAGAGACAATAAGATAATGCCTTATCCCATTTTTCCATTTTTTCCCACTGCCTGCGTGATTTCGATTCTTTTAAACAACGACCTGTCATGTCCCTTTACTTTCCTATTGGCATTTAGGTTAAAAGGCATAGTGAGCCTATGATATATATCATTTCTTCTAGATATGCTTCATATTTCGCCGAAATGTCCATTATGAGTTGTAATGATTAACTGTAAGCCATTAGCTTTGAACTTTTAAATAAGACTATCACTTATCTTTTTTGATGTGATACTTGTCAGTCTGTCAATATCATAGTATCTGCTGTAACAATCTGCACATGTGTAGAACATTATTACCTGGTGGAAGTGGTCCTAGTATAAAACATAATTCCCTGGTGGAAGTGGTCCTAATATAGAAAATAATTTCCTTGTGGAAGTGGTCCAAATATAGAACATAATTTCCTGGTGGAAGTGGTCATAACATTAAACATAACCTGCGTCTCCTTTTCACCAC
Source organism: Sinonovacula constricta (assembly GCA_007844125.1). Lineage (NCBI taxonomy): Eukaryota > Metazoa > Mollusca > Bivalvia > Cardiida > Solecurtidae > Sinonovacula > Sinonovacula constricta. The sequence goes on from CM017564.1 coordinate 1,503,254, forward strand.
AAGATGGCCTATGGTGACTCATATCTCACAGGCATGTAATTTGAAGAATTCTCCAGCGATGGACCCGCCACATTTTTTCATTTTCGGGATATATTTTCAACTTCAAGGGCTGCTTTGGTTTGCAACAAATATTATATAGTCATCTGCTTCACCACATTCATCTTGATGCACCAAATGATTGTCTGTCACTGACATCCTTGACAGAAAGTCTGCAGCATTTACTTTTCCAGGCTGGTATTTCACTTTGAATGTGTATGGTGGTAGGCGTAATATTAATTCTTGCCGATGGTTTCGACTTTGTGGAATATATGACTTTCTAAGGTGTATAGTCTGTTAAAATTCTGTGCCATACAGAAAGATGTTGTTTTTCACAAGTCCATACAATAATTTGTGCATCCTTCTCAGTTTTTGTGTAGCGCTTTTCGGTCTCTGTTAGTGTATGACTGGCATCGCTTTCTGCGAATGTATAGCTCCAAGACTGGAATTACTTGCGTCTGTGACAAGTAATGTTTTCTCCCCCGGTTCCCCAGGAAGTGCGAGGTTAGAGCTCTGTAAAACCGGTTTAAGCATCCCAGTCGGTCCATATTGCCGATTGACCGTTCCAAGGCGGTTACTGTCGGGTTTGCTGTTTTTGTTAAATGACTCATCACACATTTGTTCTTACTTTTCGCTTTGCTTTCCTGTGAAAATGTTCAGAACTCATTGGCATGACTGTTATACATCTGGATGAGAGTTTATAACAAAACCCAACCGTTGGTATTGCAATCGTAGGTTGAACTGTCGATTCTCCAAACACTACATGGTCTTTGAAGACAGTATATTTAATCTTCGATCTTATATTCACATTTTATATTATAATGTCATTGATTTTTGAAAGTCGTGAGAACCATGGGTTTTAACGAATATTTGGTTAAAAAAGTAAGGACAAAGTGTGCAAGTTTTGTGGTTAATTTAACAGCACAAGAATCCAAACCATACATGGTTACTATAACTATCTGAAGTTTAAATAGAGATGGAGGGAAGAATGTTAAATACACTGTCATTTCGCCGAGCATGTGACCAATGTCAGAACCAGTATTTTTTTAGCGGCCCGAGTGAACTATACATGCATGCGCGTATGTGGAGGTTTTTAATACTCACAAAGTGCAACTATTTTTTATGATTTTTCTAACCAACTCGCTTGACATTTTCATATTTCCGTAAACTATTCGTGAGAATTCTATATTTATATATTTTAGAATTCACTTCCAACCTAAATCTTTCTTAGCCACGTGTTTATTTATATTATTAATCTCTTAAAATTGAAACTCTTGCCAAAATTTTACATTTGTCCTTTCTCTCAAACCACACTCATTCCTCATATTTTTCCAAATAACACAAATTCTCACTCACATTGGTTCACAGATTAAGTCATTCTTTCTCCGGAATGACACTCAGCATGACACTAAGCTCGTATTATCTGATATAGGGATTTACTTTGACTTGCTATATCAATGCTATTAAAAGTAGATTGTAGCTGTGAAAATATTCACTAGGCCGATAGAGTACTCTTTGTCCTGGCTTTTGAAGTAAGTTGCTATCGTTTTATCTCAGTATGTTATGAAATGTATATACAACTAGGATCATGCATCTTGCCAGGTGATACATTTACCCAACCGCATCCTGCATCCCTGAGGCCACTTGGTGGGCTTCAGCTTCTAAGTGCAGGATGGGTTATGAGGGTTTGGGGCAGGAAGCATGAAGCAACCAACCACAAGCTTTGCTGATTATTTTAATGCTTTATAAATTTTCTTGTGTCATCCTGTTTCAGCCATCATGTGCGGCACTGGGCTGATCTACTTTGGCACAAATGCGGCAACATCTCGTTCCTGGCTCAGACAACCAACTCTTCGATATCTCTCTTGGTCCTTTTACTGTGCAACAATTGGTGCATTGTTTGCCATACCAGCTGGTGGACTTTTCAATGTCTATTACATACTTGTCCGACGAATGACCCTTCACTCTACTGCATACCGAGCACACGAGATGCGTCAGTACCAATCCAACAGTGCCTGGCGATCTGATCTTGGGTTCCGATCTGAAGCGTCGTATCCCACTAAGAATGTAAACGACATCAATCGTGACACAATGGATGGCCACAGTGAATCAGACTATCGCAGTGAGAGAGCTCTCAGCCACAAGTCAAGACGAGAATATGATGATTACGAATCAGAGAGGAGTTATGATTCAGACAGAGGTCGAAGGTCAGAGAAGAGTTATCGTGGAACGGATAGAAGTCATGAGCGAGGTAACGACAGAGGTTACGATGATCGTCATCATGATAGGGGTTATGATGACAGAGACTCTAGCAGAGGTCATCACCACGATAGAGGTCATGGTTCACAGAGAAGTCATAGATCAGATAGAGGTCATAGGTCAGATAGAGGTAATAGCTCAGGTAGAAATCATAGCTCAGAAAGAGTGCATAGGTCAGAAAGAAACTATAGGTGATCTCAAGAAAAACTGAAAATTCATTAATAACATATAACCTAAGTAAGTCACAGTTATGTTCATTAATATATGACATAGACCAGAACAGGTATAGGTCAGAGAGAACTTAAAGCGTTAATCCATATTTTATTTCATGTTTTTTGTGTGTGTAAGAGATCAGACTAATGGTGCATTCATAATTGCACAGGTCAGATAAAGTCACCAAGTCAACGAGAACCCATAGATGTACTGTAACTAATTCAAGAAGTCATTCGGACACCATATAGCTATATGCTAATAATATTTGGGGATCTTTTATAATGTGTATACTGTATACATGTGATCTGGATCCGATTTGCAGCCAGAAAATTTAATTGAAAACGCATGAAAGGTATTTGTTGGAAATCAGTGGTTTTCCTGGATGTTAAAGCCAATGGAAGTGTTCAGTATTCATGTGTGTGTCCCTGACCTGACGTTGTATGGTATAAGGGTTCATCAGTAGGATTACTATGACCATTGATTCGGTTTCGGTTTGTTAGAGTTAACTTTTACCAAATTAATCGCCTCCATGTACGGGAGACCTCGGGTTTGATCCATACCAAAAGTCGTTAAAGCGATAGTGGTATAGCTACCTTTCTAACTCTTAAGCAAATATAAGGGTAGTTCCAAGACTGGTCGGCCCGGTGTCAGGATAATGTGACTGCGTGTGGTATCATGGCATGTGCACACAGCATGCTATACACGGTGAAAAAAGCACTATATATGCTTCAAGTGAACACCGTCTCCAGATAACTAATACATTTTGGTTAGACGATAAACCCAATAAACAAACTAAATCAATATGCATCATTAGCTGGCCTAAGAATTATCAAAAAGAAATGATAAAACCATAATAGTATCAAAGAGTTTATTTCGTGTAATTTCTTATAAATTATGATGCATGGACTATAAAACAGAACATATAACTACAGTTATTTGTAGCAAAAACGTAAATATTTTGAATAAAGATACTGGGCAATGATGACTTTCAATTATTTGTAGTAGATTGTATTTTTAATTCAACGCAATTATTAGTTTTGTTATTGTTTATGAATGTTAATAATTATTAATAAAAATGTTTATGAAAGCCATTATAATGAAAGTCCTTAACAAAGTATTGTCCAATCATGATTATAAAGTTTCATTATCTTGCTAACATTATTTTGTTTGGTTATTTGACTTTGTATAAACTTGGTGATAATATTTCACTGTCAAATAGCATATTAAGAAGATGTTTTCTGGGTTATAGGATTTCTTTAACAAAATGAACAGTATAGTTGAAATTTACTTACTTTGTTAATGATTATAAATATGAAAGAATGTGTACTTAGGAAGTAAATAAACTTTTTATTTTGGGCACAATACGCAGGAACATTTTGTCATTTATAATGTTTCTTTAGTTGATAATTATTGCACATTAGTGAAGAATTCATTATAGGCTAACACAGCTACACTTTTGTGCGAACAAGAAGACAGCTGTTCAAGTTGCTTTAAGAACTTTATTTACAATGAATGCTTAAAAAAAGCTCTAAATTCTCTAAATTTTTAAAGGTAGGTTGTCTTTTCTTTACAATAACCACTAGTGTGTATAGTTATATTTAAAATGATGTAAGTTTAATTGGTTAATATTTAATAAAGCAATTTAAATAATGATCCTCTTTAATAAAGAAGGTTCATATAAAACAGCGATTTTGATTTTTGTTGTTTTTATGGCTAATAACTCATCATTGGTTAATAACTCATCATTAAAAAAGTTATTTTTTCCACACGTAATTGCAACACATTAGATAATAAATAAACATTGGTATCTGTTGTTGCTTTTGTATGTAAATTAATATTTTTTATTTGTTGTTTTAGCTTATAAAAATAATTCAATAATTCAATAAGTAAATATGACGTCCTATGAACATTACAACACATGACACAATTTTTAAAGGCACGTGACAAAGGTAGCTATGTAAAATAAGAACAAATCGGTGATGAGTCATTAAGCAAACCCAACAGTTACAGCCTTGGACCGTTCAGTTGCTAAAAGGGACTGATTGGTGCAAATTTACCAATGGTAATAACAATAATAGCTATGAACATACTCATGCAAGACAGTCTTATATTAGCAACCCTAAGTGCAGATAGGTCAAACGAGGAATTATCTAGCACTGCTGAAAAGTAGGCCTGTAAGATCAAACTTCTTGCCAAAGATAGAAAAGTGTAGTAAATGGTTATTGTTAAGCTTGTGTATATATTTGCTACTTATAAACAAAAACTTGTCTGTCGATGTGTGCGAGAGATGGATTCCATGACATTTTTGTTAACTTAAAAAATATTTTTGCCATTTTTTAATGTCAAATTATTATTATTACTGTTTGGAGGGAATTTTTTCATATTTTTTTAAGGGTGACAATAATAAAGACATCGAAGTAGCTATATGAAGGCCAGTTTAATATGTAATTTATTGTTAAATCCTTGAAATTTATTTATTAAAAATACTATGAAGCCAGAATAAGGTCACATTTCATTTTCCGTTGCCTTCATGAGTTACATGTCCTAATGAAATGTCCCCCTTTTAAGACTTTTTTTTTTGTAAAAGTGGGAGCTAAAATAATAAAAGATTACGATAAACTATGCAGCAAATACTACAGTTTCTGGTCAGGCAGCTCTCTGATTCGAAACTAGTTGCCTAAGCCTGACCATGTGATAGAAAGGATTAACCTTTACTCGCTGGAAACACCGTTCACTACATTTGCATACAACATACCTCACCCTGTTAATCAATTTAGTAATTTACCTGCAGCATTGCAGGTTGCAGGAAATTTCACCAATAATGGCGAATATGCAAATATGCAGAACGAGTATCTCACCATCTCGGTGACGGTCCAAGCAAATAACATATTTCTCACCCTGTTAATAAATTCAGTAATTTACCTGCAACATTGCAGGATGTTGGGAATTTCACCAATGATGGCGAATATGCAGAACGAGTATCTCACCATCTCGGTGACGGTCAAAGCATATACCGTACCTCGACCTAATAGTGTTTTCCGTAAGCTTTTATTAATTTAAATTGATGGTTAAAACTACAAGTTGTGCATTTTCAACACTTTTGATAGTTTTTACAATATGTTAAAAAGCGGCAGAATATCATGTAGTTTTAAGGAGTGTATTCATACATTTTATTGTGTTCATTTTCTATGTTAATAAATTTGTTTTTAAAGTTGATATTGGCAGAACATCTTTTCATTTCATACATTTATAAATTTTCATCTGACATTTTTATTATTTTCATTAGTCTGTGACCATCTTTTTCTTTTTATCTTTATATACTTTCTACATTCTGTCTTCTCAACCATTTACTGTAGTGTTTTAATGTGTTGTTAGATATATGTATATATTTGTAGACTGTATATTTCATCATCTTTAAAAGTATGAAGCCAAGATGACTGATCTTCATTACAGTTGTTACTTAACTTATTGGTTGATATACAAATGACAAAATATGTACAGCGTAATTCATTCTTGTGAACGACAGTATAAAATCGATTTGCAAGTAAAACAAATAAAATTATTTTTGTATTTACCACATATTGTTTATTTTTCTCATGCTATAAACAAATCTTTGCCCCATTGTAACGGGTTTTAACTGATAATTTAATAATCTAAAGTTCTTTTGCGTTGTGATATGAAAATCATACTAATACACGTATGCTCATTTTTGTTCGAGGAAGACCCCAAACAAAAATCTTGGTAGAACGATTGCCGCAGCCCAGTTAAAGTTAACGATTTTTTTTTAATTTCTGGATCTAAACCTAAGTGATGATTCGTAGAAATAACATTAAATAAATATTTTGACTTAAAACATATGTGTTCATTTATTTTTAAGTAATGTTATTCACAAAATAAAAATGTAAACTAACATTTTTAACAGAGTCTGTTTTGATAGAAAATAATTTGATACACATGTTTATGATGAAATCAGATGCTATTCTTAACTAAAATGCACTTCAATTTAATTTTGTGATGGACTATAACTAATATATATATATATATATATATATATATATATATATATATATATATATATATATATATATATATATATATATATATATATATATTATACATACAGACAGACAGACAGACAGTTAGACAGACAGACATTACATCACTAATGTCAATTTAAATAGAGAGAGATTGCTCAATCAATCAATCAATCAATTAATCAATAGAGTCAGCATGTGTGTGCTGTTGTGTGTTGTTGTTTAGTATATGTTTTTAAATGATACATATGTTATTTTATACATTATACATTGTGCCATGATATTTCACATTTTCATATTTAATCATTGTTTGTAAATACTATATGTCCATCAGTTACTTTTCTAAATATGCAGTTCTTTTGAAACAGGAACAAATAAGTAGATACTTTCATTTTATCAATTTTATATAGTGTCCTTGTGCTGAACATAAATACAAAAATCATCAAATGATCGAGATTATGTCATTGAACGTATATCCATATTCAGCTTCATTTTTTATTCGTAAGTGTGTTTTGTGAGGAATAACATTTCTATTTTTTCTATTTTTTATTTTCCTTCAAGTTTTTAATTACGGTACAAATACATAACATATCTTTTATTTTTATATATTTTCTTCTAAAAAGAAAATAAATCTATGTGTATATAACTTTTATATATTTCCGTTGTAGTTTCTTTTAAAGAGATTATGAATTTGTTTAAATTAATGGGTATCAAATTGATGAATAAAGTAGTAGCTTTAGTATCATATTGTTCTATGGTTTATTCTCTTAACCAATTAAGGAACAAATGTTCTAAGCAAACACCCTAGAGTCTGATCAACCAGCTTCCACCGGACATGGTAGTGCAATCGGTAGAGCGTCGGCTCCAGGTACGGAAGGCACCTGGTTCGATCTCCGACCTTGACCTATCAAAGTCGTTGAATAGCTCCCTTGCTAAGGCTTATTCAAATATAAGGGTAGCTTCACAACTGGTTGGTCCGGTGTCAGGATAATGTGACTGGGTGTGGTATCACGTCATGTGTTCACGGCATACTATATACAGTGAATGCAGCACTATATCTGCTTCAAGTGGACACCGTCTCCAGAAAACGGAAAAACTGTTGGTGGGACGATAACTCCAATAAACAAACAACTAAGAATTAGATAAAGTTAAATGTTGGATTTGCTTCAGCTTCCAGGGACACATTCTGTCATTTTGTGTGATGTCATCTAGAATGAGAGTGACTTTCATATGCATATCCTTCGGTGGGAAATAGGCGGTAATAGGCAAGGAGAGGTTGTTTAAATAATTGTATATATTGTAGTTTGGTCCATTCTTGTCTGCTGCTTTTTTTGCAGAACGATACATTATACATTTACTGGACGTCAGCAATTAAGCAGTACCTTTGAAACCTAAAACAAATACGGATAACAAACCAAAAAAGATTATCTAAACTATCATATAAAAACGGAGTAGGACACATCACGTTTAATGATTCGTATTATAAACTAGTCTGAAAATACACGCCCAACCCCTTCTTTGGCTAAATATATATTATATGGACTTCTAAAATATCAACAAAGGGGAATTGTCATGACAGACTGATGGACAAAAGAACGATAGAAGTGCTGTTAGGCAGACATATCGATACACTGAAGAAGAGGCAGGTCGATAGATGATGGGATATGCATATATACAGATAGATGGTAGGACGAAAGACAGTTCGATAGACGGACGGGCAGACGGTCAGTTAGATTGACGGACGGACGTACATGCAGGTCCATAGACGGATGAACAGATATACATGTCAGTAGACAGACGAACAGATAGGCAATTCGATTAATGGACGGTAAGAAAAACAGGACAATATACGGACGGACATACAGGTTGATAGATGGACGGACAGGCGGGAAGTTCGATAAACGGATGTACATACGGACAGTCGATAGCTAGACAGATAGACAAACCTGTCGATAGACGGAAGGACAGACGGACAGGTCGATAAACGGACGAACATAGACAGGTCGATAGAAGCATAGAAGGTTTATAGACAGATAGACGGGAGGACGAACGATCATAGACGGAGCGACAGACGATCTGTTCGATTGGCGGAGAAGACCAACAGGTCGAAGGACTGACGAACAGTCAAACAGCTCGATATTTATGCTGCCCTTTGGGAGAATAACCTCTTGACGTTAAGTATAACCCTTACTCTGTTTTATCTCGTTATAATCTTATAATAATTTCGAACCCACCTTCATCGCAAGTACCCGCTTTTTCCATTCCTTCAGTTCTGTTACCTTGACAACGCATGCCAGCATGGACACAAGGACCACATACCACTATTTCTTCCACATCACTCAATTAACACACCTGTATGCACTTGTATTTATCATTGGTCTTGAAAGTTAGGTAAATATTTACACAAAACGTATTACCCAGCAAGCATATGCATATCGGACCGATTTCGATAAACTGATACTACATTGATACTACATCGGTTCAACATACAGCCGTTATCCGAAGTTGTATATGCACAAACATAAAGTAAATTGTTTAACAGATCTGTGTTTAAATACATTCATAACGTATACATATTTTGTCGACACCCCAAGTGTGAAAATAAACAAGCCTTTGTCCATATAAAAGTCGAATCATTTCTATATATCGGTCTAATATCGGGCAGATATCCAAACTTGCCTACACTTGATGTAACACTTCCAAGGGAAGTAATTTGGATTATCAACCCTTAAATACTTTTTGTGGTGTTACTCTAAATTCAAAATCACAAAAATAATCGCTAGAGGAGATGTAGTAGAAGGAATCTTACATCAGGTGACCTAGCAGCTATGTTGTGAACAACAATGTCTTGATGTCAACAAAGGCAAAGATATAGATGAGTGTCATATAATTGTATCAATGTTCAACTATCATGCTGTTGAAATTGACTTTTGAAATAATAAGTGCATTTCTGGATAATCTGTGTTTCAAACAATTGCATAGGAACAAAGGAGAGTGTTTCACCAAAATAATTTCAACACATGTAGTGAACTCCTTCTCACTCTGCAAAATGGATAATCAAAGAACTTTTATACAATACACTGCAAATCATATATGGAGCCTTAGGGCATTTCCAAATAGAAAGATAAAATTGGACAAAGAAGTGCTTAGCGGATTACAAAGTCTTAATTTGTTGAAATAAAGAGGGAACAGAGCTGGTCGCCCAAGGATACATAACAAGGGTGCTAATTTGAAAAATCTTAAGCAGCTGAATTTTGATCCTACATACAGAATAAATCTACACAGAAAAAATAAAAGTTTCATCTTTTAACACTAGATCTGTTAGAGGGAAATCAGCAGAACTGCTGCAACATGTATTACAAGCTAATGTTGACATATGTTTGATAACAGATAGAGTTGGCTACAAGCCTATGGTGATGATATTGTACTGGAAGAACTTTTACAGGACGGTTATGGTTTTGATCATGTATCAAGGCCGAATAGAAAGCGGGTGGAATTGCTCTTTTATATAGAGAAAACCTTAGAGTTTCTAAACTCCCCTGCATACAAAGACAACAATCATTTGAATGTGATGAATGGAAAGTGTGTAATACAATCTTTGATTTTTGTTTATTGGTATTTATAGACCACCATACTCTGAAAACCATCGAGTGACTCAAGCAATGTTCATGGACGAATTCTCAGGCTGAAACAATAATGAAATTAATTGAAGAAATATATTTGAAAGACAAAACTGGCATTTCAAAGTACACCTACAAACAGGTACGAAATTTCTGCAGCCGTGCCGTTGCCGTAGCTAAAAGTGGCCATTATCAAAACAAAATTAGTGAAACAGAGAGTAGTATGAAAAAGCTATATGGGGTAACATCCCGGCTGCTAGGTCATGTGAAAGACAATCCACTTCCGCCATACCCTGATGATACGCATCTTGCATATGACTTCTTAAGGTTCTGCTTCGACAAAATTTCAAATATAAGAGACAACATCAATAGTGATGAGTTACATGCAACTATAAATGTATCGTATAGTGGTGTTCTATTGACAGAGTTCAAACAAATCTCTGTTTTAACAAAATTTGTCTAAAGTTCCAAGTCAACAACTTGTGAACTTGACATTATACCTACAATGCGACTAAAAGATAATTTGCAATTTATTGTCCCAGTTATCACAAATAATGTGAATCTATCACTCTCATCAGGTTTGTTTCCAAATGAGTGGAAAAGTTCAGTGATAAAACCATTACTGAAAAAACGGGGTCTCCCATTAGAACTTCAACTATCAACTATCGACCAGTGTCTAATCTATCATTTTGTCAAAAATTATTGAGAAGGTTCCCTTAAAGCAAATTGTAGATCATATTGAAGACATTAACTTACTTCCTTCATATCAAAGTGCCCGCCGAAAATACCATGGTGTTGAAACGGCTATGATAAAAATGCATCATGATCTCCTGTATGCAGCTGATAACAAGGTTACAGTAGTTGTGATGGTTGACCTTAGTGCTGCCTTCGATACAATTGATATATCAATGATTATCACAATCCTAGAGACTGACTTCGGAATAAAATGAACACCCCTGAATTGGGTAAAACCATTTTTGACTGATAGGTCTATGAAAGTTATAATAAATAACTGTTCTTCGAAAACTGAGCCCCTAAGACATGGCGTCCCGCAGGGTTTCTGTGCAGGCCCAGTAATGTTTACAATGTACATGGCAGCTTTGAATAGGGTTGTGCAAAAATACGCTAATGACCTTTATGGATATGCAGAGGATCACAAGCTCGCTTTTAAGATTCAAGCGGGAAACCTTCAACATGAAACATCTGTACTACAAAAACTAGATGACTGTGTAAAGGACGTCATTGAGTAGATGAATCGTTTTAAATTGAAAATGAACAAAAACAGAAGTAATCATATAAGGTTCTAAACAACAACTGTCAAAAATCAACATATCAAGTATAGATATAGGTGGTTGCCAAATAAGTTGTGTAGATCATGTGAGAGACCTTGGTATACGCATGACCAATACCCTAAGCTTTGAAGACCATATAAGAAAGAAATGTCAAACTGCTCATGTACAATTAAGAAATTTCAAAGACATTCGTAAATACATATCACGGAGATCAGCAGAGATTCTTGTACATGGCATTGTTCACTCCCATCTGGATTTTTGTAATGGGTCGATATTCCAAACTATCAGATAGACAGACTATAAAGAGTACAGAACCGTGCCGCCAGAATTGTAACCAATGCATCCTTTGATCAAAACAGCAAAGAAATGTTAAAATCACTTAATTGGCTCCCAGTGCGTGCACGGATTATATTCAAAATACTAGTAATGGTGTCTAGGGTAATACATAAAACAGCTCCATTTTATCTAAAACAACTGTTCACTCGCAACCAAGGTCGTTACAGACTACGGTCAACAGATGGCATTTATCTTAACATCCCCGGAATAGGGATGGGATGGGATTAGCCGGTATTTTTGCCGAATCTGCGCAGCGACATTTCTATCATTATAGCACAGGGGCACTTATGAGGTGCCCAAGGACTGAACCCGGCCGGTCCATTATACTGACACCGACGAGTCAGGCGTAATGCTGTCCCCTTAGCCCCGAGCGTTAGGAGGGAAGCCACTACTACCAACTTTAAAGTCTTTGGTCTGACCCGACCGGGGTCCCCGGAATACGAACAAGGATGGCTGACAGATCTATAGCCGTTACAGGCCCGAAGTGGTGGAATGATCTTGCGAATTATTTAAAATGCATTCAGAAAGAAGATCAGTTCCGATGCAAATTAAAGACTGACTTGTTATTGTTTTCTTTGACTAAAACATACTCGGCACGAGAGCATTGTAAATAGGACTGTAAAGCGCAATCGAATATTGTACAATAAATTTTGCGCTATATCAATGTACTTGTATTTGTATTTAAATCTGGAAAATCCGTTCTGACGTCGATATTTATTTTTGCTTTTCGTGATTTTATAAAGTTTTTAAAAAAAAAAACATTGCTTAATTAGAGCGACATATTTCACGATTGTTTCCTGTCTGACAAGTAAGGAAATGTTATAAACAGCCTTTACTTAAACTAAAGTATAAGTTAATGCGGGAATTATGTCAAGTTCTTCAGAACATGTGTATAAAGGTGTTTTATGTATTACCTATAGTTAGTCGAATAGCGACTCGAATACAAACATTAATATTTCAATGATTAATACGTGTTTTGGAGATTGTTACAATTCAAGTCTGGATTTATTGGTTTATATTTGTATAAACACCTGTGTACAGTGCGCCCTCTTTAAAACAACATTGGCGGGAAGTGGTCAAATTGGTTGGTTTAGAGATGTTGTAGATCTTTAGAGGTTGTTCCTATGAGATGGATATGCATTGTACTTAGTTACTTTAATAGAGAATTGTTGGATATGTTGTTGTAGATTGTGTACTTATACATTTACTTTTATTTTCTATTTTCAGTTTTATGATGTGCTAATTTGTAATTTGTTTTAGTTTAAACTTTGCATTCTGGTGATCTTATATATATATTTACACACACACACACACACACACACACACACACACACACACACACACACACACACACACACAAACACACACACACACACACACACACACACAAACATATACACACACACACATACACACACACACACACACACACACACACACACACATATATATATATATAACTCTCGGAACATTTTCCTATCAGAAAGAGACAACTAATATCAGGCACTTAAATCTGGAGTCGGGAGTTGAAACTGATAAATGAATAGTAAAAACAAATAAAAAAACAATAATCATAATGAACTATCAACAAAGGAACACTTTGCACAGGAGAGAAATGGCACATTTGATATAGGTCCAGTTATTTGTCAGAGGACAGTAGTATAGTTATTTAATAACTAAAAAATACAGCTTAAGCAATGACAATAAGTAAAAGTTATATGATAAAATTGCGTTGACGATCATCATCATCATCATCATCATCATCATCATCGTCGTCGTCGTCGTCGTCGTCGGTCGTCGTGTCCTCGTAATCATCATCATCATCATCATCATCAGACTGTCATTCGTTTTCTTCTTAATCTTTTTCGTTTTTCTTCAGCATTTTGCAGCGATGAATGAATAAAACTTTGCCTAACACTTTATTAATCAATACAAATTATGGCATCCTGTCCTGCTGTAGATACATTCGTAATTTCTTTGATGAATGCTTAAAACATTGTATATACAGACAGAAATTGTTTAAAATTATATTTACAAACACATTTCACTGAAGTAAATTTTATCACATTAAATATCAACGGTCAATGTTTGTCAGAAATATTATTTGCTAATATAGATTCATATACATCTTAAAAATAAATAGGTTTCTTCTGCTTACAAGAAACTTGAATATATTTTGCTTACACTAGAATTCATAAATAATCTCATGATGTGCTGTTCTCTATTGTAAAAATGTACAACTGCATAAAACTATCCAAGCAGGCGGCCACGGCTGCTCAATAAGCTATTAAAGACCGAGTCTTATGATATGATCATCATCGTAATTCGACACATACAGTGTCCTTTTGCTGCTGGTGTAATGGACAGCATCAGGATAATGCGCACCGGACTGGTCACTCTGTATGATTGCAAGTCTGGCACCGTCATGGGACACAACGTGAATGGTGAGGCTGCTTCTGCTGCAAATGTAAATGCTTTGCTCTCCGATAGTCACGCCTTCTGGATACTTCAACTGCTGGTCCCGGTACACCCACTGAACCACGCCTGTAGTAGTCATACATGTGAGGGTTTGGGCATTATAATCACTCACATAGATCAACTTGTTGTCATTACTGACTGCCAAGTACAACGGATTCAGGAACAACTCATTCTGTGATGAATTATACTGGATTACCTGCAGAACATTGCCTGTCATACTTAATATCTGGACATTTGCTGTGGCATTTGCTCGACCGATGTTAGATACAATCATCTTGTCTCCTATACAGTGTAGACCTCGACATCCAGAAGGCACGTTAATACTTCCACAGGGTTCCAGGGTCTGGTCAGCTTTGAACAATTGGATATGATTAGCGTCTGGAAATGAAACAGCCAAACGGCACTCTGGAACTTTATTGATATCCCAGGGAAGTGCTGTAAGGGTCTGTCTATGTGTGATGGTGTTAGAAATCATGTCAAACAACTTAAGACATCCATTTTTGCTATCAACCAAGATAAGTTTCGTCTCTGAAAGCTCCATTATACTAGTGACCCAGCATGTACAACGATCACCATTTGAGCTGATGTTCAACCATGATTGTGATTTACATGTTGTGGTTGGTGATTGCGCTAACACAACACTTGTGTTCATTTCCTTTTTTGGTTTCGTACGATGGAGAGAAGGAAGTGATGTTGTCTCAACATTCATTTTGCTGGTCTTAACTAACATCGTTTTGATGTTAGGATCAAACTGAAAGTCAAATTTCTTGACAGCAATACGCGTATAGACTGCCTCCAAGCGATGAACAGAGTCAAAAACAAGCCAGCTATTTTTCTTTAAATCAATGAACAACTGTCCATTTTGATTGCGATCTTTCTTGCCTTCAATACTTACCATGTATTCTTGTACTTGTTCTGTATATTTTGAAATTTGATGTGATAACTTAGTCAGCTGGTTTTCATTTTCCTCCTTCAATGTGTCTGCCTTTTGGTGTACTTTTATCCCGATTTCTTCTACAATACCAAGAACCTTTAATCGAAACTTCTCAAAACCTTCCAACGTTTCACAGTACCATTCATCGTTCATGGATATGCATTCCTTGATGGCTTGCTTGTACTCCTCCTCCAACGTCATGAATCTGTCAGCAGCATTTTGTACCTCCAGAAACTCTTTGCTTGTTTCTACTGCGCGTGATAAATCAGACAGTAGAGCGACATTCTGGCAGGATCTGTGGCCAACAGTGAAGCACAGAGCGCATCCAAACATGTTGTCGTTAGGACAGTAAGCCTCGATAGGTCTCCCAACATGTTCGCTGCATTCTTCCACGACCGATATATCTGGGTTCATCTTTGGCATGCCTGTGCTCCCAATAATGTTGTGATTTCTAGACGATCTTACTTTTTCGTGCTGTTCAATGCATGTTCTGCACAGGAAGTCAGTGCAATTCTGACAAAAACCGGCAGCAGTGACATCTTTTCCCAATTCAGCACACTCGTCACACTGGTTATGACAATGGGGATCTGACAGTCTGCTAAATGAAGAGGACCCACGTCCGGATACTTCATCCATGATAACTGGAATATTAAAACGATACAATGTCTATAAGTATAAATACATTTCAGATAATGACAATGATGACAATCTGATGACAACTACGACGACGGTGACGATGATGATTGTTGTTTATATGAGCAATATGCAGCTGCCGTTTGTGATAATAACACTTTAATGAGTACGAAAATGCTGCTGCTGCATTTGCTGCTGATGATGATGACATTAATGATAATAACGTTAATATGGGTGATAAATTTGATGATACACATTGTAGTGATGATGATGAAAATGGTAATGCTTCTGCTGCCACCGCCTTTGTTTTCTCTGCTTCTACTGGTAAAAAGATGATGTTGATGATTAGGATGAAAATGATGATGATGATGATGATGATGATGATGATGATGATGATGATGAAATGACAGTGACGGTGTTGATTATAATGAGACTGTTGACAATTATTAGGTTGATTATTGTGAATCTGATACGGCTGCTGACGCTACTCTGGTTGCTGCTACTGCTGCTGCTGCTGATTATGATGATTGTAATAGTAACTATGCTGAATACGATATTGATGATAGTGATGACGAACCCACAGCTGCTGAAGTAGCTTCGGGATTCTACTGCTGCTGTTGCTGATGATGATGACGCTGATGGGCATGATAAGCATGATGATGATCAGATTGATGACCATGATCTTGTATTGTGCCACGCTTGTAATTCTCAATGTAAATTTTAAAAAGAAACAACAGGTGCTACACGGTTCTACATTATGTTGTCTGATGCATTTTTGAAAAGTCAAATGACCTATTTTCGAAAAAAAATCTACAATGCTACAGGCAAATAGGACTACATGATCAGTAATAAGTATTTCAAAATAAGCCTGCTACAAGTTTAACCATATAAAGATGGACATCGAAAATGCTATGCGCAAAGGTACGTTTTGTGTGTGTTTCTTTCTTTGTTGTTGCATACATGGGCATTTGAACAATTGCAAACTATTATTGATTGTTTTTTAAGTCTGAATTCAACTAGTCGAGCAATGATTTTCTTACCCGTATCCTTTCCTATTTTTCCTCTATAATTCCTTATAGTCCTGTCGTCAACACGTCACTGACACCAACTTGAACACGATTTATGTCCATGTTTTTGTTGTCTGTCTATATAACTACATTTGTAAGACTGCAATGCATCAGCACTTATAAAGCAGTCAATACACAATTACATCTAATGTGTACAACATAAAAACCTGTGTTGAATAACAGCAAAACGATAACACATGAAAATGTTGGTCCGGTTCAGTAACTATTCCATTACTAACTTCTATCCGATATTTTTTTTTGAAAACTTCGTTGTTTATGTTTGAACCAGTTCCGATTTTACATCGGGTTTAAAGGACAGGTTACGTTTTTCAATATCATGCGATAAATGATGTAAATACAGTCATATGATATCTATTTTCGATATAGTTAATAATCTTTGCATATGTATGCGATGGCAAAGCAGTGAAAAGCACACGTGGTGTTCAAAAGAATACTTCATGGAATGTGTACAAGGTGTATAATTACAAGCATTATCAATACTCATGTATATATATTAAGGAGAAATACTTTCTTCTTAACGGCGTGTGTTGATAGAGGTGAGTATATATGGTGAGTTGTTTCATAAATCAGGTGTATACAATACATTGGTTATAAACATCCAAGTAGTAAAACATCATGATATATAGTCCGACAGCTAGATATCATTACCGGGCACCCCAGAGATTGTTCATGGGTACCAAAATGTTCGTTCTATTTGTTTGTATAACCTAGGGCTGTCGCGGTATACTGGTATACCGATAGAGTGCCATAATGAGTACAGTCAATACTGTGCCACGGTACACAGTGACCGTACCGGTGTTTTAAGCAATATTTTGTACAATAAAAGTCGTTGATGCGAAGCATCAAAGGCGACGCAAAAAATGGAAAAGGTAGATATGGAAACAATTAACAAAGACATTTGAAAAGCAATAGTTTTTACTTGAAAGTTTTCACTATACTATAAGTTTCGAGAAAAAGTATGTATAACTTATATTCCAGAGACAATAGCATGGTTTTAAACAGAATAAAAAGCAAAATCTGATACCAGATTTCGAAGATGTTACATAATTAGATGTTACATGTGTAGAAAAGAAGTTATTATAATTAACTATAAAACTAAATGTACAAGCAGAAATTGCACATGTGCAGCAGCCTCATATTACACAAACAAGTATTTGTTCAAATTGTATTTTTCCGCAACGTAGTACGTTTTTCCTTTCTCAGTATCTCACTGTTTATTTTCAAAGTTATATTGAAAGTTACAGACACATAAAAAATAAATAAAAAATAAATAAATAAAAAGAACGCCGTTTACCGAATTAAGACCCGCATTAGACCAGGTTTAGAAAGTCCGCAAAACAAACTTACCCCATGTGCGAATCTCAGTGAGCATTCCTTATAATAAACATCGCACTCCATTTAGTTCATTCTAAACAACCCCGGAAATGCAGCCTACTTCATCTGCATTGGTGGTATTCCTAACAATAAGAGTTTTAAACTAGGTTTTGACTTTATCGGCCTAATTTAATTACTCGGTTTAAGAAAAACGGATGAAAGCATGAAATTCATTGAAATTCATTGGACATAAAATTTACTGTAATAGCCTTATTGTTTTAAAATACTGCGTTGCAGAATACTTAGAATATTATTATTATTATCTATTATTCAGCACTCGACCATTTCAATGTGTTAACAATATGGCCAAGCCGATTGATTATTTCGAAACGCCGAATTAAATGGCAAAAGCGATAAGAGAAACCACATTTGCGCTGAGGGAGGACAAATCACCATTGAGAATCGTTAAAGAAGTCGAATTGTGTGGACATTTAATGCGACCGTAAGATGCTGTTGAGGCCCAACCAGTCTAAATACATTCGTATATCGTCATACTTTATTAGAAGAACATTCTCTCCCTATCACTAGGCTACAGAAGCATCACACTACACTGTTGTGAAGTTTTGCAGTTACTTTGCTGTTTGACTGTACTTAGTGACTCTCAACTTTTATAACTTCCTTTCTTGTTTCTTTGTTTACCTGTAGTGAAGCTTATAAAGCTATGTCATATTTTACTCAGGTAGGTGTTGTTCATTCTGCACATTTTATTGAGTGCAATAACCCCTTATAATATTTTCTTTCAAATGTGGCAATATATTGTGTACGTATTGCAATATGCTCTTTCTGTATCGCAATATATCGTGGTACTGTTGACAGCCCTAGTATAATTATAATCCCAAAAGCACTTAAAATAAATTCGCTTAATGGCAGAAGTATTAAATGCGTACTCAGTTAAGTGGTTAATATTGTCGTTTTCGTATTGTGTTAGTAATTCAAATAAACACTCATGAATATGTATGATTTTAATAAGAATCTAGAAATAGCTTTTAAATATGTATGTTTTCAATATACTAATAAACACTCATGAATATGTATGATTTTAATAATGATCTAAAAATAGCGCTTTTAAATATGTATGTCTTTAATATACTAATAAACACTCATGAATATGTATGATTTTGATAATGATCTAAAAATAGCGTTTTAAAATATGTATGTCTTCAATATACTGATGTAGTTTGTAATATTCAGCTGCATACAAAAAATCGGATAAGATACGTTCATTTCCTCTTTATATCCTCCCGTCCCAAATATCACCATTATTCGTCTCCAGCTCCTTTTTCTTCTTTTCCTCTACTTCTTCTCTTTAGCTATTTTTGTTAAAAATAATCATTAAGTCTGCAAATATTTTTATTTTAATCAACATTGAGCATAGTCACATGAGTAAACCTTTCCTATTTAGATATATTAAAGTTGTTTCAATAAACGTCGTTTTTCTGTAACAATGAGATAGAATAAGCTTGTTAATCGTTCCAATCAATGACAATGCATGATCTGTTTTTATCTTTGTAGAGGAAAATAGGACTATTTCGACCATAAGGTCAAAACAGACATGCGATTTTTCACTTACGTAGTTTTTGTTGAGCATTATATGATATTCCCAATCTATGTATGAAAGGGATGTTTATAACATTCAGAAAATGCAATTTTCATATTTTTATATACCATTCTTAGCATTCTACATTTATGTATTTTCTACAGTCACTTACTTTCCTCTCCATCACTTATATCATTTCACAACTCATAACGACTGTCTTCAATTTACACATAACTTATATCTCCACTTTATATTCTACATCCTTCTATCTCACCTCCAGCCTCAGTCTTTATCTGTCGTATATCTACTTCTATCAATAATCTCCTCAAACTGACCCTCTTGCCCAAATTTGCATTTATTCCTCTCATGGCTCGAGATATAAACATTATAAATGGTTGTGGTATAGCTCCCTTCCTAACGCTCAAACTAATATAAGTTTGTTCCACGATTGGTTGACCCGGTGTCAGTATAATGGGTCTGGTGTTCCAGGTGTTCACGGCATGCTATACACATGCTATACACAGTAAAGGCAGCACTATATTTGCTCCAAGGGAACACCGTCTCCAGATAACAGAAATACTGTTGGTGGGACGATAAACCCAATAAATAAACTACATTAATATGCATCATTAACTGGTCAAAGATATATAAAGTAGAACTGATAAAACCATAATAGTATCAAAGAGTTTTATTTTATTTCATGGAATCTCTTATAAATTATGATGCATTGACTATAAAACAGAACAAATAACTACCTTTGTAGCATAAATGTAAATATTTTGAATAAATATAGTTTGCAATGGTGACTTTACATTATTTGCTGTATATTGTGTTTGTAATTTAAAGCAACTAATGGTTTTGTTATTGTTATGAATGTTACTTATTATTATTAAAATTTGTTTATGAATGTCATTATAATGAAAGACCTTAACAAAGTATTGTTCAGCCATGTTTTAAAGTATATGCCCAGTGCATGTAAAAGCTGGTGTATATTTTGGTGATATTCTTATATTAATTGGCTTGTATCACAGTCTTAAAAAGTCTCATGACAATATTTTATTAACTTATTATACTGTATGTCTGTCTCAGATTCCCATCACCATGGTAACGTTTCTTTTTTAAAGTTATTATTAACATTTTCACAGTCTTTATATTCTTGTTGACAGTATCTTTATTGATTATTTAAACTGTGTCACAGCTTGTTGTAAATGTTTTCTTTGATAACCTCGACTGTCACACATAACCTTGCTGACATTATTGTATAAGATGATTAAGACTGTGTCACAGTCTTTATAAGCTTGTTGATAAAACATTTCTTGAATGATTTGTAAAGTGTCATTGTCATTGTCTTTATAAGCTTGTTGACATTTTTTATTAGATGATTAAGACTGGGTCAAAGTCTTCATAAGCTTGTGGACACTATTTTCTTAGATGGTTTAGACAGTGTCGCAGTCTTTATAAGCTTGTTGACAATATTTTCTGAGATGATTTAGACAGTGTCACAGTCTTTATAAGCTTGTTGACAATATTTTCTTAGATGATTTAGACAGTGTCACAGTCTTTATCAGCTTGTTGACAATATTTTCTTAGATGATTTAGACAGTGTCACAGTCTTTATAAGCTTGTTGACAATATTTTCTGGGATGATTTAAACAGTGTCACAGTCTTTATAAGCTTGTTGACAATATTTTCTGGGATGATTTAAACAGTGTTACAGTCTTTATAAGCTTGTGGACAATATTTTCTGGGATGATTTAAACAGTGTTACAGTCTTTATAAGTTTGTTGACAATATTTTCTTACATGACTAAGACTGTGTCAGTTTCGGTATATTTTTGGTGCCAATATTTTCCTATACACTTAAGACTGTGTCACATATTTCATTATCCTTAAAACACTATTTTGTTAGGTTATTAAACTGTGTATAAGCTTGGTGATAGTTTTTTACTGTTTTTCTCGTGAAATAGCATATTAAAAAGATGTTTTATTGGTTAAATGTTTTCTTCAAAAAAAATGAACTCTAAAGTTGAAAATTAGTTACTTTGTTAATGATTATAAATATGAATGAAGGTGTACAAATGAAGTATATATACTTTTTATTTTACTTTGGGCACTATATTCAGGAACGTTTTGTCATTTATAAAGTGCCTTTAGTTAATACCTTTTGCACATAAGCGAATTATAGGCTAACACAGCTACACATTTTGTGCGAACAAGAAGACAACTATGTCCAAATTGCTTTAAGAACTCTATTTATATTGAAATTTTTAAGGGTAGCCTGTGTTTTATTTACGATAAACACTCGTGTGTATCATTAAAAGAGACCATAAAATATTTAAAATTATAGAAGTGTAATGGCAGTTATTAAATAAAGCGTTTTAAATAATCACCAACTTTATTTATTTAAGTAGGATCATATAGAAACGGTGATTTTGATGCTTTTATGGTTAATAACTCAAGATAAAAAGTTTATTTTTCCATAAGTAATATCAACAAATTCAATAAACATAGGTATCTGTTGTTGATTTGTCTGCAAATTAATATTGTTTTATCTGATTTTTAATTTTTGAATAAATGAATACAATAAGGAAAAATGACAAATTCCTACGAACATTGCAACATACACTAAAATTTTAAAAGGCACATGACAATGGTATTCACATGCTAGCCAAATGTAAAAGTTAGAACAAGTTCGTAATTACTCATTCAACAAAAAGAGCAAATCCAACAGTTACCACCTTGGAGCGGTCATCGGTAAAAGGGACTGACTGGGTGTAAATTTACCAACGGTAATATCACAATAATAGCTTTGAACCTAAGATGCTAATGCAAGACAGTCTCATATAGTTATATTATGTTTACCTTTTGAAATTGGTCAATAGTAAAGACCTCAATTATCACTGAATATGTTATTATGCATTAATATATAAAATATAAACAAGTCTTCAATATAAATGAATAATTATAACACGCATTTACTTGTAAAACAAAAGACTTACATTTAAGAGTAACAGATAGTGACGTTTTGTATAGTTGTCAAAATATAATTTCAAAATTGCATGTGCACAAACAGTTGTCTATTTTACTTTTAAATGCATGTTACATTATGGATAAATGTAATCTATGTTGTCATTTTATTCATCCTATAAGGATTGTTGTGTGTATTTGTACTTTGAAGGATGTTTGACTTTGGTTCCTCAATTCCATCTCCACAGGAACAGGATGCTACAACCATTTACTCTTGTCTGGTAATTTTCTTCTTGATTCAAAAAGTTTTTTTTATTTACTATTAACATTTGTGTAGGTCTTCTAATCGAAATAATACCTATCTCTCTTATAAACACTGTGGACATTATTTTTAATGACGTCAGTACTTTCGTCATAACTTGTCAAACAAAACGTCAGCGCTCGGACATTTTATTATAAGGCATAGCAACAGCAACTAGGCACTGGCTTTGTTTTAATGTTTACGTTTAAAAATGATATTATAAGTAATAAAGATATTTAGAATTCGGCCAGTTCATATAAACTATATTACATGAAGTATATAAAGGTTGAATGGCCACTTGTGAATAGACATAGAAGTATATGAAGAGGTAATCAGTAAGTTTGTTTCTTGTTATAAAGAGCAAATAGGTAGAATAACCCGATTTCAATAGTGTTGTCATTATTATGTTTATCCTGATGTTTACAAAAAAGGTGTGTGTATAAATATAACCCTTTAGCGACGTGGTTGAGTGTCAGCCTACTGATCTGAAGGTCCTGGACTGGCTACACATTTTCCTCCCTATATTACAATGGCGCCCAACGTAAATGGCCCGCGGTCGTTACGTACAAGTGCTTAAGAAGTGCTTGTGAGTTCTATGTAGAGTATTTGGTCTGTGGAAATTCGCGGACGGATTTCAAGTTGCCCTGGTAGGGAGAGAATGTGTAAACGGTCCGGTTAGCTCAGTCGGTAAAGCATTCGCCCTGTTAGCGAGGTGTCCCGGGTTCGAGTCCCGGACTGGCTGCACATTTTTCTCCCTATGTTACAGTAGCAATCTACAAGGTATGGTCTGCTAAAGATTGTGTACTATGTTTGGTTTATTTAAGTTTATCATAAAGTATTGGTAAAGGTAATAACCGGACTATGAGTGTCACATCCGAATTTCGAAACTCTCAGGAGGTGATAATTTGAATTATCCAATAAATTTCATGTAGGTTAGATTTATTTTTGCTTGGGATTTTTGTGCATTTGAATATTTCTGAACATTTATAAATTAATGTGGTCCAGTGTACAAATTAAAAAGGCTGTCACAATAATTGAATAACGCTGTAATATTTGAGGATGTTTCTTTATTGAGGAAAAATGTTAAATTTTTATTAAAGCGAAACCTGTTTGAGGATATAATTTTTATTACTAAAACAGTGAGGCTTTTTAATAAGAATACATTGGCCTGCGTAAAAATGTTTCTTTAATGACTAAAAAATGTTTACTTTTTAAATAAACCGTGTTTGACGATCATCATCGTATCACGTGATTCCTACTTTTCTTCATCATCTTAATTCTTTCTCAGCATTTCGCAGCATTGCATAAATTAAGGTTCTGGACCTGTAACTAACTTCGGTAAACATCGGCACTCGGTATAATCCGGTATTATTTGAATAGCATTCGTCGTAAAACTTCGTATTTGCTATTTTTAGTAGTTTTTCACCACGTGATATGGATTTTCTATGACGTCATTGGGTTACCCATTTCTCAAAAATGAGGGAACCGGGAGCTCGACAGCGTGATCGTCGAGGGCGATATTGTAAAAATAGTGGCTTACCGACAACAAAGTCATGTAAAGTTGAAGTGGATCATAACTTTTGTGTTGGTTTCCTGTGTACAGGTGAAAAATGCACTGTTTCATCTTGTGTTTGCGATTTAAATTTGCCTTCGCATGCTAACCGCGAGAGTTAGCGACATTGTTTGACGGTCGCTCACCTTCGTCTGATATTTTTTCGGGATGGCCAGGATGGACTTTTAAATGTGTTCAGGGGTCAAATTTGTGAGGGACAACCAAGTGTCACTAATACCAAAAGAGTGCTTGACTCAGTTATTCCTAAACTGTCGGATTTTTACGAAAAACGTGTAAAGTGGTTAATTTCAAATATTTCCCTCAAGCCAGCCAAAATCAGTAAAGAGAAGGTTTTCATGTAATAATGCAGAGTTTTACATACATATTTCCATCTGTAATACCAACTGTAGGTGATTTTTTTGTATAAAGGAGTATAATCTGTAATTGACCATTTTGACGTTATTTTTCGCTATAAAGTTTCATTATAGTAACCTTTACAAATTCTTATAAATTTTATTATGAACGGTAAAATGCCTTTAAAATCTCATATTATGGGCAGCTCATATTGCAGAAAACTTTAAAACTAGTTGCATGTGTCTAACTATCTTCAAACTTGAGATATTTGCTTTTATAGATAGAGTAAATTTTTAAACACACCCAAAAAACTCGGATTTTTCCTCGGGGGTACATGTATGCAAAGTTCTGTATTTTTATAAGTGTTGTCCAAAGTGTGATCTTATTGTTCTGATATATCATGGCATGATTGTGTAACAGGAAAATTGGTTAAAATTTGAATATAGAACAGTAGAATTTGAAAAAATGGTACGGTGTTTTTGAAAATCAAGGGTCACTTTATACAAATGTACATAACTTGAGTTACAAACGGTAAACTTCCTGAAAAATTCATCATACGATGTGTTTTATAGTAAAGATTCAAGAAACAGTATCATTATAAGGATTGTTGAAGGTCACCATTACAGGTCCAGAACCTTAAGGTTTGCACAAATCTAAACAAATCAATACTAAATATGGTGTCATTTCATGCTATACACACATAAATAATTACATTAATTTATGTCTAAATAATAGTTTAAATTGCCGTTATTGTCATCTCCCAGTTGTATATGCACGCACTTTAGTCAACCATTTAATAGATCCACAGTCGATGTTAACAGGAATTATAATTTGCTTACATAGCAGCATAAAGCTTATAAGAAGAAATAAGTTCTTTTGCAAACAGGTAAACTCGATTATATCTTGTTTACATACATTATTGAAATTCATACATATGTTTGTAATATGCTGTTATTTATCGGAAAAAGTGTACACTTGTATCTAGCTATGTAAGCTTGTGACCATGGCTGCTGAATAAACTATTGCAGGCTGAGTCTCAGGATATGATAATCTGGGTATGTCGACACATACAGTGTCCGGGTGTTGCTACTGTAACACACAGCATATAGTCGTTGGGCACTGGTCTTGTCAGTCTCTATAATGGCGAGTCTGGCACCGTTACGGGACACCACGTGGATGGTGGAGGTATTGAAGCAGCTGATGTAGATGCAGCCGTCCACTCCAGTAGTCACGCCTCGTGGATCTTTTAATTTCTTATCCCGGTAAATCCATTGGATCACGCCTGTAGCAGTCATGTAAGGGCCTGGTTGTGTTCGTCACTCACATAGATCAGCTTGTTGTCATTACAGACTGTCAAGAACCTTGGATACTTGAATAACTCTTTTCTTGATGATGAGCCATACTGAATAGTCTGGAGAACTGTGCCAGTCATACTAAGTATCAGAACCTTTGCTGGATTGATGTGAGATACAATCAACCTGTCTCCAACACGGTGTAGACCATGACATTCAGAAGGCACGTCAATACTTCCACAAGGTTCCAGGGTCTGGTCAGCATTGAAAAAGTTGATCTGCTTAGCATATGGGAATGAAACAGCCACACGGCACGAAGTAACTTTAGTGATATCCCAGGGTTTTGCTGTAAGGGTCCGTCTCTGTGAGATGGAGTTTGTGGTCATGTCAAACAACTTCAGACAGATATTATCATAATCAGCCAAAATCAAGATTGTCTCTGACAGTTCCATTATACAAGTGACAAACCCATCATTTGGATCGTCCTGTGATTTGATGTTTAAGCGCGATGATGATTTGCATGTTGTGGCTGGTGATATCGCTATGTAAGCACTAGTGTTGCTCTTTTTCTCTTCTGATGCCGTAAGCTGTTGAAAAGGGAGTGCTTTTATCTGAACATTTATTTTGTTGTTGTTGATTAATCTCTCCCTGGTGGTAGTATCAAGATGGAAATCAAATTTCTTGATCGCTATATCTTGACTGAGTGTCTTTAATCGATCAAAATTTCCCATTACAACCCTGCCATTTTTCTTTAAGGCAATGAATAACTCTTCACTTTTCTTGCTAGCCTTCTTGTCTTCAATACTTACCATGTATTTCTGTACTTGTTCTGTGTATGATGCAATTTCATGTGCTAATTTGTTAAGCTGTGTTTCATTTTCCTCCTTCAATATGTCTGCCTCCTTATGGACTTTAATCCCGATTTCCTCTACAATACTTAGGACATCTGATCGGAACTTCTGAAATCTTTCCAAGGTTTGTCTGTGCCACTCATCGTTCATGGATATGCGTTTCGTGATGGCATGCATGCATTCCTCCTCCAACTTCTTGTATCTGTCAGCTGCATTTTGGACATCTAGAAATTCTTTGCTTGTTTCTACTTCACGTGACAAATCAGACAGTAGAGCGACATTTTGACAGGATCTTCGGCCAACCTCGAAACACAACGCACATCCAAAAGTGTCATCATCAGGACAATAAACCTCAATCGGTCTCCCGGGATGCATGGTGCATTTCTCCACATCAGATTTTCTTGGCTTAATTGTTGGCATGTCTCTACCTTCAAGAATTTTGTGATTTTTTAACGATCTGGCTTTCTTGTGCTGCTCAATGCATGATGTGCAAAGAAAGTCAGTACAATTCTCACAAAAACCAGAAGCAGTAACCATGTTTCCCGAATCAGCACACTCGTCACAGTTGTTGTGACCATGGGGATCTGGCTGTGTGCAACATGAAGATGCCCCACGTCCGGATACTTCATCCATTATGACTGAAACAAATCAGTTATACAAAGTTAATTTATGTAATGTTATTGATAATTATTTAAATGTTAATTCTTTTCTGAAAAAAAAATCTGAAAAAGAATGAGGCAAAAAAGAATGATTTGTTATTGATGTTGTTTTTGTTGTTGATGATGATGATATTATTATTATTATGACTACTACTAGATATACTACTACTTCTGATGCTACTCCAATTTCTACTACTACTAACAACAATAATAATATGTGCTGCTACTAATGGTGATAAAGAAAATGAGATACAGTTAATAATAACGACGATTACTATTATTATTATTATTATTATTATTATTATTATTAGTATTATTATTATTATTATTGTTTATTGGGTATATTTTCCCACCAACAGTATTTTAGTTATCTAGAGACGGTGTCCAATTGAAGCAGATACAGTGGTGCCTTTACTGTGTATAGTATGCAGTGAACACCAGGCATGATACTAAACCCAATCACATAATCCTGACTCGGGGCTAACCAGATCCCGTAAATTCGCGGCTAAATGTATAGGAATCCTAGAATTACCACAAAGAAAAAAAAAATAAAGTTGCCAACACTGAAAATATTGTAATTATCGTGATCGTGTGTCAGAGATCCCATATTATCTTAATGAGACGCGACATAGTTTATGACGTCATCACGTCTACGGTAGTCGCACACGGTATTTATTTGACTGAGCATTAAATTTAGTGGGTCTGACTGCTGTTTTTACTACTCGGTGGAAAAAGACCGCTTTCAAAAAGCATTTGATATACGCAACAGATTGTACTGATTTTTTTTCACATTTACTCAGTCGGCTTCAATCACATTGTTGATGGCAACATGGACTGTGACAGCTGGAAAAACTGTCCACATTGCAACAATTAGTTCTTAAAAATATCTAAACAAAACTGTTAATACATTCAAACCTTGAAGCTATAACGGCGTGGGCGAGTGGACAATAAGATTAGGAGCTTTTTAGCAATTAACTCGATTACGATTACTTTGCCCATGTTATCTTGATAACAATTTGAACAAATCACACAATGTAACAATCATCACTCCTTGCCTTCTTTCTGTTTCCTGGTTGTGCCTCGGGTGTTCATTTAAAAGAAGCCATTTTAGCAGATAGCATGACATAGTCGAAAACATCCGAGTAATGGCACGCAGTCTTATTCGATCACCTCGGCATTTCCAGATACATGCTTACACCGATTGATGAGAAATTGAGATTGACATAGAATCGCACGTGGCCCAATGACGTATTACAAATAACATCACAGAATGGCACGAACCCGAACCTCTTTTACAGCTAGACATTTTGGGAGGTTCAGTTTCCAAAAATAGATCTATGGTAAAAATCAATCTGAGATATCGGTCACCAGTAGGGCGACAAACTTTGTCGAACTTACTCGCCGGTAAACTTACCCGCTTGATCTCCATTTTTGTCGCCTCGCGCGATCGGGCGTGTAATATTTTCAATGACTGGTGATGGCAATTATTATAATAATAATGACGGTGATTTTTAATACGATGGTGATTATGATGATGATCGTACTTATGATGATGATGATGATGAGGAGGAGGAGGATTATAAGGATGAAGATCTTCATTTTGCTGCACCTGCCGCTGATGTTGCTGTTATGTTGATGATGCTGTCTACATTAATTATTGTAATGTTGACGATAATAATAACGTTGCTCGTGTCCTTTATAAAAATGATGATGATGATGTCTATAATATCAGATCCATTTTCAAGAAAACACAAGAAAAGATCTACTTGAACACTTCAACACTTCCAGTAAGTGGGTCTACGGGAAAAGCATGTCATTACTAATACGAAAATAAGTCCTTTTGATGATGGTAATGCTGATGAGGAGGAGGAGGAAGAGGAGGATGACGGTGATGATGGTGGTGGTGATTATGTTGATAATGATGATGATGATGTGATGATGATGATGATGATGATGATGATGATGATGATGATGATGTTGATGATGATGATGATAATTATGATGATGATGATGATCTTTTAGTATGCCGCGATTGTATTCTTAATTGTTAACTGGAGTTATGAAATAAAAAACAGACAGGATTTAAGAGTATGTTGTCAGATGCATTTTCGTAAAATCAAATGACCTATTTTCGGAAAATCTACGTAAACCTGTTATACAAGTGAATGGGCTTACTCACATGAACAGTATTTTATAAATAAGCCTGCAATAATTTTGATCATATAAATATTAAAATGTAGAATGGTACGTGAAAATATCTATTTTTCATGACATTTTATTTACGATAACTCGTTTTTCTTTGATGGTGATGATGTTGTTGTTGTTGTCTACATGGAATCTTGATTTCGAGCAAAAATGTTTTAGCTTGAAGTTTTTACTATATAGGTGTACGTCATTTATGCTTCGAACATTTGCAAAATGTTATTGATTGTTTAAACAAAGCAAATAAAAAAGCATTGAATTTCTCACATGTACCTTGTTCTAATTGTCCCTTATCATTCCTACTGGTCTGTCGTCACCATGTCACTGCCTCCTGGTTGAATACGATTTCCGTCCCAGTCTCTGTTCTTTGTCCATAGAACTACCTTCTTTAAGACTGTAGTACATCAACACTTATAAAACAGTTTATGCACAATTACATCAAATGTGTTCAACACAACAGCTCGTGTTAAATATCAAGTCATTACAGCGAAACGGTAACACAGTGTTCCGTTACTATTCGGTATATTTCGGAAAACTCCATTGCTTATATACGAACGAGTCCCGATTTTATCTCGTGTTTAAACGGCATGTTTCGCCAAGCAAACTTACGCGAGCAAGGACATTAATACAGTCGTTCGATATGTAGTTTCGATATAGTTTATAACCCATGCAGAGTTAGGTGCTGGCAATGGAGATCAGAGTAAACATCAACTGCGATAAAATAAACAAAACATAAAGTGTATGTGGGTTTTATATATAGAAGTATTGAACATACCCAGGTAGTTATAAATTAAGCGCAAATAGATTACAATGTACATTTTGAAGTTTATTAATGACACAGTTCCTTCGCTAAATATAAAATGCACCATATCTCATCTGTGTTTGTTTTACCTGACAAATTCTTTTTCGTGCTCTATTACCGGAGTATTATTATATTATAAGCCAGCGATGAGCGACGACTTGTTAATGATAGAAGGGGGATTTATGTTGTGTTTTTATTAAACGAGCAGCAGCTAGCCGTGCTAGGTGGTCTGCGTGCATGCTCTCTAGACAACTTTAACTGAAATGTAGCAGCCCAAAATAGACATTTCCTTCATTTCAGAAACTTTCTCCTTGAGTCCAAACAGTTTGTATTCTCGGCGACAAAGATGATCATTATTCACTGAAGCGCGGCGTCCTTGATGGTAGGTGTGAGAAATTTTAATTTGGGCTGTTGTAATTATCATGACTTTCGAAACTTCTCGGTAGCATCCGGACAAGTCTGTTTCGTAGAAATGACCAAGATGTTGCGAGTGGTCTCTACTTTTAAAACATGTTTATTGATTTTGTCTGTATATCTATAAACGATTACCGTTCTGTATGAGTATGATTTACGCAAGTGGCTTGACTGAAAAAGTCTCATGTGTTCCTTTGCTAAATGTATATTACGTGGAATATGGAATATGAATTAGTTAATATATAGGACTAAAGTACGATGTCCAATGCCCATTTTTGCACAAAACATTTATTTTCAATGAGTTATTTCAATCTATGTTAGGTTTAAAAAAATGGTAGCTCGTCCTCTCTGTAGCATTGTACACATATGGAACAATAATACTACTAACGCCATCTGAAATTTTATTTTGACAATTTAAGGTGGTGTCCGGACCCTCTTCTGACCACCTCGAACCCCCACGCCCACATCTCCCTTTGCCCAGAAGCAAGAGCCGTACGAAGATAGTGAGGTTCATTTGCATATCGTCTCGGGGGTAGGCGTGAAATAATTATAATCGAAAAATAACAGCTATATATCTCTATGACCTCACAAATGACGTTGTAGAATCAATGGAAAATGCAACTGATCGTGAACAAAATAGCAGGTGCACAGGTGGTACTTAAGAAATTTCTTACATCGACATGTCATAACTATTAAGCAGCTATGGTGTTCAGCTGACATGGTAACATACCTTTACATCATAACTACTGACCTGCTAGGATGTTCCGTTGACATGGCAACATTATCTTTCTATCATAGCTACTCAGCTGCTCCGGTGTTCAGTTTTCATGGTAACAGTATCTTTTTATCATCAGTACTGAGCATCTACGGTGTACAGATGACATGGTAAAAACTCCTTTGTATCAAGCAGCTAGGGGGTTTTGTTTTGTTGCTTGTATTTTTGTGTGTTTTGTATGTTTTTTGTTTTGTATTGTTTTGTTTGTTTGTTTTTTTCCTAAGTCAAAAGGCTCATTTATAATCAATTTTTTAGCTTAAGCTTTATAGATTTTTCAGACACTTATATCTGTCTTTGAATTTGTTCTGAGAAGAAATTTTTTTTAGAAAGCTATAACTAATGCATGTACTGGCTACCGAAAAGTCATAAAACAAATATTTAAAATTTAATGCAGTGCGATTGAAGCTTAAGACATTATCAGATCGATATGCAGAATATATATTTTGTTTAGCGGAATTAAAACATATTGAACGTAGTATCCGATAGTTTGCCTATATCAAATATTATTTACAAAAGTTTCACCCCGTTTGTTATTGTTTTGTTGTTTGTTGTTTTGTTTTTGTTTTGTTTTTATATTTTTGGTGTTGTTGCTTGTTTTTCTTTTGTGTGTTTGATTTTGTTGTTTTTGTTTGTTTTTGTTTATTGTGCTGTTTTGGTTTTTGGATCTGATTAGCGTCAAACACACATGCGAACAGACAGACAGACATTGCATCACTAATGTCAATTTAAATAGACAGAGATTGCTCAATCAATCAATCAATTAATCAATAGAGTGAGCATGTGTGTGCTGTTGTGTGTTGTTGTTTAGTATATGTTTTTAAATGATACATATGTTATTTTATACATTATACATTGTGCCATGATATTTCTCATTTTCATATTTAATCATTGTTTGTAAATATTGCTAACTATATGTCCATCAGTTACTTTTCTAAATATGCAGTTCTTTTGAAACAGGAACAAATAATAGATACTTTCATTTTATCAATTTTATATAATGTCCTTGTGCTGAACATAAATACAATAAATACAAAAATCATCAAATGATCGAGATTATGTCATTGAACGTATATCCATATTCAGCTTCATTTTATTCGTAATTGTTTTTTTTGTATGAGGAATAACATTTCTATTTTTATAGTTTTCTTTTCTTTCAAGTTTTTTTAATGTACAAATACATAACATATCTTTTATTTTTATTTATTTTCTTCTTAAAAGAAAATATTATATGAGTAAATAACTTTTGTATAATTCCGTTGTAGTTTCTTTTAATGATTTTGTTTAAATTAATGGGTATAAAATTGATAAATAAAGTAGTAGCTTTAGAATCATTTTGTTCTATGGTTTATTCTCTTAACCTATTAAGGAACAAATTTTCTACGCAATCACTCTAGAATAGGATCAACCAGCTTCTGCCGGACATGGTAGTGCAATTGGTAGAGCGTCGGCTCCAGGTACGGAAGGCACCGGGTTCGATCCCCGGCCTTGACCTATCAAAGCCATTGAATAGCTCTCTTGTTAACTCTCATTCAAATATAACGGTAGCTTGACGACTGGTTGGTTCGGTGTCAGATAATGTGACTGGGTGTGGTATCATGTCATGTGTTCACGCCATGCTATATATAGTGAATGCAGCACTATATCTGCTTCAAGTGGACACCGTCTCCAGAAAACTGAAAAACTGACGATGACCCCAATAAACAAACATCTAAGAATTAGATAAAGTTAAATGTTGGATTTGCAGCAGCTTCCAGGGACTTGGTCACATTCTGTCGATTTCAGTTTTGTAATTCTCTGGGACTAGGTTACAGTCTGTCGATTTCATCTTTGATATTCTTTTGGACATGGTAACAGTCTGTCATTTTCAAGTTTGTTATTCTTTGGAACTTGGTCATAGTCTGTCAATTTGTGATGTGTTACTCTTTGTTAAAACTTTGTTAAACTACAAAACCTAATGTTATTGAACATGACGACTGATCACTAGAGTAAACATACTGACCTTCTGATCTTTTCGTTGGTAGGGATAGTCGAGCCTTACAATGTTTTAAATTATTTGCTATCTGTTTGAGAAGAGCTTAGCTTAACAACCCAGGATTGCTCTGAGCCGTCCATGCCATAACATGCATCATGTATGTACATCAGTCATAAGCAATACATTGATTTGCTCGAAAGTTGTGCAATTATTTTAATTCATAAAAAGTTTGGACTGAGTGGCTCTATTAGTCACGTGCCGAATTGTGACAATGTTGCTTAAAGCATCTGCAACAATATAAGTTATATGAATTATATTAATTTATTAGAAAATCTAATAAGCGTTTAACAATATATCATTTTAATTTGTAAAGTACATGCTGTAGATTTACTTTGTGTTCTTTATTAAAGTCAATTGAAATAATTGTTGCCATGCACTGCACTATTTATTCGGGACAACAGAGATTGTGCAGTGTATTCTACGTCTAGTCGAGGCAAATGGTGACTGTATTAACGTCAACTTTTAAAATATGTTCTATACATTTAATTCTATCGTACCTAAGATACATCAAAACAGATGTTCCGTTATGTTATATGAGTGGTGTCACATATTATTATACTTGAATACTCTGTCTATATTCTGATGAATTGAGTCTGTGACTGCCGTCTGACATAGTATATGTTTTAGTTTGTAAGTATGATTTCATTTACATCACACCATGTATTATCATAACACATGACATTTATCAGTATGATAAAGTTTGACTTAAACTTGGCAAATGAATCATTTACCGATGAATAGTAAGCGGACGTCATTTTGTGTGATGTAATCTAGAATGAGAGTGAGTTTCATATACATATCCTTCGGTGGGAAATAGGCGGTAATAGAATTGTAACCGAACGTCCGAAAGCTGTAGCAAGGAAAGGCTGTTTAAATAATTGTATATATTATAGTCTGGTGCTTCCTTTCCTGCTGCTTTTTATGCAGAACGATAAATAATACATTTACTGGACGTCAGCAATAAAGCAGTACTTTTGAAATCTAAAAACAAATGCAGATAACAGACTAAAAATGATGATCTAAACTATCATATAAAACGGTGTATGGGCACATCACGTTTAATGGTTCGTATTATAAACTAGCCTGAATAATCTAAAAAAATATACGAACAATCGCTTCTTTGGCTAAATATATATTCTATCGGCTTCCAAAGTATCAACAAAGGGAGAAATTTTTATGACAGACTGATGGACAACAGAACGATAGAAGGACTGTTAGGCAGACATATCGATACACTGAAGAAGATGCAGGTCGATAGATGAAAGGATATGCATATATACAGATGGAAGGACGAAAGACAATTCGATAGAAAGACGGTCAGTTCGATTGACGGACGGACATACATGCATGTCCATAGACGGATGAACAGATATACATGTCAGTAGAGGGACGAACAGATAGGCAATTCGATGGAAGGACGGTTAGAAATAGGTAAATAAGAAAAGGTCCTATCAAAATTTTCACAGATATTTAAATTTTATCTACCTGCAGACCAAGGCAGACAAGGTAAATGTAAATGTGACAAAAAAACACAGAGACGAGACATAACACACAAAAAGAAAAACCATCAGTTACCGCCTTGGAACGGTCAGTCGGCAAAATGGCCAACTGGGGTGCTTAAACCTGGTTTGTGGAGCGCTCCAACCTCGCACTTCCTGACGGTTTTTCTATCAAACAAACAGTGTAAATAAAAGTATCCCGTCAAAGTGACACAACTAACAATAAGCACCTGCATCGGGAGTTAAAACAGATATAATGAACATATGTACAGTATTTACAGTAGATAAAAGCCTCGGCAACCAAAAAATTCCAAATGAGAGAGTAGTTTAAAATAAAATAAAGCAGTACAAGCGCTGATATATTATAAGAACCATATAACGACGTCATAAATGCCATGACGTCATATGCCAAAAGTGTCAAAAGTGAAATGTAAACAATATGGAAGAAACAATAGAATTTTAGAAAATCAACAAAATAAAACGTAGTATTGTTTAGAGTTAATCGTTTAAAAAACATATTATAAACGCCGAGGATTTATCCGCAGTTGACATATTATATATGATAAAGATTAAAAAAAAAAAAAAAAAAAAAAAAAAAATCCCGATGTTATACCTACTGTGCAATCTCACGTAAAGGGTATGGAGACTGCTCAAGTTGTCCCACCTATATAGGGCACGACTGGAGAGATGAAGAGACAAGAAATCCAACAGTGACTGTCCAATTATGGCTTTAAGTCACTGTTTTCATATAGTCTCAACGACCTGTCCGGTCAAAACAGGACAATATACGGACGGACATACAGGTTGATAGATGGACGGACAGACGGGAAGTTCGATAAACGGATGTACATACGGGCAGGTGATAGCTAGACAGATAGACAAACATGTCGATAGACAGACGGACAGGTCGATAGACGGAAGGACATAGACAGGTCGATAGAAGGATAAAAGGTATAAAGATAGACGTGAGGACGAACGACAGTATCATAGACGGAGGGTCAGACGATCTGTTCGATTGGCGGAGAAGATCAACAGGTCGAAAGACTGACGAACAGTCAAACAGCTTGATATTTATGCTGCCCTTTGGGAGAATAATCTCTTAACGTTTTGTATAACCCTTGCTCTGTTTTAACTCGTTATAATCTTAAAACAATTTCAAACCAACCTCGCTTTTCCCATTCATTCAGATTAAGTTACCACGACAACGCATGCCAGCATGGAGACAAGGACCACATACCACTTTTGCTTACTCATCACTCAATTAACACACATGTATGTCCATTGATCATTGGTCCTGGAAGTTAATAAATATTTACCCAAAACGTATTACCCAGCAAGCATATGCATATCGGGCCGATTTCGATAAACTGATACTACATTGATTCTTCATCGGTTCAACATACAGCCGTTATCCGAAGTTGTATATGCACAAACATAAAGTAAATTGTTTAATATATCTGTGTTTAAATACATTCATAACGTATACGTATTTTGTCGACACAGCAAGTGTGAAAATAAACAAGCCTTTATCCATATAAAAGTCGAATTATTTCTATATATCGGTCCAATATCGGGCAGATATCCAAACTTGCCCACACTTGATGTAGCACTTCCAAGGGAAGTAGTTTGGATTATCAACCCTTAAAGACTTTTTGTGATGTTACTCTAAATTCAAAATCACAAAAAAAAATCGCTGGAGGAGATGTAGTAGAAGGAATCTTACATCAGGTGACCTAGCAACTATGTTGTGAACAACAATGTCTTCATGTCAACAAAAGCAAAGATCAAGATGAGTGTCATATAATTGTATCAATGTTCAACTATCATGCTGTTGATATTGACTTTTGAAATAATAAGTGCATTTCTGTGATAATCTGTGATTCAAACAATTGCATAGGAGCAAAGGAGAGTGTTTCACCAAATTAATTTCAACACATGTAGTGAACTCCTTCTCACGCTGCAAAATGGATAATCACAGAACTGTTAAACAATACACTGCAAATCAATTATGGAGCAATTCCAAATAGAAAGATAAACTTGGACAAAGAAGTGCTTAGCGGATTACAAAGTCTTAATTTGTTGAAATACAGAGGGAAAAGAGCCGGTCGCCCAAAGATACATATCAAGGTTGCTAATTTTAAAAATCTTAAGCAGCTGAAGTTTGATCCTACATATAGCATAAATCTACACAGAAAAAATAAAAGTTTCAACTATTAACACTAGATCTTTTAGAGGGAAATCAGGAGAACTGATGCAACATGTATTACAACATTATATTGACCTATGTTTGATAACAGATCGAGTTGGCTACAGGCCGATGGTGATGATATTATACTGGAAGAACTTTCACAGGACGGTTATGGTTTTGATCATGTAACAAGGCCGGACAGAAAGGGGGTGGAATTGCTCTTTTATATAGAGAAACCCTTAGAGTTTCTAAACTCCCCTGAATACAAAGACAACAATCATTTGAATGTGCTGAATTGAAAGTGTGTAATACAAACTTTGCTTTTTGATTATTGGTATTTATAGACCACCATACTCTGAAGACCATCAAGTGACTCAAGCAATGTTCATGGACAATTCTCGGGATACTTAGAAAAACTTGTACAGAAACATGAGCCGTTTGTCAGATATATGAGCTATTGTCAACAAGAATGCTCCTCTTAAAAAGAAAATCATTATATGTAGACCCCAAGTCCCATGGCACCATAAATACTTGAAAAGGCTGAAACAATAATGCAATCAATTGAAGAAATATATTTGAAAGACAAAACTGGCATTTCAAAGTACACACACAAACAGTTACGACATTTCTACAGCCGTGCTGTTGCCGTAGCTAAAAGTGACCATTATCAAAACAAAATAAGTGAAGCAGAGAGTAGTATGAAAAAGCTATATGGGGTAACATCCCCGCTGCTAGGTCATGTGAAAGACGATCCACTTCCGCGATACCCTGATGATACGCATCTTGCAAATGACTTCTTAAGGTTCTTCTCCGACAGAATTTCAAAAATAAGAGACAACATCAATAGTGATGAGTTACATGAAACTATAAATATATCGTATAGTGGTGCTCTATT
The DNA here is from genome assembly GCA_007844125.1 of Sinonovacula constricta. Classification (NCBI taxonomy): domain Eukaryota; kingdom Metazoa; phylum Mollusca; class Bivalvia; order Cardiida; family Solecurtidae; genus Sinonovacula; species Sinonovacula constricta. The sequence continues at coordinate 1,541,870 of CM017564.1, forward strand.
GACAGAGTTCAAACAAATCTCTGAGAATGTTTTAACAAAATTTGTCTAAAGTTTCAAGTCAACAACTTGTGAACTTGACATTATACCTACAATGCGACTAAAAGACAATTTACAATTTATTGTCCCAGTTATCAGAAATAATGAAAATCTATCACTCTCATCAGGTTTGTTTCCAAATGAGTGCAAAAGTTCAGTGATAAAACCATTACTGAAAAAACGGGGTCTCCCATTAGAACTTCAACTCTCAACTATCGACCAGTGTCTAATCTATCATTTTTGTCAAAAATTATTGAGAAGGTTGCCTTAAAGCAAATTGTAGGTCATATTGAAGACATTAATTTACTTCCCTCATATCAAAGTGAACACCCAAAATACCATGGTGTTGAAACGGCTATGATGAAAATGCATCATGATCTCCTGTATGCAGCTGATAACCAGGTTACAGTAGTTGTGATGGTTGATCTTAGTGCTGCCTTCGATACAATTGATTTACCAATGGTTATCACAATCCTAGAGACTGACTTCGGAATAAAATGAACACCCCTGAATTGGATAAAATCATATTTGACTGATAGGTCTATGAAAGTTATAATAAATAACTGTTCTTCGAAACCTTAGCCCCTAATACATGGCGTCCCGCAGGGTTTCTGTGCAGGCCCAGTAATGTTTACAATGTACATGTCAGCTTTGAATAGGCTTGTACAAAAATACCCTGCTGACCTTTATGGATATGCAGATGATCACAAGCTTGCTTTTAAGATTCAAGCGGGAAACCTTCAACATGAAACATCTGTACTACAAAAACTAAATGACTGTGTAAAGGACGTCATTGAGTAGATAAATCGTTTTAAATTGAAAATGAACAATTCAAAAACAGAAGGAATCATATATGGTTCGAAACAACAACTGTCAAAAATCAACATATCAAGTATAGATATAGGTGGTTGCCAAATAAGTTGTGTAGATCATGTAAGAGACCTTGGTGTACGCATGACCAATACCCTAAGCTTTGAAGACCATATAAGAAAGAAACGTCAAACTGCTCATGTACAATTAAGAAATTTCAAAGAGATTCGTAAATACATATCACGGAGATCAGCAGAGATTCTTGTGCATGGCCTTGTTCACTCCAATCTGGATTTTTGTAATGGGTCGATATTCCAAACTATCAGATAGACAGACTATAAAGAGTACAGAATGGTGGTGGAATGATCTTGCAAATTATTTAAAGTGCATACAGAAGGAAAATCAGTTCCGATGCAAATTAAAGGCTGACTTGTTATTGTTTTCTTTGACTAAAACATACTAGGCACGAGAGCATTGTAAAAAGGACTGTTAAGCGCAATCGAATATTGTACAATAAATTTTGCGCTTTATCAATGTACTAGTATTTGTATTTGAATCTGGGAAATCCGTTCTGACGTCGATATATATTTTTGCTTTTCGTGATTTTATTAAGATTAAAAAAAAACATTGCTTAATTAGAGCGACATATTTCACGATTGTTTCCTGTATGACAAGTAAGGAAATGTTATAAACAGCCTTTACTTAAACTAAAGTATAAGTTAATGCGGGAATTATGTCAAGTTCTTCAGAACATGTGTATAAAGGTGTTTTCTGTATTACCTATAGTTAAACTTTCGAATAGCGACTTGAATACAAACATTAATAATTCAATGATTAATACGTATTTTGGAGATTATTACAATTCAAGTCTGTATTTATTAGTTTATATTTGTATAAACACCTGTGTACAGTGCACCCTCTTTAAAACAACATTGGCGGGAGGTGGTCAAATTGGTTGGTTTAGAGATGTTGTAGATCTTTAGAGGTTGTTCCTATAAGATGGATATGCATTGTACTTAGTTACTTTAATAGAGAACTGTTGGATATGTTGTTGTAGAATTGTGTACATATACATTTATTTTTATTTTCTATTTTCAGTTTTATTATGTGCTAATTTGTAATTTGTTTTACTTTGCATTCTGGTGAGCTTATATATATATATTTACACACACACACACACACACACACACACACACACACACACACACACACACACAAACACACACACACACATACGCACGCACGCACGCACGCACGCACACACACACACATACATACATACATAAATAACTACATACATATATATATATATATATATATATATATATATATATATATATATATATATATATATATATATATATATATATATATAACTCTCTGAACATTTTCCTATCAAAAAGAGACAACTAATATCAGGCACTTAAATCTGGAGTCGGGAGTTGAAACTGATAAATGAATAGTAAAAACAAATAAAATAACAATAATTATAATGAACTATCAACATAGGAGCAATTTGCACAGGAGAGTTATTTGCACGTATAGTTATTTAAAAAACAAAAATAATACAGCTTAAGCAATGACAATAAGTAAAAGTTATATGATAAAATTGCATTGACGATCATCATCATCATTATCAACATCATCGTCGTCGTCGTCGGTCGTCGTGTCCTCGTAATCATCATCATCATCATCATCATCATCATCATCATCAGACTGTCATTCGTTTTCTTCTTCATCTTTTTCGTTTTTTTTAGCATTTTGCAGCGATGAATGAATAATGCTTTGCCTAACACTTTATTAATCAATACAAAATATGGCTTCCTGTCCTGCTGTAGATACATTCGTAATTTTTTTGATGAATGCTTAACACTTTGTATATACAGACAGAAATTGTGTCAAATTATATTTACAAACACATTTCACTGAAGTTAATTTAATCACATTTAAAATCAACGGTCAATGTTTGTCAGAAGTATTATTTGCTAATATAGATACATATACATGTTAAATATAAAGATGTTTCTTCTGCTTACAAGAAACTTGAATATATTTTGCTTAAACTAGAATTCATAAATAATTTCATGATCTTTTCTATTGTAAAAATGTACAACTGCATAAAACAGTATAAGCAGGCGGCCACGGCAGCTCATAAGCTATTAAAGACCGAGTCTTATGATATGATCATCATCGTAATTCGACACATACAGTGTCCTTTTGCTGCTGGTGTAATGGACAGCATCAGGATAATGCGCACCGGACTGGTCACTCTGTATGATTGCAAGTCTGGCACCGTCATGGGACACAACGTGAATGGTGTGGTTGCTTCTGCTGCAAATGTAAATGCTTTGGTCTCCGATAGTCACGCCTTCTGGATACTCCAACTGCTGGTCCCGGTACACCCACTGAACCACGCCTGTAGTAGTCATACATGTGAGGGTGTGGGCGTTATAATCACTCACATAGATCAACTTGTTGTCATTACTGACTGCCAAGTACAACGGATTCAGGAACAACTCATTCTGTGATGAATTATACTGGATTACCTGCAGAACATTGCCTGTCATACTTAATATCTGGACATTTGCTGTGGCATTTGCTCGACCGATGTTAGATACAATCATCTTGTCTCCTGTACAGTGTAGACCTCGACATCCAGAAGGCACGTTAATACTTCCACAGGGTTCCAGGGTCTGGTCAGCTTTGAACAATTGGATATGATTAGCGTCTGGAAATGAAACAGCCAAACGGCACTCTGGAACTTTAGTGATATCCCAGGGAAGTGCTGTAAGGGTCTGTCTATGTGTGATGGTGTTAGAAATCATGTCAAACAACTTAAGACATCCATTTTTGCTATCAACCAAGATAAGTTTCGTCTCTGAAAGCTCCATTATACTAGTGACCCAGCATGTACAACGATCACCATTTGAGCTGATGTTCAACCATGATTGTGATTTACATGTTGTGGTTGGTGATTGCGCTAACACAACACTTGTGTTCATTTCCTTTTCTGGTTTCGTACGATGGAGAGAAGGAAGTGATGTTGTCTCAACATTCATTTTGCTGGTATTAACTAACATCGTTTTGATGTTAGGATCAAACTGAAAGTCAAATTTCTTGACAGCAATACGCGTATAGATTGCCTCCAAGCGATGAACTGAGTCAAAAACAAGCCAGCTATTTTTCTTTAAATCAATGAACAACTGTCCATTTTGATTGCGATCTTTCTTGCCTTCAATACTTACCATGTATTCTTGTACTTGTTCTGTATATTTTGAAATTTGATGTGATAACTTAGTCAGCTGGTTTTCATTTTCCTCCTTCAATGTGTCTGCCTTTTGGTGTACTTTTATCCCGATTTCTTCTACAATACCAAGAACCTTTAATCGAAACTTCTCAAAACCTTCCAACGTTTCACAGTACCATTCATCGTTCATGGATATGCATTCCTTGATGGCTTGCTTGTACTCCTCCTCCAACGTCATGAATCTGTCAGCAGCATTTTGTACCTCCAGAAACTCTTTGCTTGTTTCTACTCCGCGTGACAAATCAGACAGTAGAGCGACATTCTGGCAGGATCTGTGGCCAACAGTGAAGCACAGAGCGCATCCAAACATGTTGTCGTTAGGACAGTAAGCCTCGATAGGTCTCCCAACATGTTCGCTGCATTCTTCCACAACCGATATATCTGGGTTCATCTTTGGCATGCCTGTACTCCCAATTATGTTGTGATTTCTAGACGATCTTGCTTTTTCGTGCTGTTCAATGCATGTTCTGCAAAGAAAGTCAGTGCAATTCTGACAAAAACCGGCAGCAGTGACATCTTTTCCCAATTCAGCACACTCGTCACACTGGTTGTGACAATGGGGATCTGACAGTCTGCTAAATGAAGAGGACCCACGTCCGGATACTTCATCCATGATAACTGGAATATGAAAGCGATACAATGTCTATAAGTATAAATACATTTCGGATAATGACAATGATGACAATCTGATGACAACTACGACGACGGTGACGATGATGATTGTTGTTCATATTAGCAATGCAGCTGCCGTTTGTGATAATAACACTTTCATGAGTACGAAAATGCTGCTGCTGTATTTTATGCTGATGATGATGACATTAATTATAATAACGTTAATATGTGTGATAAGTCTGATGATAAACAGTAGTGATGATGATGAAAATGGTAATACTTCTGCTGCCACCGCCTTTGTTTTCTCTGCTTCTCCTGGTAAAAAGGTGATGTTGATGATTAGGATGAAAATGATGATAATAATGATGATGATGATGAAATGACAGTGACGGTGTTGTTAATAATGAGACTGTTGACAATTATTAGGTTGATTATTGTATATCTGATACGGCTGCTGACGCTACTCTGGTTGCTGCTACTGCTGCTGCTGCTGATTATGATAATTGTAATGGTAACTGTGCTGAAGACGATATTGATTATAGTGATGACGAAACCACAGCTGCTGAAGTAGCTTCGGGTTTTGGTGATTCTACTGCTGCTGTTGCTGAAGATAATGACGATGATGCTGATGGGCATGATGATGATCAGAATGATGACGATGATCTTGTATTGTGCCGCGCTTATAATTCTCAATGTAAATTTTAAAATGAAACAACAAGGGCTACACGATTCTACATTATGTCGCGTGATGCATTTTTGAAAAGTCAAATGACCTATTTTCGAAAAAGAATCTACAATGCTACAGGCAAATGGGACAACATGATCAGTAATAAGCATTTCAAAATAAACCTGCTATAAGTTTAATCATATAAAGATGGACATCTAAAATGCTATGTGCAAAGGAACGTTTTGTGTGTGTTCTTTTCTTTGTTGTTGCATACATGGGCATTTGAATAATTGCAAACTATAATTGATTGTTTTAGAAGTCTGAATTCAACTAGTCGAGCAATGATTTTCTTACCTGTATCCTTTCCTATTTTTCCTCTATAATTCCTTCTAGTCCTGTCGTTAACGCGTCACTGACACCAACTTGAACACGATTTATGTCCATGTTTTTGTTGTCTGTCTATATAACTACATTTGTAAGACTGCAATGCACCAACACTTATAAAGCAGTCAATACACAATTACATCTAATGTGTACAACATGAAAACCTGTGTTGAATAACAGCACAACGATAACACATGAAACTGTTGGTCCGGTTCAGTAACTATTTCATTACTAGCTTCTATCCGATATTGTTTTGAAAACTTCGTTGTTTATGTTTGAACCAGTTCCGATTTTACACCTGGTTTAAAGGACTGGTTACGTTTTTCAATATCATGCGATAAATGATGTAAACACAGTCATATGAGATCTAGTTTCGATATAGTTAATAACCTTTGCATATGTATGCGGTGACAAAGCAGTGAAAAGCACACGTGGTGTTCAAAAGAATACTTCATGGAATGTGTATAAGGTGTATAATTACAAGCATTATCAATACTCATGTATATACATGAAGGAGAAAGACTTTCTTCTTAACGGCGTGTGTTGACAGAGGTGAGTATATATGGTGAGTTGTTTTATAAATCAGGTGTATAAAATACATTGGTTATAAACACCCAAGTAGTAAAACATCATGATATATAGTCCGACAGCTAGGTATCAATAAGGGGGAACCCCAGAGATTGTCCATGTGTACCAAAATGTTCGTTCTATTTGTTTGTATAACCTAGGGCTTTCGCGGTATACTGGTATACCGATAGAGTGCCATAATGAGTACAGTCAATACTGTGCCACGATACACAGTGACCGTACCGGTGTTTTAAGCAATATTTTGTACAATAAAAGTCGTTGATGCGAAGCATCAAAGGCGACGCAAAAAGTGGAAAAGGTAGATATGGAAACAATTAACAAAGACATTTGAAAAGCAATTGTTTTTACTTGAAAGTTTTCACTATACTATAAGTTTCGAGAAAAGGTATGTATAACTTATATTCCCGAGACAATAGCATGGTTTTAAACAGAATAAAAAGCAAAATCTGACACCATTTAATAGGTTTTCGAAGATGTTACATAATTAGATGTTACATGTGTAGAAAAGAAGTTATTATAATTAACTATATTGCAATTGACCCCTTTACAGTCAAGAACTTGCATTGCTTTTAAATTACACGATGACCGGACAGGTCGTTGAGACTATATGAAAACAGTGACTTAAAGCCATAATTGGACATTCACTGTTGGATTTCTTGTCTCTTCATCTCTCCAGTCGTGCCCTATATAGGTGGGACAACTTGAGCAGTCTCCATGCCCTTTACGTGAGATTGCACAGTAAGTATAACATCGGGATTTTTTAAATCTTTATCATATATAATATGTCAACTGCGGATAAATCCTCGGCGTTTATAATATGTTTTTTTAAACGATTAACTCTAAACAATACTACGTTTTATTTTGTTGATTTTCTAAAATTCTATTGTTTCTTCCATATTGTTTACATTTCACTTTTGACACTTTTGGCATATGACGTTATGGCATTTATGACGTCATTATATGGTTCTTATAATATATCAGCGCTTGTACTGCTTTATTTTATTTTGAACTACTCTCTCATTTGGAATTTTTTGGTTGCCGAGGCTTTTATCTACTGTAAATACTGTACATATGTTCATTATATCTGTTTTAACTCCCGATGCAGGTGCTTACTGTTAGTTGTGTCACTTTGACGGGATACTTTTATTTACACTGTTTGTTTGATAGAAAAACCGTCAGGAAGTGCGAGGTTGGAGCGCTCCACAAACCAGGTTTAAGCACCCCAGTTGGCCCTTTTGCCGACTGACCGTTCCAAGGCGGTAACTGATGGTTTTTCTTTTTGTGTGTTATGTCTCGTCTCTGTGTTTTTTGTCACATTTACATTTACCTTGTCTGCCTTGGTCTGCAGGTAGATAAAATTTAAATATCTGTGAAAATTTTGATAGGACCTTTTCTTATTTACCTATAAAACTAAAGTGTACAAGCAGAAATTGCACATGTGCAGCAGCCTCACATTACACAAACAAGTATTGTTCAGATTGTATTTTTCCCGAACGTAGTACGTTTTTTCTTTCTCAGTATCTTACTGTTTATTTTCAAAGTTATTTTGAAAGTTACAGACACATAAAAATAAATAAAACATAAATAAATAAAAAAGAACGCCGTTTACCGAATTAAGACCCGCATTAGACCAGGTTTAGAAATTCCGAAAAACAAACTTACCCCATGTGCGAATCTCAGTGAACATTCCATATAATAAACGTCGCACTCCATTCAGTTCATTCTAAACAACCCCGGAAATGCAGCCTACTTCATTTGCATTGGCGGTATTCCTAACAATAAGAGTTTTAAACTAGGTTTTGACTTTATCGGCCTAATTTAATTACTCGCTTTAAGAAAAACGTATGAAAGCATGAAATACATTGAAATTCATTGGATATTAAATTGACTGTAATAGCCATATTGTTATGAGATACTGCGTTGCAGAATACTTAGAATATTATTATTATCTATTATTCAGCACTCGACCATTTCAATGTGTAAACAATATGGCCAAGCCGATTGAAACTTTCGAAACGCCGAATTAAATGGCAAAAGCGACAAATGGAACCACATAGGTGCTGAGGGAGGACAAATCACCATTGAGAATCGTTAAAGAAGTCAAGTTGTGTGGACATTTAATGCTGTTGAGGCCCAACCAATCTAAATACATTCGTATATCGTCATACTTTATTAGAAGTATAGCTGGTTGATAGGGATAATATGTGCAGCCAATCAGGGATTCTAATATTGGACCATACGCTAACAGGGCAAATGCTCTACTGTTTGAGCTAACCGGACCGCTTAAACATTCTCTCTCTATCATTAGGCTACAGAAGCATCATACTACACTGTTGTGAAGTTTTGCAATTAATTTGCTGTTTGACTGTAGTTAGTGACCTTCAACTTTTTTTACTTCCTTTCTTGTTTACCTGTAGTGAAGCTTATAAAGCTCTGTCATATTTTACTCAGGTAGATGTTGTTTATTCTGCACATTATATTGAGTGCAATAACCCCTGATAATATATATTTTTTCAAATATGGCAATATATTGTGTAACGTATTGCAATATGCTCTTTCTGTATCGCAATATATCGTGGAACGGTTGACAGCCCTTGTATAACCATAACCCCAAAAGCACTTAAAATAAATTTGATTATGACAACTAACGGTTCGGTGGAAAACGCCATATAATAATGCTCGCATGATTAGAAATAATGCAAATAACTTTTTCAAGAATTAAAGACAGAAGTATTAAATGTGTACTCAGTTAAGTGGTAAAGATTGTCGTTTTCGTATTGTGTTAGTGATTAAAAAAACACTCATGAATATGTATGATTTAAATAAGGATCTAGAAATAGAGCTTTTAAATATGTATGTCTTCAATATACTAATAAACACTCATGAATATGTATGATTTTAATAAGGATTTAAAATAGCGGTTTTTAATATGTATGTATTCAATATATTGATGTAGTTTGTAATATTCAGCTGCATACAAAAGATCGGATAAGATACGTTCATTTCCTCTTTATATCCTCCCGTCCCAAATATCACCATTATTCGTCTCCAGCTCCTTTTTCTTCTTTTCCTCTACTTCTTCTCTTTAGCTATTTTTTGTTAAAAATAATCATTAAGTCTGCAAATATTTTTATTTTAATCAACATTGAGCATAGTCACATGAGTAAACCTTTCCTATTTAGATATATTAAAGTTGTTTCAATAAACGTCGTTTTTCTGTAACAATGAGATAGAATAAGCTTGTTAATCGTTCCAATCAATGACAATGCATGATCTGTTTTTATCTTTGTAGAGGAAAATAGGACTATTTCGACCATAAGGTCAAAACAGACATGCGATTTTTCACTTACGTAGTTTTTGTTGAGCATTATATGATATTCCCAATCTATGTATGAAAGGGATGTTTATAACATTCAGAAAATGCAATTTTCATATTTTTATATACCAATCTTAGCATTCTACTTTTATGTATTTTCTACATTCACTTACTTTTCTCTCCCTCACTTATATCATTTCACAACTCATAACGACTGTCTACAATTTGCACATAACTTCTATTTCCACTTTATATTCTACATCCTTCTATCTCACCTCCAGCCTCAGTCTTTATCTGTCATATATCTACTTGTATCAATTATCTCCTAAAACTGACCCTCTTGCCCAAATTTACATTTATTCCTCTCATGGCTCTAGATATAAACTTTATAAATGGTTGTGGTATAGCTCCCTTCCTAACGCTCAAACTAATATAAGGTTGTTCCACGATTGGTTGACCCGGTGTCAGGATAATGTGTCTGGTGTTCCAGGTGTTCACGGCATGCTATACACATGCTATACACAATAAAGGCAGCACTATATTTGCTCCAAGGGAACACCGTCTCCAGATTACTGAAATACTGTTGGTGGGACGATAAACCTAATAAATAAACTACATTAATATGCATCATTAATTGGTCAAAGAAATATAAAGTAGAACTGATAAATCCATAATAGTATTAAAGAGTTTGATTTTATTTTACGGACTTTCTTATAATAAATTTTGATGCATTGACTATAAAACAGAACTACATTTCGTAGCATAAATGTAAATATTTTAAGTGAATATAATGGGCAATGATGATCTTCCATTATTTGTAGTAGATTGTGTTTGTTATTCAAAGCAACTAAAGGTGTTTTTTTTTATTGTTATGAATGTTAATTATTATTATTAAAATTGTTTATGAATATCATTATAAAATACGGATTAACAAAGCATTGTTCAGTCATGTTTTAAAGTATATGTAAAAGCTGGTGTATTTTTTGGTGATATTGTTTGATTAATTGGCTTGTATCACAGTCAGATGACAATATTTTATTAAGTTATTTATACTGTGTGGCTGTCTCAGATTCACATCTCCATGGTAACATTTCTTTTTCAAAATTATTAACATTTTCACAGTCTTTATAATCTTGTTGACAGTATCTTTATTGATTATTTAAACTGTGTCACAGCTTGTTGTAAATGTTTTCTTTGATGACCTCGACTGTCACACATAACCTTGCTGACATTATTGTATAAGATGATTAAGACTGTGTCACAGTCTTCATAAGCTTGTTGCGAATATTTTCTAGGATGATTTAGACTGTGTCACAGTCTTTATAAGCTTGTTGAGAATATTTTCTAGGATGATTTAGACAGTGTCACAGTATTTATAAGCTTGTTGAGAATATTTTCTAGGATGATTTAGACTGTGTCACAGTCTTTATAAGGTTGTCGACAATATTTTCTGGGATGATTTAGACTGTGTCACATTCTTTATAAGCTTATGGACACTATTTTCTTAGATGATTTAGACAGTGTCACAGTCTTTATAAGTTTGTTGACAGTATTTTATTAGATGATTTAGACAGTGTCATTGTCAATGTCTTTATAAGCTTGTTGACAATATTTTATTAGATGATTTAGACAGTGTCACAGTCTTTGTAAGCTTGTAGACAATATTTTCTGGAATGGTTTACACTGTGTCACAGTCTTTATTAGCTTGTGGACAGTATTTTCTGGAATGATTTAGACTGTGTCACAATCTTTAAAAGCTTGTGGACAATATTTTCTGGAATGATTTAGACTGTGTCACAGTCTTTAAAAGCTTGTAGACAATATTTTCTGGAATGATTTAAACTGTGTCACAGTCTTTATAAGCTTGTTGATAATATTTTCTGGAATGATTTAAACTGTGCCACAGTCTTTATAAACTTGTTGACAGTATTTTCTGGAATGATTTAGACTGTGTCACAATCTTTAAAAGCTTGTGGACAATATTTTCTGGAATGATTTAGACTGTGTCACAGTCTTTAAAAGCTTGTAGACAATATTTTCTGGAATGATTTAAACTGTGTCACAGTCTTTATAAGCTTGTTGACAATATTTTCTGGAATGATTTAAACTGTGTCACAGTCTTAATAAGCTTGTTGACAATATTTTCTGGAATGATTTAAACTGTGCCACAGTCTTTATAAGCTTGTGGACAATATTTTCTTAGATGATTTAGACAGTGTCAAAGTCTTTATAAGCTTGTTGCGAATATTTTCTAGGATGATTTAGACTGTGTCACGGTCTTTATAAGGTTGTCGACAATATTTTCTGGGATGATTTAGACAGTGTCACAGTCTTTATAAGCTTGTTGAGAATATTTGCTGGGATGATTTAGACTGTGTCACGGTCTTTATAAGGTTGTCGACAATATTTTCTAGGATGATTTAGACTGTGTCACGGTCTTTATAAGGTTGTCGACAATATTTGCTGGGATTATTTAGACAGTGTCACATTCTTTATAAGCTTATGGACACTATTTTATTAGATGATTTAGACAGTGTCACAGTCATTATAAGCTTGTTGACAGTATTTATTTTATTAGATGATTTAGACAGTGTCATTGTCAGTGTCTTTATAAGCTTGTTGACAGTATTTATTTTATTAGATGATTTAGACAGTGTCATTGTCAGTGTCTTTATAAGCTTGTTGACAGTATTTTATTAGATGATTTAGACAGTGTTACAGTCTTTGTAAGCTTGTAGACAATATTTTCTGGAATGATTTACACTGTGTCACAGTCTTTATTAGCTTGTGGACAGTATTTTCTGGAATGATTTAGACTGTGTCACAATCTTTAAAAGCTTTTGGACAATATTTTCTGGAATGATTTAGACTGTGTCACAGTCTTTAAAAGCTTGTAGACAATATTTTCTGGAATGATTTAAACTGTGTCACAGTCTTTATAAGCTTGTTAACAATATTTTTGGAATGATTTAGACTGTGTCACAGTCTTTATAAGCTTGTTGAGAATATTTTCTGGGATGATTTAGACAGTGTCACAGTCTTTATAAGCTTGTTGACAATATTTTCTGGGATGATTTAGACAGTGTCACAGTCTTAATAAGCTTGTTGACAATATTTTCTGGGATGATTTAGACAGTGTCACAGTCTTTATAAACTTGTTGACCACATTTTCTGGAATGATTTAGACTGTGTCACAGTCTTTAAAAGCTTGTAGACAATATTTTCTGGAATGATTTAGACAGTGTCACAGTCTTTATAAGCTTGTTGACAATATTTTCTGGGATGATTTAGACAGTGTCACAGTCTTAATAAGCTTGTTGACAATATTTTCTGGGATGATTTAAACAGTGTCACAGTCTTTATAAACTTGTTGACCACATTTTCTGGAATGATTTAGACTGTGTCACAGTCTTAATAAGCTTGTTGACAATATTTTCTGGGATGATTTAGACAGTGTCACAGTCTTAATAAGCTTGTGGACAATATTTTCTGGGATGATTTAGACAGTGTCACAGTCTTTATAAGCTTGTTGAGAATATTTGCTGGAATGATTTAGACTGTGTCACAGTCTTTAAAAGCTTGTAGACAATATTTTTGGAATGATTTAGACTGTGTCACAGTCTTTATAAGCTAGTTGAGAATATTTTCTGGGATGATTTAGACAGTGTCACAGTCTTTATAAGCTTGTTGAGAATATTTTCTGGGATGATTTAGACAGTGTCACAGTCTTTATAAGCTTGTTGAGAATATTTTCTGGGATGATTTAGACAGTGCCACAGTCTTTATAAGCTTGTTGACAATATTTTCTGGGATGATTTAAACAGTGTCGCAGTCTTTATAAGCTGGTTGACAGTATTTTCTGGGATGATTTAAACAGTGTCACAGTCTTTATAAGCTTGTTGACAATATTTTCTGGGATGATTTAGACAGTGTCACAGTCTTTATAAGCTTGTTGACAATATTTTCTGGGATGATTTAGACAGTGTCACAGTCTTTATAAGCTTGTGGACAATATTTTCTGGGATGATTTAGACAGTGTCACAGTCTTTATAAGCTTGTTGACAATATTTTCTGGGATGATTTAGACAGTGTCACAGTCTTTATAAGCTTGTTGACAATATTTTCTGGGATGATTTAGACAGTGTCACAGTCTTTATAAGCTTGTTGACAATATTTTCTGGGATGATTTAGACAGTGTCACAGTCTTTATAAGCTTGTGGACAATATTTTCTAACATGACTAAGACTGTGTCAGTTTCGGCATATTTTTGGTGCCAATATTTTCCTATACACTTAAGACTGTGTCACATATTTCATTATCCTTAAAACACTATTTTGTTAAGTTATTAAACTGTGTATAAGCTTGGTGATAGTAATTTACTGTTTTTCTCGTGAAATAGCATATTAAAAAGATGTTTTATTGGTTGAATGTTTTCTTCAAAAAAAAATGAACTCTAAAGTTGAAAATTAGTTACTTTGTTAATGATTATAAATATGAATGAAGGTGTACAAATGAAGTATATATACTTTTTATTTTACTTTGGGCACTATATTCAGGAACGTTTTGTCATTTATAAAGTGCCTTTAGTTAATACCTTTTGCACATAAGCGAATTATAGGCTAACACAGCTACACATTTTGTGCGAACAAGAAGACAACTATGTCCAAATGGCTTTAAGAACTCTATTTATATTGAAATTTTTAAGGGTAGCCTGTGTTTTATTTACAATAAACACTCGTGTGTATCATTAAAAGAGACCATAAAATATTTAAAATTATAGAAGTGTAATGGCAGTTATTAAATAAAGCGTTTTAAATAATCACCAACTTTATTTATTTAAGTAGGATCATATAGAAACGGTGATTTTGATGCTTTTATGGTTAATAACTCAAGATAAAAAGTTTATTTTTCCATAAGTAATATCAACAAATTCAATAAACATAGGTATCTGTTGTTGATTTGTCTGCAAATTAATATTGTTTTATCTGATTTTTAATTTTTGAATAAATGAATACAATAAGGAAAAATGACAAATTCCTACGAACATTGCAACATACACTAAAATTTTAAAAGGCACATGACAATGGTATTCACATGCTAGCCAAATGTAAAAGTTAGAACAAGTTCGTAATTACTCATTCAACAAAAAGAGCAAATTTAACAGTTACCGCCTTGGAGCGGTCATCGGTAAAAGGGACTGACTGGGTGTAAATTTACCAACGGTAATATCACAATAATAGCTTTGAACCTAAGATGCTAATGCAAGACAGTCTCATATAGTTATATTATGTTTACCTTTTGAAATTGGTCAATAGTAAAGACCTCAATTATCACGGAATATGTTATTATGCATTAATATATAAATATAAACAAGTCTTCAATATAAATGAATAATTATAACACGCATTTACTTGTAAAACAAAAGACTTACATTTAAGAGTAACAGATAGTGACGTTTTGTATAGTTGTCAAAATATAATTTCAAAATTGCATGTGCACAAAAAGTTGTCTATTTTACTTTTAAATACATGTTACATTATGGATAAATGTAATCTATGTTGTCATTTTATTCATCCTATAAGGATTGTTGTGTGTATTTGTACTTTGAAGGATGTTTGACTTTGGTTCCTCAATTCCATCTCCACAGGAACAGGATGCTACAACCATTTACTCTTGTCTGGTAATTTTCTTCTTGATTCAAAAAGTTTTTTTTATTTACTATTAACATTTGTGTAGGTCTTCTAATCGAAATAATACCTATCTCTCTTATAAACACTGTGGACATTATTTTTAATGACGTCAGTACTTTCGTCATAACTTGTCAAACAAAACGTCAGCGCTAGGACATTTTATTATAAGGCATAGCAACAGCAACTAGGCACTGGCTTTGTTTTAATGTTTACGTTTAAAAATGATATTATAAGTAATAAAGATATTTAGAATTCGGCCAGTTCATATAAACTATATTACATGAAGTATATAAAGGTTGAATGGCCACTTGTGAATAGACATAGAAGTATATGAAGAGGTAATCAGTAAGTTTGTTTCTTGTTATAAAGAGCAAATAGGTAGAATAACCCGATTTCAATAGTGTTGTCATTATTATGTTTATCCTGATGTTTACAAAAAGGGTGTGTGTATAAATATAACCCTTTAGCGACGTGGTTGAGTGTCAGCCTACTGATCTGAAGGTCCTGGACTGGCTACACATTTTCCTCCCTATATTACAATGGCGCCCAACGTAAATGACCCGCGGTCGTTACGTACAAGTGCTTAAGAAGTGCTTGTGAGTTCTATGTAGAGTATTTGGTCTGTGGAAATTCGCGGACGGATTTCAAGTTGCCCTGGTAGGGAGAGAATGTGTAAACGGTCCGGTTAGCTCAGTCGGTAAAGCATTCGCCCTGTTAGCGAGGTGTCCCGGGTTCGAGTCCCGGACTGGCTGCACATTTTTCTCCCTATGTTACAGTAGCAATCTACAAGGTATGGTCTGCTAAAGATTGTGTACTATGTTTGGTTTATTTAAGTTTATCATAAAGTATTGGTAAAGGTAATAACCGGACTATGAGTGTCACATCCGAATTTCGAAACTCTCAGGAGGTGATAATTTGAATTATCCAATAAATTTCATGTAGGTTAGATTTATTTTTGCTTGGGATTTTTGTGCATTTGAATATTTCTGAACATTTATAAATTAATGTGGTCCAGTGTACAAATTAAAAAGGCTGTCACAATAATTGAATAACGCTGTAATATTTGAGGATGTTTTTTTATTGAGGAAAAATGTTAAATTTTTATTAAAGCGAAACCTGTTTGAGGATATAATTTTTATTACTAAAACAGTGAGGCTTTTTAATAAGAATACATTGGCCTGCGTAAAAATGTTTCTTTAATGACTAAAAAGTGTTTACTTTTTAAATAAACCGTGTTTGACGATCATCATCGTATCACGTGATTCCTACTTTTCTTCATCATCTTAATTCTTCCTCAGCATTTCCCAGCATTGCATAAATTAAGGTTCTGGACCTGTAACTAACTTCGGTAAACATCGGCACTCGGTATAATCCGGTATTATTTGAATAGCATTCGTCGTAAAACTTCGTATTTGCTATTTTTAGTAGTTTTTCACCACGTGATATGGATTTTCTATGACGTCATTGGGTTACCCATTTCTCAAAAATGAGGGAACCGGGAGCTCGACAGCGTGATCGTCGAGGGCGATATTGTAAAAATAGTGGCTTACCGACAACAAAGTCATGTAAAGTTGAAGTGGATCATAACTTTTGTGTTGGTTTCCTGTGTACAGGTGAAAAATGCACTGTTTCTTCTTGTGTTTGCGATTTAAATTTGCCTTCGCATGCTAACCGCGAGAGTTAGCGACATGGTTTGACGGTCGCTCACCTTCGTCTGATATTTTTTCGGGATGGCCAGGATGGACTTTTAAATGTGTTCAGGGGTCAAATTTGTGAGGGACAACCAAGTGTCACTAATACCAAAAGAGTGCTTGACTCAGTTATTCCTAAACTGTCGGATTTTTACGAAAAACGTGTAAAGTGGTTAATTTCAAATATTTCCCTCAAGCCAGCCAAAATCAGTAAAGAGAAGGTTTACATGTAATAATGCAGAGTTTTACATACATATTTCCATCTGTAATACCAACTGTAGGTGATTTTTTTGTATAAAGGAGTATAATCTGTAATTGACCATTTTGACGTTATTTTTCGCTATAAATTCTCTTGCAGTTTCATTATAGTAACCTTTACAAATTCTTATAAATTTTATTATGAACGGTAAAATGCCTTTAAAATCTCATATTATGGGCAGCTCATATTGCAGAAAACTTTAAAACTAGTTGCATGTGTCTAACTATCTTCAAACTTGAGATATTTGCTTTTATAGATAGAGTAAATTTTTAAACACACCCAAAAAACTCGGATTTTTCCTCGGGGGTACATGTATGCAAAGTTCTGTATTTTTATAAGTGTTGTCCAAAGTGTGATCTTATTGTTCTGATATATCATGGCATGATTGTGTAACAGGAAAATTGGTTAAAATTTGAATATAGAACAGTAGAATTTGAAAAAATGGTACGGTGTTTTTGAAAATCAAGGGTCACTTTATACAAATGTACATAACTTGAGTTACAAACGGTAAACTTCCTGAAAAATTCATCATACGATGTGTTTTATAGTAAAGATTTAAGAAACAGTATCATTATAAGGATTGTGGAAGGTCACCATTACAGGTCCAGAACCTTAAGGTTTGCACAAATCTAAACAAATCAATACTAAATATGGTGTCATTTCATGCTATACACACATAAATAATTACATTAATTTATGTCTAAATAATAGTTTAAATTGCCGTTATTGTCATCTCCCAGTTGTATATGCACGCACTTTAGTCAACCATTTAATAGATCCACAGTCGATGTTAACAGGAATTATAATTTGCTTACATAGCAGCATAAAGCTTATAAGAAGAAATAAGTTCTTTTGCAAACAGGTAAACTCGATTATATCTTGTTTACATACATTATTGAAATTCATACATATGTTTGTAATATGCTGTTATTTATCGGAAAAAGTGTACACTTGTATCTAGCTATGTAAGCTTGTGACCATGACTGCATAATAAACTATTGCAGGCTGAGTCTCAGGATATGATAATCTGGGTATGTCGACACATACAGTGTCCGGGTGTTGCTACTGTAACACACAGCATATAGTCGTTGGGCACTGGTCTTGTCAGTCTCTATGATGGCGAGTCCGGCACCGTTACGGGACACCACGTGGATGGTTGAGGTCTTAAAGCAGCTGATGTAGATGCATCCGTCCACTCCAGTAGTCACGCCTCGTGGATCTTTTAATTTCTTATCCCGGTAAATCCATTGGATCACGCCTGTAGCAGTCATACATGTAAGGGCCTGGTTGTTTTCGTCACTCACATAGATCAGCTTATTGTCATTACTGACTGTCAAGAACCTTGGATACTTGAATAACTCTTTCCCTGATGATGAGCTGTACCGAATAGTCTGGAGAACCGGACCAGTCATACTAAGTATTTGAACCCCTGCTGGATTGATGTTTGTTATAATTAGTCTGTCTCCAGTACAGTGTAGACCACGACATTCAGAAGGCACGTCAATACTTCCACAAGGTTCCAGGGTCTGGTCAGCTTTGAATAATTGGATCTGTTTAGCATATGGGAATGAAACAGCCACACGGCACGAAGTAACTTTAGTGATATCCCAGGGCCTTGCTGTAAGGGTCCGTCTCTGTGAGATGGAGTTTGTGGTCATGTCAAACAACTTCAGACAGATATTATCAAAATCACCCAAGATCAAGATTGTCTCTGACAGTTCCATTATACAAGTGACCAACCCATCATTAGGATTGTCCTGTGATTTGATGTTTAAGCGCGATGATGATTTGCATGTTGTGGCTGGTGATATCGCTATGTAAGCACTAGTGTTGCTCTTTTTCTCTTCTGATTCCGTAAGCTGTTGAAAAGGGAGTGCCTTTATCTGAACATTTATTTTGTTGTTGTTGGTTAATCTCTCCCTGGTGGTAGTATCAAGATGGAAATCAAATTTCTTGATCGCTATATCTTGACAGAGTGTCTTTAATCGATCAATATTTTCCATTACAACCCTGCCATTTTTCTTGAAGGCAATGAATAACTCTTCACTTTTCTTGCTAGCCATCCTGTCTTCAATACTTACCATGTAATTCTGTACTTGTTCTGTGTATGTTGCAATTTCATGTGCTAATTTGTTAAGCTGTGTTTCATTTTCCTCCTTCAATATGTCTGCCTCCTTATGGACTTTAATCCCGATTTCCTCTACAATACTTAGGACATCTGATCGGAATTTCTGAAATCTTTCCAAGGTTTGTCTGTGCCACTCATCGTTCATGGATATGCGTTTCGTGATGGCCTGCATGCATTCCTCCTCCAACTTCTTGTATCTGTCAGCTGCATTTTGGACGTCTAGAAATTCTTTGCTTGTTTCTACTCCACGTGACAAATCAGACAGTAGAGCGACATTCTGACAGGATCTGTGGCCAACCGTGAAACACAGCGAGCATCCAAAAGTGTCATCATCAGGACAATAAGCCTCAATCGGCCTCCCGGGATGCATGGTGCATTTCTCCACATCGGATTTTCTTGGCTTAATCGTTGGCATGTCTCTACCTTCAAGAATTTTGTGATTTTTTAACGATCTGGCTTTCTTGTGCTGCTCAATGCATGATGTGCAAAGAAAGTCAGTACAATTCTCACAAAAACCGGAAGCAGTAACCATGTTTCCCGAATCAGCACACTCGTCACAGTTGTTGTGACTCTGGGGATCTGGCTGTGTGCCTGATGAAGATGCCCCACGTCCGGATACTTTATCCATTATGACTGAAACATAACAGTTATACAAATTTAATTTATGTTATTGATAATTATTTAAATGTTAATTCTTTTCTGAGAAAAATATTCTGAAAAAGGATGAGGCAAAAAAGAATGATTTGTTATCGATGTTGTTGTTGTTGATGATGATGATGATATTATTATAATGACTACTACTAGATATACGACTACTTCTGCTACTACTCCTATTTCTACTACTTCTAACAAAAATAATAATATGTGCTGCTACTGATGGTGATAAAGAAAATGAGATAAGTTAATAATACCGACGATTATTATTATTATTATTATTATTATTATTATTATTATTATTATTATTATTATTGTTTATTGGGTATATTTCAGTTATCTGGAGACGGTGTCCACTTGAAGCAGATATAGTGCTGCCTTTACTGTGCATAGCATGCCGTGAACACCAGGCATGATACTAAACCCAATCACATTATCCTGACACCGGGCTAACCAGATCCCGTAAATTCGCGGCTAAATGTATAGGAATCCTAGAATTACCACAAAGAAAGGTATATTAAAGTTGCAAACACTGAAAATATTGTAATTATTGTGATCGTGTGTTAGAGATGCCATATTATTTTAATTAGACGCGACAAAGTTTATGACGTCATCGCGTCTACGGTAGTCGCACACGGCATTTATTTGACTGAGCATTAAAATAAAGTGCGTTTGATTGTTGTTTTTACTTTCCAGTGGAAAAAGACCGCTTTTAAAAGGCATTTGATATACGCAACAGATTATCCACATTGCAACAAATCGACAAGATGGTTCTTAAAAATATCTGAAAAAGACTGTTAATACATTCAAACCTTGAAGCTATAGCGGCGTGGGCGTGTGGACAATAAGATTAGGAGCGTTTTAGCAATTAACTTGATTACGATTATTTTGCCCTTGTTATCTTGATAAAAATTTGAACAAATCACACAATGTAGCATTCATCACTCCTAGCCTTCTTTCCGTTTCCTGGTTGTGCCTCGGGTGTCCATTTCAATAAAGCCATTTTAGCAGATAGAATGACATAGTCGAAAACATCCGAGTAATGGCACGCAGTCTTATTCTATCACCTCGGCATTTCCAGGTACATGCTTACACCGATTGATGAGAAATTGAGATTCACAAAGAGTCGCACGTGACCCAATGACGTATTACAAATAGCATCACAGAATGGCACGAACCTCTTTTACAGCTAGACATTTTGGGACGTTCAGTTTTCCAAAATAGAACTATGGTAAATGTATCTGAGATATCGGCCGCCAGTTGGGCGACAAACATTTAGCAAAATTACTCGCCCAGAAAACTTACTCGCCTGATCTCAATTTTTGTCGCCTCGGGTGATCGGGCGTGTGATATTTTCAATGACTGGTGGTGGAAATTATTGTAATAATAATGACGGTGATTTTTAATAAGATGGTGATTATGATGATGATCGTACTTATGATGAAGATGAGGAGGGGGAGGAGGAGGATTATAAGGATGAAGATCTTCATTTTGCTGCACCTGCCGCTGATGTTGCTGTTATGTTGATGATGCTGTCTACATGTATTATTGTAATGCTGACGATAATAATAACGTTGTGTCCTTTATAACAATGATGATGATGATGATGTCTATAATATCAGATCCATTTTCAACAAATCACGAGAAAAGATCTACTTGAACACTTCAACTCTTCCAGTAAATGGGTCTACGTGAAAAGTATGTCATTACTAATACGAAAGTAAGTCCTTCTGATGATGGTAATGCTGATGATGATGAGGAGGAGGAGGAAGAGGAGGATGACGGTGATGATGGTGGTGTTGATGATGTTGATAATGATGATGATGATGATGATGATGATGATGATTTGATGATGATGATGATGATGATGATGATGATGATGATGATGATGATGATGATGATGATGATGATGATAAGTATGATGATGATGATGATGATGATGATCTTTTAGTATGCCGCGATTTTATTCTTAACTGTTAACTGGACTTTTTATATAAAAAACAGACAGGATTTAAGAGTATGTTGTCAGATGCATTTTCGAAAAATCAAATGACCTATTTTCGGAAAATCTACGTAAACACTGTTATACAAGTAAATGGGCTTACTCACGTGAACAGTGTTATATAAATAAGCCTGCAATAACTTTGATCATATAAATATTAACAGGTAGAATGGTATGTGAAAAGAAATATTTTTCATGACATTTCATTTCCGATTACGCATTTTTCTGTGTTATTTTCTTTGATGGTGATGATGTTGTTGTTGTTGTTGTCTACATGGAATCTTGATTTCGGGCAAAAATGTTCTAGCTTGAAGTTTTTACTATATAGGTATACATTATTTATGCTTTGAACATTTGCAAAAAGTTATTGATTGTTTAAACAAAGCAAATAAAAAAGTATTGAATTTCTCACCTGTACCTTGTTCTAATTGTCCATTATCAATCCTTCTGATCTGTCGTCACCATGTCACTGCCTCCTGGTTGAATAAGATTTCCGTCCCAGTCTCTCTTCTTTGTCCATAGAACTATCTTCTTTAAGACTGTGGTACATATCACTTATAACGCAGTTTATGCACATACACATCAAATGTGTACACCACAACAGCTTGTGTTAAATATCAAGTCCTTACAGCGAAACGGTAACACAGAGTTCCGTTACTATTCGGTATATTACGGAAAACTCCATTGCTTATATACGAACGAGTCCCGATTTTATCTCGTGTTTACATGGCATGTTTCACCATGCAAATTAACGCAAGAAAGGACGTAAATACAGTCGTTCGATATGTAGTTTCGATATAGTTTATAACCCATGCAGAGTCAGGTGCTAGCAATGGAGATAAGAGTAAACATGGATCTCAACTCCGATAAAATAAACAATACATAAAGTGTATGTGGGTTTTATATATAGAAGTATTGTACATACCCAGGTCGTTATAAATCAGGGGAAAATAGATTACAATGTACATTTTGAAGTTTATTAATGATACACTTCCTTCGCTAAATATAAAATGCACCATATTTCATCTGTGTTTGTTTTACCTGACAAATTCTTTTTCGTGCTCTATTATCGGAGTATTATTATATTATAAGCCAGGCTGAGCGACGTAAATGATGGAAGGGGGATTCATGTTTTATTTTTTATTAAACATTAAACAAGTAGCAGCTAGCCGTGCTAGGTGGTCTGCGTGCATGCTATCTACACAACTTTAACTGAAATTTAGCAGTCAAAACAAAGCCATTTCCTTAATTTCAGAAACTTTCTTCACGAGTTCAAACAGTTTGTATTCTAGGCGACAAAGATGATCTATATGCACTGAAGCGCGACGTCCTTTATGGTATGTGTGAGAAATTTTGGAGTGGGCTGTTGTAATTATCACGACTTTCTCAACTTCTCGATAGCATCCAGACAAGCCTGTTTCGTAGAAATGGCCAAGATTTTGCGAGTGGTCTCTACTTTTAAAACATGTTTATTGATTTTGTCTGTATATCTATAAACGATTACCGTTCTGTATGAGTATGATTTACGCAAGTGGCTTGACTTAAAAAGTCTCATGTGTTCCTTTGCTAAATGTATATAACTTGGAATATGGAATTTGAATTAGTTATTATATAGGACTAAAGTACGATGTCCAATGCCCATTTTTGCACAAAACATTTATTTTCAATGAGTTATTTCAATCTATGTTAGGTTTAAATACTTGCTAGCTCGTCCTCTCCGTAGCACTGTACACATATGGAACAATAATACTACTAACGCCATTTGAAATTTTATTTTGACAATTTAAGGTGGTGTCCGGACCCTCGTCTGACCACCTTGAACCCCCACGCCCACATCTCCCTTTGCCCAGAAGCAAGAGCCGTACGAAGATAGTGAGGTTCATTTGCATATCGTCTCGTGGGTAGGCGTGAAATAATTATAATCGAAAAATAACAGCTATAAATCTCTATGACGTCACAAATGACGTTGTAGAATCAATGGAAAATGCAACTGATCGTGAACAAAATAGCAGGTGCACAGGTGGTACTTAAGAAATTTCTTACATCGACATGTCATAACTATTAAGCAGCTATGGTGTTCAGCTGACATGGTAACATACCTTTATATCATAACTACTGACCTGCTAGGATGTTCCGTTGACATGGCAACATTATCTTTCTATCATAGCTACTCAGCTGCTCCGGTGTTCAGTTGTCATGGTAACAGTATCTTTTTATCATCAGTACTGAGCATCTACGGTGTACAAATGACATGGTAAAAACTCCTTTGTATCAAGCAGCTAGGGGGTTTAGTTTTGATGCTTGTATTTTTGTGTGTTTTGTATGTTTTTTGTTTTGTATTGTTTTGTTTGTTTGTTTTTTTCCTAAGTCAAAAGGCTCATTTATAATCAATTTTTAAGCTTAAGCTTTATAGATTTTTCAGACACTTATGTCTGTCTTTGAATTTGTTCTGAGAAGAATTTTTTTTAGAAAGCTATAACTAATGCATGTACTGGCTACCGAAAAGTCATAAAACAAATATTTAAAATTTAATGCAGTGCGATTGAAGCTTAAGACATTATCAGATCGATATGCAGAATATATATTTTGTTTAGCGGAATTAAAACATATTGATTTTGTTGTTGTTGTTTGTTTTTGTTTATTGTGCTGTTTTGGTTTTTGGATCTGATTAGCGTCAAACACACATGCGGACAGACAGACAGACAGTGCATCACTAATGTCAATTTAAATAGAGAGAGAGATTGCTCAATCAATCAATCAATTAATCAATAGAGTGAGCATGTGTGTGCTGTTGTGTGTTGTTGTTTAGTATATGTTTTTAAATGATACATATGTTATTTTATACATTATACATTGTGCCTTGATATTTCTCATTTTCATATTTAATCATTCTTTGTAAATATTGCTAACTATATATCCGTCAGTAACTTTTCTTAATATGCAGTTCGTTTGAAACTGGACAAATAAGTAGATACTTTCATTTTATAAATTTTATAAAGTGTCCTTGTGCTGAACATAAATACAAAAATCATCAAATGATATCATTAATGTATATCCATATTCAGCTTCATTTTTTATTCGTAAGTGTGTTTTATGAGGAATAACATTTCTATTTTTTCTATTTTTTATTTTCCTTCAAGTTTTTAATTACTGTACAAATACATAACATATCTTTTATTTTTATATATTTTCTTCTAAAAAGAAAATAAATCTATGTGTATATAACTTTTGTATATTTCCGTTGTAGTTTCTTTTAAAGAGATTATGATTTTGTTTAAATTAATGGGTATAAAATTGATAAATAAAGTAGTAGCTTTAGTATCATATTGTTCTATGGTTTATTCTCTTAACCTATTAAGGAACAAATGTTCTACGCAATCACTCTAGAATCGGATCAACCAGCTTCTACCGGACATGGTAGTGCAATCGGTAGAGCGTCGGCTCTAGGTTCGGAAGGCACCGGGTTCGATCCCTGGCCTTGACCTATCGAAGTCGTTGAATAGCTCTCTTGCTAACACTGATTCAAATATAAGGGTAGCTTCACGACTGGTCGGCCCGGTGTCAGGATAATGTGACTGCGTGTGGTGTCATGGCAGGTGCACACAGCATGCTATACACGGTGAAGACAGCACTATATCTGCTTCAAGTGGACACCGTCTCCAGAAAACTGAAAAACTCTTGGTGGGACGATAACCCCAATAAACAAACAATTAAGAATTAGATAAAGTTAAATGTTGATTTGCAGCAGCTTCCAGGGACTTGGTCACATTCTGTCGATTTCAGTTTTGATATTCTTTTGGACTTGGTCACAGTCTGTCCATTTCTGTATTGTAATTCTTTGGGACTTGGTCGCAGTCTGTCATTTTCAAGTTTGTTAATCTTTGGAACTTGGTCACAGTTTGTCAATTTGAGTTTTGTTACTTTTTGTTAAAAACTTTGTTGAACTACAAAACCTAATGTAATTGAACATGACGACTGATCACTAAAGTAAACATACTGACCTTCTGTTCTTTTCGTTGGTAGGGATAGTCGAGCCTTACACTGTTTTAAATTATTTGCTATCTGTTTGAGAAGAGCTTAGCTTAACAACCTAGGATTGCTCTAAGCCGTCCATGCCATAACATGCATCATGTATGTACATCATTCATAAGCAATACATTGATTTGCTCGAAAGTGATACAATTATTTTAATACATAAAAAGTGTGGACTGAGTGTCTCTATTAGTCACTTACCGAGTTGTGACAATGTTGCTTAAAGCATCTGCAAAACTATAAGAATAATGAATTATATTAATTTATTAGAAAATCTAATACGCGTTTAACAATATATCATTTAAATTTGTAAAGTACATGCTGTAGATTTACTTTGTGTTCTTTATTAAAGTCAATTGAAATAATTGTTGCCATGCACTGCACTATTTATTCGGGACAACAGAGAAGGTGCCGTGTATTCTACGTCTTGTCTAGGCAAATGGTGACCGTATTGAAGTAAACTTTTAAAATATGTTCTATACATTTAAGTCTATCAAACCTAAGATACCTCACAACAGATGTTCAGTTATGTTATATGAGTGGTGTCACATATTATTATCCTTGAATACACTGTCTATATTCGGATGAATTGAGTCCATGACATAGTATACGTTCTAGTGTGTAAGCCTGATTTCATTTACATAACACTATGCATTATCATAACACATGATATTTATCAGAATGATAATGTTTGACTTAAACTTGACAATTGACTCATTTACTGACGAAAGCGGACGTCATTTTGAGTGATGTCATCTAGAATGGGAGTGAGTTTCATATGCATATCCTTCGGTGGGAAATAGGCGGTAATAGAATTGTAACCGAAAATCCGAAAGGTGTAGTACGGAAAGGTTGTTAAAATAGTTGTATATATTGTAGTCTGGTGCATTCTTGTCTGCTGCTTTTTGCAGAACGATACATTATACTTTAACTGTACGTCAGCAATTAAGCAGTACCGTTGAAAACTAAAAAATACAGCTAACAAACCAAAAAGAGATGATCTAAACTATCATATAAAAACGGAGTATGGACAGATCACGGTTAATGATTCGTTTTATAAACAAGCCTAAAAATACACGCACAACCGCTTCTTTGGCTAAATATATATTATATCGACTTTTAAAATACATGTATCAACAAAGGTGGGGGGGATTTTCATGACAGACTGATGGACAACAGAACCATAATAGGACTGTTAGACAGACATATCCATACACTGAAAAAGGTCGGCAGATAAAGGGATATGGATGTATACAGATAGATGGTAGGACGAAAGACTTCGATAGACGGTCAGTTGGATTGAGGGACGGACATCCATGCAGGTCCATAGACGGATGAACAGATATACATGTCAGTAGAGGGACGAAGAGATAAGCAATTCGGTGGAAGGACGGTTAGAAAAACAGGACAATGTACGGACGGACATACAGGTTGATAGATGGACGGACAGACGAGAAGTTCGATAAACGGATGTACATACGGGCAGTTGATAGCTAGATATATAGACAAACATGTCGATAGACCGACAGACAGACGGACAGGTCGATAGACGGAAGGACATAGACAGGTCGATAGAAGGATAAAAGGTATAAAGACAGATAGACGTGAGGACAAACGACAGTATCGTAGACGGAGGGGCAGACGATCTGTTTGATTGACGAAGAAGATCAACAGGTCGAACGATTGACGAACAGTCAAACAGCTTAATATTTATGCTGCCCTTTGGGAAAAGAACCTCTTGACGTTTAGTATAACCCTTACCCTGTCTTGACTCGTTATAATCTTATAACAATTTCGAACCAACCATCCTCGCAAGTACTCGCTTTTCCCATTCATTCAGGTATGTTACCACGACAACGCATGCCAGCATAGAGACAAGGACCACATACCACTTTTGCTTACACATCACTCAATTAACACACCTGTATGCACCTGTATTTATCATTGGTCTTGAAAGTTAGGTAATATTTACACAAAACGTATTACCCAGCAAGCATATATGCATATCAGACCGATTTCGATAAACTGATACTACATTGATACTTCATCGGTTCAACATACAGCCGTTATCCGAAGTTGTATATGCAAAAACTTAAAGTAAATTGTTTAGTATATCTGTGTTTAACTACATTCATAACACATACGTATTTTGTCGACACCCCAAGTGTGAAAATAAACAAGCCTTTGTCCATATAAAAGTCAAATCATTTCTATATATCGGTCCAATATCGGGCAGATATCCAAACTTGCCCACACTTGATGTAACACTTCGAAGGGAAGTAATTTGGATTATCAACCCTTGAATACTTTTTGTGGTGTTACTCTAAATTTAAAATCACAAAATATAATCGCTAAAGGAGATGTAGTAGAAGGAATCTTACAACACGTGACCTAGCAGCTATGTCTTCATGTCAACAAAAGCAAAGATCAAAATGAGTGTCATATAATTGTATCAATGTTCAACTTTCATGCTGCTGATATTGACTTTTGAAATAATAAGTGCATTTCTGGATAATCTGTGTTTCAAACAATTGCATAGGAACAAAGGAGAGTGTTTCACCAAAATCATTTCAACACATGTAGTGAACTCCTTCTCACGCTGCAAAATGGATAATCACAGAACTGTTAAACAATACACTGCAAATCAATTATGGAGCATTTCTAAATAGAAAGATGAACTTGGACAAAGAAGTGCTTAGCAGATTACAAAGTCTTAATTTGTTGAAATACAGAGGGAAAAGAGCCGGTCGCCCAAGGATACATATCAACGTTGCTACTTTTAAAAATCTTAAGCAGCTGAAGTTTGATCCTACATATAGCATAAATCTACACAGAAAAAATAAAAGTTTCAACTATTAACACTAGATCTTTTAGAGGGAAATCAGGAGAACTGATGCAACATGTATTACAACATTATATTGACCTATGTTTGATAACAGATCGAGTTGGCTACAAGGCGATGGTGATGATATTGAACTGGAAGAACTTTCACAGGACGGTTATGGTTTTGATCATGTAACAGAAAGGGGGTGGAATTGCTCTTTTATATAGAGAAACCCTTAGAGTTTCTAAACTCCCCTGAATACAAAGACAACAATCATTTGAATGTGCTGAATGGAAAGTGTGTAATACAAACTTTGCTTTTTGATTATTGGTATTTATAGACCACCATACTCTGAAGACCATCAAGTGACTCAAGCAATGTTCATGGACAATTCTCGGGATACTTAGAAAAACTTGTACAGAAACATGAGCCGTTTGTCAGATATGTGAGCTATTGTCAACAAGAATGCTCCTCTTAAAAAGAAAATCATTATATGTAGACCCCAAGTCCCATGGCACCATAAATACTTGAAAAGGCTGAAACAATAATGCAATCAATTGAAGAAATATATTTGAAAGACAAAACTAACTGGCATTTCAAAGTACACATACAAACAGTTACGACATTTCTACAGCCGTGCTGTTGCCGTAGCTAAAAGTGACCATTATCAAAACAAAATAAGTGAAGCAGAGAGTAGTATGAAAAAGCTATATGGGGTAACATCCCCGCTGCTAGGTCATGTGAAAGACGATCCACTTCCGCCATACCCTGATGATACGCATCTTGAAAATGACTTCTTAAGGTTCTTCTCCGACAGAATTTCAAAAATAAGAGACAACATCAATATTGATGAGTTACATGAAACTATAAATATATCGTATAGTGGTGCTCTATTGACAGAGTTCAAACAAATCTCAGAGAATGTTTTAACAAAATTTGTCTAAAGTTCCAAGTCAACAACTTGTGAACTTGACATTATACCTACAATGCGACTAAAAGACAATTTACAATTTATTGTCCCAGTTATCAGAAATAATGTTAATCTATCACTCTCATCAGGTTTGTTTCCAAATGAGTGGAAAAGTTCAGTGATAAAACCATTACTGAAAAAACGGGGTCTCCCATTAGAACTTCAACTATCAACTATCGACCAGTGTCTTATCTATCATTTTTGTCAAAAATTATTGAGAAGGTTGCCTTAAAGCAAATTGTAGATCATATTGAAGACATTAATTTACTTCCCTCATATCAAAGTGCACACCCAAAATACCATGGCTATGATGAAAATGCATCATGATCTCCTGTATGCAGCTGATAACCATGTTAGAGTAGTTGTGATGGTTGATCTTAGTGCTGCCTTCGATACAATTGATTTACCAATGGTTATCACAATCCTAGAGACTGACTTCGGAATAAAATGAACACCCCTGAATTGGATAAAATCATATTTGACTGATAGGTCTATGAAAGTTATAATAAATAACTGTTCTTCGAAACCTTAGCCCCTAATACATGGCGTCCCGCAGGGTTTCTGTGCAGGCCCAGTAATGTTTACAATGTACATGTCAGCTTTGAATAGGGTTGTACAAAAATACCTGGCTGACCTTTATGGATATGCAGATGATCACAAGCTTGCTTTTAAGATTCAAGCGGGAAACCTTCAACATGAAACATCTGTACTACAAAAACTAAATGACTGTGTAAAGGACGTCATTGTGTAGATGAATCGTTTTAAATTGAAAATGAACAATTCAAAAACAGAAGTAATCATATATGGTTCTAAACAACAACTGTCAAAAATCAACATATCAAATATAGATATAGGTGGTTGCCAAATAAGTTGTGTAGATCATGTAAGAGACCTTGGTGTACGCATGACCAATACCCTAAGCTTTGAAGACCATATAAGAAAGAAATGTCGAACTGCTCATGTACAATTAAGAAATTTCAAAAACATTCGTAAATACACATCACGGAGATCAGCAGAGATTCTTGTACATGGCCTTGTTCACTCCCATCTGGATTTTCGTAATAAGACGATATTCCAAACTATCAGATAGACAGACTATAAAGAGTAAAGAACCGTGCCGCCAAAATTGTAACCAATGCATCCATTGATCAAAACAGCAAAGAAATGTTTAAATCACTTCATTGGCTCCCAGTGCGTGCACGGATTATATTCAAAATACTAGTAATGGTGTCTAGGGTAATACATAAAACAATTAACATCCCCGGAATACGAACAAGGATGGCTGACAGATCTATTACCGTTACAGGCCCGGAGTGGTGGAATGATCTTGCAAATTATTTAAAGTGCATTCAGAAAGAAGATCAGTTCCGATGCAAATTAAAGACTGACTTGTTATTGTTTTCTTTGACTAAAACATACTAGGCACGAGAGCATTGTAAATAGGACTGTAAAGCGCAATCGAATATTGTACAATAAATTTTGCGCTATATCAACTTGTATTTGTATTTGAACCTGGGAAGTCCATTCTGAAGTCGATATTTATTTTTGCTTTTCGTGATTTTATAAAGGTTTTTTAAAAAAAACATTGCTTAATTAGAGCGACATATTTCACAATTGTTTCCTGTCTGACAAGTAAGGAAATGTTATAAGCAGCCTTAACTTAAACTAAAGTATAAGTTAATGCGGGAATTATGTCAAGTTCTTCAGAACATGTGTATAAAGGTGTTGTATGTATTACCTAGGTAAACGTTTGAATAGCGACTCGAATACAAACATTAATATTTCAATGATTAATACGTGTTTTGGAGATTATTACAATTCAAGTCTGTATTTATTAATTTATATTTGTATAAACACCTGTGTACAGTGCGCCCTCTTTAAAACAACATTGGCGGGAAGTGGTGAAATTGGTTGGTTTAGAGATGTTGTAGATCTTTAGAGGTTGTTCCTATGAGATGGATATTCATTGTACTTAGTTACTTTAATAGAGAACTGTTGGATATGTTGTTGTAGATTTGTGTACTTATACATTTATTTTTATTTTCTATTTTCAGTTTCATGATGTGCTAATTTGTAATTTGTTTTAGTTTAAACTTTGCATTCTGGTGAGCTTATATATATATATTTACACACACACACACACACGCACACACACACACATACAAACATACATACATACAAACATACACACACACACATACACACACACACACACACACACACACACACACACACACACACACACATATATATAACTCTCTGAACATTTTCCTATCAGAAAGAGACAACTAATATCAGGCACTTAAATCGGGAGTCGGGAGTTGAAACTGATAAATGAATAGTAAATACAAATAAAAGAACAATAATTATAATGAACTATCAACATAGGAACAATTTGCACAGGAAAGAAATGGCACATTTGATATTGGCCCTGTTATTTGTCCGAGGACAGTCGTATAGTTATTTTATAATTAAAAATAATACAGCTCAAGCAATGACAATAAGTATAAGATATATGATAAGATTGCATTGACGATAATCATCATCATTATCATCATCATCGTCGTCGTCGTCGGTCGTCTTGTCCTCGTAATCATCATCATCATCATCATAATCATTATCATCATCATCATCATCATCATCATCAGACTGTCATTCGTTTACTTCTTCATCTTTTTCATTTTTCTTCAGCATTTTGCAGCGATGAATGAATAAAGCTTTGCCTAACACTTTATTAATCAATACAAATATGGCATCCTGTCCTGCTGTAGATACATTCGTAATTTCTTTGATGAATGGTTAAAACTTTGTATATACAGACAGAAATTGTGTCAAATTATATTTACAAACATATTTCACTGAAGTAAATTTTATCACATTAAATATCAACGGTCAATGTTTGTCAGAAATATTATTTGCTAATATAGATTCATATACATCTTAAAAATAAAATAGTTTTATTCTGCTTACAAGAAACTTGAATATATTTTGCTTACACTAGAATTCATAAATAATCTCATGATGTGCTGTTCTCTATTGTAAAAATGTACAACTGCATAAAACAATCCAAACAGGCGGCCACAGCTGCTCAATAGGCTGTTAAAGACCGAGTCTTATGATATGATCATCATCGTAATTCGACACATACAGTGTCCTATAGTTGCTGTTGTAATGGACAGCATCAGGATAATGCGCACCGGACTGGTCACTCTGTATGATTGCAAGTCTGGCACCGTCCGGGGACACAACGTGAATGGTGTGGCTGCTTCTGCTGCAAATGTAAATGCTTTGGTCTCCGATAGTCACGCCTTCTGGATACTCCAACTGCTGGTCCCGGTACACCCACTGAACCACGCCTGTAGTAGTCATACATGTGAGGGTGTGGGCGTTATAATCACTCACATAGATTAACTTGTTGTCAGTACTGACTACCAAATACAACGGATTCAGAAACAACTCATTCTGTGATGAATTATACTGGATTACCTGCAGAACATTGCCTGTCATACTTAATATCTGGACATTTGCTGTGGCATTTGCTCGACCGATGTTAGATACAATCATCTTGTCTCCTGTACAGTGTAGACCTCGACATCCAGAAGGCACGTTAATACTTACACAGGGTTCCAGGGTCTGGTCAGCTTTGAATAATTGGATATGATTAGCGTCTGGAAATGAAACAGCCAAACGGCACTCTGGAACTTTATTGATATCCCAGGGAAGTGCTGTAAGGGTCTGTCTATGTGTGATGGTGTTAGAAATCATGTCAAACAACTTAAGACATCCATTTTTGCTATCAACCAAGATAAGTTTCGTCTCTGAAAGTTCCATTATACTAGTGACCCAGCATGTACAACGATCACCATTCGAGCTGATGTTCAACCATGATTGTGATTTGCATGTTGTGGTTGGTGATTGCGCTAACACAACACTTGTGTTCATTTCCTTTTCTGGTTTCGTACGATGGAGAGAAGGAAGTGATATTGTCTCAACATTCATTTTGCTGGTATTAACTAACATCGTTTTGATGTTAGGATCAAACTGAAAGTCAAATTTCTTGACAGCAATACGCGTATAGACTGCCTCCAAGCGATGAACAGAGTCAATAACAAGCCAGCTATTTTTCTTTAAATCAATCAACAACTGTCCATTTTGATTGCGATCTTTCTTGCCTTTAATACTTGCCATGTATTGTTTTACTTGTTCTGTATATTTTGAAATTTTATGTGATAACTTAGTCAGCTGGTTTTCATTTTCCTCCTTCAATGTGTCTGCCTTTTGGTGTACTTTTATCCCGATTTCTTCTACAATACCAAGAACCTTTAATCGAAACTTCTCAAAACCTTCCAACGTTTCACAGTATCATTCATCGTTCATGGATATGCATTCCTTGATGGCTTGCTTGTACTCCTCCTCCAACGTCATGAATCTGTCAGCAGCATTTTGTACCTCCAGAAACTCTTTGCTTGTTTCTACTCCGCGTGATAAATCAGACAGTAGAGCGACATTCTGGCAGGATCTGTGGCCAACAGTGAAGCACAGAGCGCATCAAAACATGTTGTCGTTAGGACAGTAAGCCTCGATAGGTCTCCCAGCATGTTCGCTGCATTCTTCCACAACCGATTTATCTGGCTTCATCTTTGGCATGCCTGTGCTCCCAATAATGTTGTGATTTCTAGACGATCTTGCTTTTTCGTGCTGTTCAATGCATGTTCTGCACAGGAAGTCAGTGCAATTCTGACAAAAACCGGCAGCAGTGACATCTTTTCCCAATTCAGCATACTCGTCACACTGGTTGTGACTATGGGGATCTGACTGTCTGCTTAATGAAGAGGATCCACGTCCGGATACTTCATCCATGATAACTGGAATATGAAAGCGATACAATGTCTATAAGTATAAATACATTTCGGATAATGACAATGATGACAATCTGATGACAACTACGACGACGGTGACGATGATGATTGTTGTTCATATAAGCAATATGCAGCTGCCGTTTGTGATAATAACACTTAAATGAGTACGAAGATGCTGCTGCTGCATTTACTGCTGATGATGATGACATAAACGATAATAACGTTAATATGGGTGATAAATTTGATGATAAACATTGTAGTGATGATGATGAAAATGGTAATGCTTCTGCTGCCACCGCCTTTGTTTTCTCTGCTTCTACTGGTAAAAAGATGATGTTGATGATTAGGATGAAAATGATGATGATGATGATGATGATGATAATGATGATGATGATGATGATGATGATGATGATGATGATGATGAAATGACAGTGACGGTGTTGATTATAATGAGACTGTTGACAATAATTAGGTTGATTATTGTGAATCTGATACGGCTGCGGACGCTACTCTGGTTGCTGCTACTGCTGCTGCTGCTGATTATGATGATTGTAATAGTAACTATGCTGAATACGATATTGATGATAGTGATGACGAACCCACAGCTGCTGAAGTAGCTTCGGGATTCTACTGCTGCTGTTGCTGATGATGATGACGCTGATGGGCATGATAAGCATGATGATGATCAGAATGATGACCATGATCTTGTATTGTGCCACGCTTGTAATTCTCAATGTAAATTTTAAAAAGAAACAACAGGTGCTACACGGTTCTACATTATGTTGTCTGATGCATTTTTGAAAAGACAAATGACCTATTTTCGAACAAAAATCTATAATGCTACAGGCAAATAGGACTACATGATCAGTAATAAGTATTTCAAAATAAGCCTGCTACACGTTTAACCATATAAAGATGGACATCGAAAATGCTATGCGCAAAGGTACGTTTTATGTGTGTTTCTTTCTTTGTTGTTGCATACATGGGCATTTGAACAATTGCAAACTATTATTGATTGTTTTTTAAGTCTGAATTCAACTAGTCGAGCAATAATTTTCTTACCTGCATCCTTTCCTATTTTTCCTCTATAATTCCTTCTAGTCCTGTCGTCAACACGTCACTGACACCAACTTGAACACGATTTATGTCCATGTTTTTGTTGTCTGTCTATATAACTACATTTGTAAGACTGCAATGCACCAGCACTTATAAAGCAGTCAATACACAATTACATCTAATGTGTACAACATAAAAACCTGTGTTGAATAATAGCAAAACGATAACAAATGAAAATGTTGGTCCGGTTCAGTAACTATTCCATTACTAGATTCTATCCGATATTTTTTTTTGAAAACTTCGTTGTTTATGTTTGAACCAGTTCCGATTTTACATCTGGTTAATATCATGCGATAAATGATGTAAACACAGTCATATGAGATCTAGTTTCGATATAGTTAACAACCTTTGCATATGCATGCGGTGGTAAAGCAGTGAAAAGCACGCGTGGTGTTACAAAGAATACTTCATGGAATGTGTATAAGGTGTATAATTACAAGCATTATCAATACTCATGTATATACATTAGGGAGAAAGACTTTCTTCTTAACGGCGTGTGTTGATAGAGGTGAGTATATATGGTGAGTTGTTTTATAAATCAGGTGATCAGGTGTATACAATACATTGGTTATAAACACCCAAGTAGCAAAACATCATGATATATAGTCCGACAGCTTGGTATCATTAAGGGAGAACCACAGAGATTGTTCATGGGTACCAAAATGTTCGTTCTATGTGTGTATAACCTAGGGCTGTCGCGGTATACTGGTATACCGATAGATTGCGACAATGAGTACAGGCAATACTGTGCCACGATACACAGTGGCCGTACCGGTGTTTTAAGCAATATTTTATACAATAAAAGTCGTTGATGCGAAGCATCAAAGGCGATGCAAAAAGTGGAAAAGGTAGAGATTAAAGCAATATGGGAGCAAGTAACAAAGACATTCGAAAAGCAATAGTTTTACTTGAAAGTTTTCACTATACTATAAGTTTCGAGAAAAAGAATGTACAACTTTTATTGCTGAGACAATAGCATGGTTTTAAACAGAATAAAAAGCAATATCTGACATCATTTTATAGGTTTTTGAAAATGTTACATATTTAGATGTTACATGTGTAGAAAAGAAGTTATTCTAATAAACTATAAAACTAAAGTGTACAAGCAGAAATTGCACATGTGCAGGAGCCTCACATTACACAAACAAGTATTGTTCAAATTGTATTTTTCCCGAACGTAGTACGTTTTATTTTCTCAGTATCTTACTGTTTATTTTCGAAGTTATTTTGAAAGTTACAGACACATAAAAATAAATAAAATAAATAAATAAAAAAGAACGCCGTTTACCGAATTAAGACCCGCATGAGACCAGGTTTAGAAAGTCCGCAAAACAAACTTACCCAATGTGCGAATCTCAGTGAGCATTCAATATAATAAACGTCGCACTCCATTTAGTTCATTCTAAACAACCCCGGAAATGCAGCCTACTTCATTTGCATTAGCGGTATTCCTAACAATAAGAGTTTTAAACTAGGTTTTGACTTTATCGGCCTAATTTAATTACTCGGTTTAAGATAAACGGATGAAAGCATGAAATTCATTGAAATTCATTGGACACAAAATTTACTGTAATAGCCATATTGTTATGAGATACTGCGTTGCAGAATACTTAGAATATTATTATTATATATTATTCAGCACTCTACCATTTCAATGTGTAAACAATATGGTTAAGCCGATTGATTATTTCGAAACGCCGAATTAAATGGCAAAAGCGATAAGTGGAACCACATTGGTGCAAAGGGAGGACAAATAACCACTGAGAATCGTTAAAGGAGTAGAATTGTGTGGACATTTAATGCCCCCGTAAGATGCTGTTGAGGCCCAACCAATGTAAATACATTCGTATATCGTCATACTTTATTAGAAGTATAGCTTGTTGATAGGGATATATGTGCAGCCAGTCAGGGATTCGAATATGGGACCATACGCTAACAGGGCGAATGCTCTTCTGTTTGAGCTAACCAGACTTCTTAAACATTCTCTCCCTATCACTAGGCTACAGAAGCATCACACTACACTGTTGTGAAGTTTTGCAGTTAATTTGCTGTTTGACTGTACTTAGTGACCTTCAACTTTTATAACTTCCATTCTTGTTTCTTTGTTTACCTGTAGTGAAGCTTATAAAGCTATGTCATATTTTATTCAGGTAGGTGTTGTTCATTCTGCACATTTTATTGAGTGCAATAACCCCTTATAATATTTTTTTCAGATATGGCAATATATTGTGTAACGTATTGCAATATGCTCTTTCTGTATCGCAATATATCGTGGTACTGTTGACAGCCCTTGTATAACCATTATCCCAAAAGCACTTAAAATAAATTCGCTTAATGGCAGAAGTATAAAATGCGTACTCAGTTAAGTGGTAAAGATTGTCGTTTTTGTATGGTGTAAGGTGTTAGTGATTAAAACACACACTCATAAATATGTATGATTTTAATAAGGATCTAAAATAGCGTTTTTAAATATGTATGTCTTCAATATACTGATGTAGTTTGTCATATTCAGCTGCATAGAAAAAATTCGGATAAGATACGTTCATTTGCTTTTCATATCCTCACGTCCCAAATATCACCATTATTCGTCTCCAGCTCCTTTTT
Organism: Sinonovacula constricta; assembly: GCA_007844125.1. Lineage (NCBI taxonomy): Eukaryota > Metazoa > Mollusca > Bivalvia > Cardiida > Solecurtidae > Sinonovacula > Sinonovacula constricta. The sequence continues at coordinate 1,580,419 of CM017564.1, forward strand.
CTTCTTTTCCTCTACTTCTTCTCTATAGCTACTTTTGTTAAAAACAATCATTAAGTCTGCAAATATTTTTATTTTAATCAAAATTGCGCACAGTTACATGAGTAAACCTTTCCTATTTAGATACATTAAAGTCGTTTCAATAAACGTCTTTTTTTCTGTAACAATAAGATAGAATAAGCTTGTTTATAGTTCAAATCAATGACAATGCATGATCTGTTTTTATCTTTGTAGAGGAAAATAGGACTATTTCGACCAATAGGTCAAAACAGACATGAGAATTTTCACTTACGTAGTTTTTGTTGAGCATTATATGATTTTCCCAATCTATGTATGAAAGTGATGTTTATAACATTCAGCAAATGCAATTTTCATATTTTTATATACCATTCTTAGCATTCTACTTTTATGTATTTTCTACAATCACTTTCTTTTATCTCCATCACTTATATCATTTTACAACTCATAACGACTGTCTACAATTTACACAAAACTTCTATCTCCGCTTTTTCTTCTACATCCTTCTATCTCACATCCAGCCTCAGTCTTTATCTGTCGTATATCTACTTCTATCAATAATCTCCTAAAACTGACCCTCTTGCCCAAATTTGCATTTATTCCTCTCATGGCTCGAGATATAAACATTATAAATGGTTGTGGTATAGCTCCCTTCCTAACGCTCAAACTAATATAAGGTTGTTCCACGATTGGTTGACCCGGTGTCAGTATAATGGGTCTGGTGTTCCAGGTGTTCACGGCATGCTATACACATGCTATACACAGTAAAGGCAGCACTATATTTGCTCCAAGGGAACACCGTCTCCAGATAACAGAAATACTGTTGGTGGGACGATAAACCCAATAAATAAACTACATTAATATGCATCATTAACTGGTCAAAGATATATAAAGTAGAACTGATAAAACCATAATAGTATCAAAGAGTTTTATTTTATTTCATGGAATCTCTTATAAATTATGATGCATTGACTATAAAACAGAACATATAACTACAGTTTGTAGCACAAATGTAAATATTTTGAATAAATATAGTTTGCAATGGTGACTTTACATTATTTGCTGTATATTGTGTTTGTAATTTAAAGCAACTAATGGTTTTGTTATTGTTATGAATGTTACTTATTATTATTAAAATTTGTTTATGAATGTCATTATAATGAAAGACCTTAACAAAGTATTGTTCAGCCATGTTTTAAAGTATATGCCCAGTGCATGTAAAAGCTGGTGTATATTTTGGTGATATTCTTATATTAATTGGCTTGTATCACAGTCTTAAAAAGTCTCATGACAATATTTTATTAACTTATTATACTGTATGTCTGTCTCAGATTCCCATCACCATGGTAACGTTTCTTTTTTAAAGTTATTATTAACATTTTCACAGTCTTTATAATCTTGTTGACAGTATCTTTATTGATTATTTAAACTGTGTCACAGCTTGTTGTAAATGTTTTCTTTGATGACCTCGACTGTCACACATAACCTTGCTGACATTATTGTATAAGATGATTAAGACTGTGTCACAGTCTTTATAAGCTTGTTGATAAAACATTTCTTGAATGATTTGTAAAGTGTCATTGTCATTGTCTTTATAAGCTTGTTGACATTTTTTATTAGATGATTTAGACTGTGTCACAGTCTTTATAAGCTTGTTGTTAATATTTTCTGGGATGATTTAGACAGTGTCACAGTCTTTATAAGCTTGTTGTTAATATTTTCTGGGATGATTTAGACAGTGTCGCAGTCTTTATAAGCTTGTTGACAATATTTTCTTAGATGATTTAGACTGTGTCACAGTCTTTATAAGCTTGTTGTTAATATTTTCTGGGATGATTTAGACAGTGTCGCAGTCTTTATAAGCTTGTTGACATTATTTATTAGATGATTAAGACTGGGTCAAAGTCTTCATAAGCTTGTTGACATTATTTATTAGATGATTAAGACTGGGTCAAAGTCTTCATAAGCTTGTTGACATTTTTTATTAGATGATTAAGACTGGGTCAAAGTCTTCATAAGCTTGTTGACATTTTTTATTAGATGATTAAGACTGGGTCAAAGTCTTTATAAGCTTGTTGACATTTTTTATTAGATGATTAAGACTGGGTCAAAGTATTCATAAGCTTGTTGACAATATTTTCTTAGATGGTTTAGACTGTGTCGCAGTCTTTATAAGCTTGTTGACAATATTTTCTGGGATGATTTAGACAGTGGCACAGTCTTTATAAGCTTGTTGACAATATTTTCTGGGATGTTTTAGACAGTGTCACAGTCTTTATAAGCTTGTTGACAATATTTTCTGGGATGATTTAGACAGTGGCACAGTCTTTATAAGCTTGTTGAGAATATTTTCTGGGATGATTTAGACAGTGTCGCAGTCTTTATAAGCTTGTTGAGAATATTTTCTGGGATGATTTAGACAGTGTCACAGTCTTTATAAGTTTGTTGAGAATATTTTCTGGGATGATATAGACAGTGTCACAGTCTTTATCAGCTTGTTGAGAATATTTTCTGGGATGATTTAGACAGTGTCACAGTCTTTATAAGCTTGTTGAGAATATTTTCTGGGATGATTCAGACAGTGCCACAGTCTTTATAAGCTTGTTGACAATATTTCTGGGATGATTTAGACAGTGTCACAGTCTTTATAAGCTTGTTGAGAATATTTTCTGGGATGATTAAGACAGTGTCACAGTCTTTATAAGCTTGTTGACAATATTTTCTGGAATGATTTAGACAGTGTCACAGTCTTTATAAGCTTGTTGAGAATATTTTCTGGGATGATTTAGACAGTGTCACAGTCTTTACAAGCTTGTTGAGAATATTTTCTGGGATGATTTAGACAGTGTCACAGTCTTTATAAGCTTGTTGAGAATATTTTCTGGGATGATTTAGACTGTGTCACAGTCTTTATAAGCTTGTTGAGAATATTTTCTGGAATGATTTAGACAGTGTCACAGTCTTTATAAGCTTGTTGAGAATATTTTCTGGGATGATTTAGACAGTGTCACAGTCTTTATAAGCTGGTTGAGAATATTTTCTGGGATGATTTAGACAGTGTCACAGTCTTTATAAGCTTGTTGAGAATATTTTCTGGAATGATTTAGACAGTGTCACAGTCTTTACAAGCTTGTTGAGAATATTTTCTGGGATGATTTAGACAGTGTCACAGTCTTTACAAGCTTGTTGAGAATATTTTCTGGGATGATTTAGACAGTGTCACAGTCTTTATAAGCTTGTTGAGAATATTTTCTGGGATGATTCAGACAGTGTCACAGTTTTTATAAGCTTGTTGAGAATATTTTCTGGGATGATTTAGACAGTGTCACAGTCTTTATAAGCTTGTTGAGAATATTTTCTGGGATGATTAAGACATTGTCACAGTCTTTATAAGCTTGTGGACAATATTTTCTGGAATGATTAAGACATTGTCACAGTCTTTATAAGCTTGTGGACAATATTTTCTGGGATGATTTAGACTGTGTCACTGTCTTTATAAGCTTGTGGACAATATTTTCTGGAATGATTTAGACTGTGTCACAGTCTAAATAAGCTTGTTGACAATATTTTCTGGGATGATTTAGACAGTGTCACAGTCTTTATAAGCTTGTTGACAATATTTTCTGGGATGATTTAGACAGTGTCACAGTCTTTATAAGCTTGTTGACAATATTTTCTGGGATGATTTAGACAGTGGCACAGTCTTTATAAGCTTGTTGACATTATTTTTTTTGGAATGATTTAGACTGTGTCACAGTCTTTATCAGCTTGTGGACAATATTATCTGGGATGATTTAAACTGTGTCACAGTCTTTATAAGCTTGTAGACAATATTTTCTGGGATGATTTAAACTGTGTCACAGTCTTTATAAGCTTGTTGACAATATTTTCTGGGATGATTTAAACTGTGTCACAGTCTTTATAAGCCTGCTGACAATATTTTCTGGAATGATTAAGACTGTGTCACAGTCTTTATAAGCTTGTTGAAAATATTTTCTGGGATGATTAAGACTGTGTCACAGTCTTTATAAGCTTGTAGACAATATTTTCTGGGATGATTTAGACAGTGTCACAGTCTTCATAAGCTTGTGGACAATATTTTCTGGGATGATTTAGACAGTGTCACAGTCTTTATAAGCTTGTTGACAATATTTTCTGGGATGATTTAGACAGTGGCACAGTCTTTATAAGCTTGTTGACATTATTTTTTTGGAATGATTTAGACTGTGTCACAGTCTTTATAAGCTTGTGGACAATATTATCTGGGATGATTTAAACTGTGTCACAGTCTTTATAAGCTTGTAGACAATATTTTCTGGGATGATTTAAACTGTGTCACAGTCTTTATAAGCCTGCTGACAATATTTTCTGGAATGATTAAGACAGTGTCACAGTCTTTATAAGCTTCTTGAAAATATTTTCTGGGATGATTAAGACTGTGTCACAGTCTTTATAAGCTTGTCGACAATATTTTCTGGGATGATTTAGACAGTGTCACAGTCTTCATAAGCTTGTGGACACTATTTTCTTAGATGATTTAGACAGTGTCACAGTCTTTATAAGCTTGTTGACAGTATTTTCTTGGATGATTTAGACAGTGTCACAGTCTTTATAGGCTTGTTGACAGTATTTTCTTGGATGATTTAGACAGTGTCCCAGTCTTTATAAACTTGTTGACAGTATTTTCTGGGATGATTTAGACAGTGTCGCAGTCTTTATAAGCTTGTTGACAATATTTTCTAGGATGATTTAGACAGTGTCGCAGTCTTTATAAGCTTGTTGACAATATTTTCTTAGATGACTAAGACTGTGCCAGTTTTAGTATATTCTTGGTGCAAATATTAACCTATACACATAAGACTGTGTCACAGTTTTCATTATCCTGAAAACACTTTTTTGTTAGGTTATTAGGCTTTGTATAAGCTTGGTGATAATGTTTTACTGTTTTTCTCGTAAAAAAGCATATTAAGAAGATGTTTTCTTGGTTAAATGTTTTCTTCAACAAAATAAATTCTGAAGTTGAAAGTTAGTTACTTTGTTAATGATTATAAATATGAATGAAGGTGTACAAATGAAGTATATATACTTTTTATTTTACTTTTGGCACTATATTCAGGAACGTTTTGTCATTTATAAAGTGTCTTTAGTTAATACCTATTGCACATAAGCGAATTATAGGCTAACACAGCTACACATTTTGAGCGAACAAGAAGACAATTATGTCCAAATTGCTTTTAGGAAACCCTATTTATATTGAAATTTTTAAAGGTAGCCTGTGTTTTTTTTTTCAATAAACACTCGTGTGTATCATTAAAAGAGACCATAAAATATTTAAAATTATAGAAGTGTAATGGCAGTTATTAAATAAAGCGTTTTATATAATCACCAACTTTATTTATTTAAGTAGGATCATATAGAAACGGTGATTTTGATGCTTTTATGGATAATAACTCAAGATAAAAAGTTTATTTTTCCATAAGTAATATCAACAAATTCAATAAACATAGGTATCTGTTGTTGATTTGTCTGCAAATTAATATTGTTATATCTGATTTTTAATTTTTTAATAAATGAATACAATAAGGAAAAATGACAAATTCCTACGAACATTGCAACATACACTAAAATTTTAAAAGGCACATGACAATGGTATTCACGTGCTAGCCAAATGTAAAAGTTAGAACAAGTTGGTAATTACTCATTCAACAAAAAGAGCAAATCCAACAGTTATCGCCTTGGAGCGGTCATCGGTAAAAGGGACTGTCTGGGTGTAAATTTACCAATGGTAATACCACAATAATAGCTATGAAAAGATACTCATGCAAGACAGTCTCATATAGTTAAATTATGTTTACGTTTTGAAAATGGTCAATAGTAAAGACCTCAATTATCAAGGAATAGTTATTATGCATTAATATATAAAATATAAACAAGTCTTCAATATAAATGAATAATTATAACACGCATTTACTTGTAAAACAAAAGACTTACATTTAAGAGTAACAGATAGTGATGTTTTGTATAGTTGTCAAAATATAATTTCAAAATTGCATGTGCACAAAAAGTTGTCTATTTTACTTTTAAATACATGTTACATTATGGATAAATGTAATCTATGTTGTCGTTTAATTCATCCTATAAGGATTGTTGCGTGTATTTCCTTTGATGGATATTTGACTTTGGTTCCTCAATTCCATCTCCACAGGGACAGGATGCTACAACCATTTACTCTTGTCTGGTAATTTTTTTCTTGATTCAAAAATTTATTTTTATTTACTAATAACATTTTTGTAGGTCTTCTAATCGAAATAATACCTATCTCTCTTATAAACACTTATGGACATTATGTTTAATGACGTCAGTACTTTCGTCATAACTTGTCAAACAAAACGTCAGCGCTTAGACATTTATTCAAAAGTATCGGGTTTCTTTTCATTGCTTGCATTTGAGAAATATCCATCAGGAAGTACGATGTTAGAGCTCTGTAAAACCGGTTTAAGCACCCCAGTCGTTCCATATTGCCGACGGACGGCTCCAAGGCGGTAACGGTAGGGTTTGCTCTTTTTGTTAAATGAGCCATCACAGATTTGTTCTCACTTTTACATTTGCCTTCCATGTGAATACCTTGGTCCTGTGTCTTTTCAAATTTTTGTATATGTTGCAATGCTCAAAGGCCTTTGTCTGATATATTCTTATTGAAAAATACGGAACATAATCCAAACTAAGAAGTAGTAGTAGAGTCGCCTATTTGCAACTCACCCGACTGCATATCACCGTCTGGGTCCAAGTACCATTCGGGGCGAAGGACTTCTTGTGAGAAGGTCTTCCAGCTGGCTTGCAGTGCGCCGTTACTTCTATCCAGACAATTTTTTTCATTATAAGGCATAGCAACAGCTACTAGGCACTGGCTTTGTTTTAATGTTTACGTTTAGAATTCGGCCATTTCATATAAACTATATTACATGAAGTATATAAAGGTTGAATGGCCATTTGTAAATAGTCATAGAAGTATATGAAGAGGTACTCAGTAAGTTTATTTCTTGTGGTTGAGTGTCATCCTACTGATATGAAGGTCCCGGGTTTGAGTCCCGGACTGGCTGCACATTTTTCTCCCTATGTTACAATGGCGACCCGCGGTCGTTACGTACAAGTGCTTGAGAAGTGCTTGCGAGTTCTATGTAGAGTATTTAGTCTGTGGAAATTCGAGGACGAATTTCAAGTTGCCCGGGGTGTATGTAGCCGGGTGATAGGGAGAGAATGTGTAAGCGGTCCGGTTAGCTCAGTCGGTTGAGCATTCGCCGTGTTAGCGAGGTGTCCCGGGTTCGAGTCCCGGACTTGCTGCATAATTTTCTCCCTATGTTACAATGGCGCCAAACGTAAATGACCCGCAGTCGTTACGTACAAGTGCTTGAGAAGTGCTTGTGAGTTCTATGTAGAGTATTTAATCTGTGGAAATTCGAGGACGAATTTCAAGTTGCCCAGTGTGTATGTAGCCGGGTGATAGGGAGAGAATGTGTAAGCGGCCCGGTTAGCTCAGTCAGTAGAGCATTCGCCGTGTTAGCGAGGTGTCCCTGGTTCGAGTCCCGGACTGTCTGCACATTTGTCTCCATATGTTACAATGGCGCCCAACGTAAATGACCCGCGGTCGTTACGTACAAGTGCTTGAGAAGTGCTTGTGAGTTCTATGTAGAGTATTTAGTCTGTGGAAATTCGAGGACGAATTTCAAGTTGCCCAGGGTGTATGTAGCCGGGTGATAAGGAGAGAATGTGTAAGCGGTCCGGTTAGCTTAGTCGGTAGAGCATTCGCCGTGTTAGCGAGGTGTCCCGGGTTCGAGTCCCGGACTTGCTGCACATTTTTCTCCCTATGTTACAATGGCGCCAAACGTAAATGACCCGCAGTCGTTACGTACAAGTGCTTGAGAAGTGCTTGTGAGTTCTATGTAGAGTATTTAATCTGTGGAAATTCGAGGACGAATTTCAAGTTGCCCAGTGTGTATGTAGCCGGGTGATAGGGAGAGAATGTGTAAGCGGTCCGGTTAGCTCAGTCGGTAGAGCATTCGCCGTGTTAGCGAGGTGTCCCTGGTTCGAGTCCCGGACTGGCTGCCCATTTGTCTCCATATGTTACAATGGCGCCCAACGTAAATGACCCGCGGTCGTTACGTACACGTGCTTGAGAAGTGCTTGTGAGTTCTATGTAGAGTATTTAGTCTGCGGAAATTCGAGGACGAATTTCAAGTTGCCCGGGGTGTATGTAGCCGGGTGATAGGGAGAGAATGTGTAAGCGGTCCGGTTAGCTCAGTCGGTAGAGCATTCGCCGTGTTAGCGAGGTGTCCCGGGTTCGAGTCCCGGACTGGCTGCACATTTTTCTCCCTATGTTACAATGGCGCCCAACGTAAATGACCCGCAGTCGTTACGTACAAGTGCTTGAGAAGTGCTTGTGAGTTCTATGTAGAGTATTTAGTCTTTGGAAATTCGAGGACGCATTTCAAGTTGCCCGGGGTGTATGTAGCCGGGAGATAGGGAGAAAATGTGTAAGCGGTCCGGTTAGTTCAGTCGGTAGAGAATTTGCCGTGTTAGCGAGGTGTCCCGGGTTCGAGTCCCGGACTGGCTGCACATTCTTTCCCTATGTTACAATGGCGCCCAGCGTACATCACATGTGGTCGTTGCGTACAAGTGCTTGAGAAGTGCTTGTGAGTTCTATGTACAGTATTTAATCTGTGGAAATTCGAGAACGAATTTCAAGTTGCCCAGGGTGTATGTAGCCGGGTGATAGGGAGAGAATGTGTAAGCGGTCCGGTTAGCTCAGTCGGTAGAGCATTCGCCGTGTTAGCGAGGTGTCCCTGGTTCGAGTCCCGGACTGGCTGCACATTTTTCTCCCTATGTTACAATGGCGCCCAACGTACATGACCTGCGGTCGTTGCGTACAAGTGCTTGAGAAGTGCTTGTGAGTTCTATGTAGAGTATTTAGTCTGTGGAAATTCGAGGACGAATTTCAAGTTGCCCAGGGTGTATGTAGCCGGGTGATAGGGAGAGAATGTGTAAGCGGCCCGGTTAGCTCAGTCGGTAGAGCATTCGCCGTGTTAGCGAGGTGTCCCTGGTTCGAGTCCCGGACTGGCTGCACATGTTTCTCCCTATGTTACAGCAGCAATCTACAAGGTATGGTCTGCTAAAGAGTGTGTACTATGTTTCGTTAATTTAAGTTTATCATAAAGTATTGGTAAAGGTAATAACCGGATTATGAGTCTCACATCCGCATTTCGAAACTCTCAGGTGATAATTTGAATTATCCAATAAATTTCAAGTAGGTTAGATTTATTTTTGCTTGGGATTTTTGTGCATTTGAATATTTCTGAACATTTATAAATTAACGTGGTCCAGTGTACAAATTAAAAAGGCTGTCACAATAATTGAATAACGCTGTAATATTTGAGGATGTTTCTTTATTGACGAAAAATGTTAAATTTTTATTAAAGCGAAACCTTTTTGATGATATATTGTTTATTAATAAAACAGTGAGGCTTTTTAATAAGAATACATTGGCATGCGTAAAAATGTTTCTTTAATGACTTAAACGTGTTTACTTTCTTAAATAAACGAGTTTGACGATCATCATCGTGTCACGTGATTCCTAATTTTTTTTCATCATCTTAATTCTTTCTCAGCATTACGCAGCATTGCACAAATTAAGTTTTGCACAGATCTAAACAAATCAATACTAAAATTTGGTAACATTTCATGCTAAACACACATAAATAATTACGTTAATTAATGTCTAAATAATAGTTTCAATTGCCGTTATTGTCATCTCCCAGTTGTATTTGCACGCAACTTAGTCAACCATTTAATAGATCCACAGTCGATGTTAACAGGAATTATAATTTGCTTACATAGCACCATGAAGATTATACCAAGAGCTAAGTTGTTTTTGCAAACAGGTAAACTCGATTATATCTTGTTTTCATACATTATTGAAATTCATACATATGTTTGCAATGTGCTGCTATTTATCGGAAAAAGTGTACACTTGTTCATAGCTATGTAAGCTTGTGGCCATGGCTGCTGAATAAACTATTGCAGGCTGAGTCTCAGGATATGATAATCTGTGTATGTCGACACATACAGTGTCCGGGTGTTGCTACTGTAACACACAGCATATAGTCGCTGGGCACTGGTCTTGTCAGTCTCTATGATGGCGAGTTTGGCACCGTTACGGGACACCACGTGGATGGTGGAGGTATCGAAGCAGCTTATGTAGATGCATCCGTCCACTCCAGTAGTCACGCCTCGTGGATTTTTTAATTTCTTATCCCGGTAAATCCATTGGATCACGCCTGTAGCAGTCATACATGTAAGGGCCTGGTTGTTTTCGTCACTCACATAGATCAGCTTGTTGTCATTACAGACTGTCAAGAACCTTGGATACTTGAATAACTCTTTTCCTGATGGATCATACTGAATAGTCTGGAGAACCTTGCCAGTCATACTAAGTATTTGAACCCCTGCTGGATTGATGTTTGTTAAAATCAGTCTGTCTCCAGCACAGTGTAGACCTTGACATCCAGAAGGCCCGTCAATACTTCCACAAGGTTCCAGGGTCTGGTCAGCTTTGAAGAATTGGATCTGTTTAGCGTTTGGAAATGAAACAGCCACACGGCACCCAGTAACTTTAGTGATATCCCAGGGTTTTGCTGTAAGGGTCCGTCTCTGTGTGATGGAGTTTGTGGTCATGTTAAACAACTTCAGACAGATATTTTCATAATCAGCCAAAATCAAGATTGTCTCTGACAGTTCCATTATACAAGTGACCAAACCATCGTTCTGTGATTTGATGTTTAGTCGCGATGATGATTTGCATGTTGTGGCTGGTAATATCGCTATGTAAGCACTAGTGTTGTTCTTTTCCTCTTCTGATTCTGTACGCTGTGGAGAAGGAAGTGCTGTTATCTGAACATTTATTTTGTTGCTGTTGATTAATCTCTCCCTGATGGCAGTATCAAACTGGAAACCAAATTTCTTGATCGCTATATCTTGACAGAGTGTCTTAAATCGATCAATTCTTTCGATAACATCCCTGCCATCTTTCTTTAAGGCAATGAATAATTGTTCAGTTTTCTTGCGAGCTTTCTTGTCTTCAATATTTAACATGTAATTGTGTACTTGTTCTGTGTTTGTTGCAATTTTATGTGCTAATTTGTTAAGCTCTGTTTCATTTTCCTTTTTCAATATGTCAGCCTCCTTATGGACTTTAATCCCGATTTCCTCTACAATACTTAGGACATCTGATCGGAATTTCTGAAATCTTTCCAAGGTTTGTCTGTGCCACTCATCGTTCATGGAGATGCATTTCATGAGGACCTGCTTGTATTCCTCCTCCAACTTCTTGTATCTGTCAGCTGCATGTTGGACATCCAAAAATTCTTTGCTTGTTTCTACTCCACGTGACAAATCAGACAGTAGAGCGACATTCTGACAGGATCTGTGGCCAACCGCGAAACACAACGCACATCCAAATGTGTCATCATCAGGACAATAAACCTCAATCGGCCCCCCGGGGTGCATGGTGCATTTCTCCACATCAGATTTTTTTGGCTTAATCGTTGGCATGTCTCTACCTTCAAGAATTTTGTGTTTTTTTAACGATCTGGTTTTCTTGTGCTGCTCAATGCATAATGTGCAAAGAAAGTCAGTACAATTCTCACAAAAACCAGAAGCAGTAACCATGTTTCCCGAATCAGCACACTCGTCACAGTTGTTGTGGCCCTGGGGATCTGGCTGTGAGCCTGATGAAGATGTCCCATGTCCGGATACTTCATCCATTATGACTGAAAGAAAACAGTTGTACAAAGTTAATTTATGTTATGTTATTGATAATTATTTAAATGTTAATTCTTTTCTGAAAAAAAAATCTGAAAAAGGATGAGCCAAAAAAGAATGATTTGTTATTGATGATGTTGTTGTTGTTGTTGTTGATGATGATGATGATGATGATGATGATGATGATACTAGTATTATTATATGACTACTACTAGATATACTACTACTTCTGCTGCTACTCCTATTTCCACTACTACTAACAACAATAATAATATGTGCTGCTACCGATGGTGATAAAGAAAATGAGATACAGTTAATAATAACGACGACGATTATTATTATTATTATTATTATTATTATTATTATTATTATTATTATTATTATTATTTTTATCATTATTATTATTATTGTTTATTGGGTTTATTGTCCCACCAACAGTATTTCAGTTATCTGGAGACGGTGTCCACTTGAAGTAGATACAGTGCTGCCTTTACTGTGTATAGTATGCCGTGAACACCAGGCATGATACTGAACCCAATCACATTATCCTGACACGGGTCTAACCAGATCCCTTAAATTCGCGGCTAAATGTATAGAAATCCTAGAATTACCACAAAGAAAAGTAAATTAAAGTTGCAAACACTGAAAATATTGTAATTATTGTGATTCTGTGTCAGAGATGCCATATTATTTTAATGAGACGCGACATAGTTTATGATGTCATCACGTCTACGGTAGTCGCACACCGTATTTATTTGACTGAGCATTAAAATTTAGTGGGTCTGATTGTTGTTTTTACTACGCAGTGGAAAAAGACCCATTTCAAAAAGCATTTGATATATGCTACAGATTGTACTGAGTTTCTTCACATTTACTCAGTCGGTTTCAATCACATTGTTGATGGCAACATGGACTGTGACAACTGGAAAAACTATCCACATTGCAACAATTCGACAAGATGGTTCTTAAAAATATCTGAAAAAGACTGTTAATACATTCAAAACTTGAAGCTATAGCGGCGTGGGCGAGTGGACAATAAGATTAGAAGCTTTTTAGCAATTAACCCGATTACGATTATTTTGACCTTGTTATCTTGATGAAATTTGAACAAATCACACAATGTAACAATCATCACTCCTCGCCTTCTTTCTGTTTCCTGGTTGTGCCTGAGGTGTCCATTTAAAAGAAGCCATTTTAGCAGATAGCATGACATAGTCGAAAACATCCGAGTAATGGCACGCAGTCTTATTCGATAACCTCGGCATTTCCAGATACATGCTTACACCGATTGATGAAAGATTGAGATTGACATAGAATCACACGAGGCCCAATGACGTATTACAAATAACATCACAGAATGGCACGAACCTCTTTTACAGCTAGACATTTTGGGAGGTTCAGTTTCCCAAAATAGATCTATGGTAAATTCATCCGAAATATCGGCCGCCAGTTGGGCGACAAACATTTGGCAAAATTACTCGCCCGGAAAACTTACTCTCCTGATCTCAATTTTTGTCGCCTCGGGTGATCGGGCGTGTGATATTTTCAATGACTGGTGATGGAAATTATTATAATAATAATGACGGTGATTTTTAATACGATGGTGATTATGATGATGATCGTACTTATGATGATGATGAGGAGGAGGAGGAGGAGCATTATAAGGATGAAGATCTTCATTCTGCTGCACCTGCCGCTGATGTTCTTGTTATGTTGATGTTGCTGTATACATTAATTATTGTAATGATGACGATAATATAAACGTTACTTGTGTCCTTATAATAATGATGATGATGATGTCTATAATATCAGATCCATTTTCAAGAAATCACGAGAAAAGATATACTTGAACACTTCAACTCTTCCAGTAAGTGGGTCTACGTGAAAAGCATGTCATTACTAATACGAAAATAAGTCCTTTTGATGATGGTAATGCTGCTGGTGATGATGAGGAAGAGGAGGATGACGGTGATGATGGTGGTGGTGATGATGTTGATAATGATAATAATGATGATGATGATGATGATGATGATGATAATGATGTGATGATGATGATGATGATGATGATGATGATGATGATGATGATGATGATGATGATCTTTAAGTATGCCGCAGTTGTATTCTTAATTGTTAACTGGATTTTTTAAATAAAAAAACAGACAGGATTTAAGAGTATGTTGTCAGAAGCATTTTCGAAAAATCAAATGACCTATTTTCGGAAAATCTACGTAAACACTGTTATACAAATGAATGGGCTTACTCACGTGAACAGTGTTATATAAATAAGCCTGCAATAATTTTGATCATATAAACATTAACATGTAGAATGATATGTGAAAAGAAATATTTTTCATGACATTTCATTTCCGATTACGCATTTTTCTGTGTTGTTTTCTTTGATGGTGATGTTGTTGTTGTTGTTGTTGTTGTCTACATGGAATCTTGATTTCGAGCAAAAATGTTCTAGCTTGAAGTTTTTACTATATAGGTATACATTGTTTATGCTTTAAACATTTGCAAAATGTTATTGATTGTTTAAACAAAGCAAATAAAAAGGCATTGAATTTCTCACCTGTACCTTGCTCTAATTGTCCCTTATCTTTCCTACTGGTCTGTCGTCACCATCTCACTGCCTCCTGGTTGAATAAGATTTCCGTCCCAGTCTCTGTTCTTTGTCCATAGAACTACCTTCGTTAAGACTGTAGTACATCAACACTTATAAAACAGTTTATGCACATATACATCAAATGTGTACACCACAACAGCTTGTGTTAAATATCAAGTCCTTACAGCGAAACGGTAACACAGAGTTCCGTTACTATTCGGTATATTACGGAAAACTCCATTGCTTATATACGAACGAGTCCCGATTTTATCTCGTGTTTAAACGGCATGTTCCGCCATTCAAATTTACGTGACCAATGACATGAATACAGTCATTCGATATGTAGTTTCGATATAGTTTATAACCCATGCAGAGTTAGGTGCTAGTAATTGAGATCAGAGTAAACATGGATCTCAACTGCGATAAAATAAACAATACAAAACGTGTATGTGTGTTTTATATATAGAAGTATTTTACATACCCAGGTAGTTATAAATTAAGGGCAAATAGATTACAATGTACATTTTGAAGTTTATTAATGATACAGTTCCTTCGCTAAATATAAAATGCACCATATTTCATCTGTGTTTGTTTTACCTGCGTTATGCTTATTCTCACTTACACATTGTCCCACAAACAATTATTTTGACAAGCGATCAGTTTAAATCTGTTTGAGCCTTTGATTCAATTTGATAGCAACAATGTTGTTTGTTGTATGTGGATTGCAAGGAATCGTACGTTGCTGTAATCGCTTCTCTGTTTGCATCTTAATTTAGTTTATTGGATGAGGCGTGTCCATTTCTGCATCGAAAGGTAAAATTTCGTTGTAGCCAGCAACAACTTTCTTTCATAATTTTGTGTCATGAATGCAACATTGGGTGAAACTGTCTTAATCTTCATCTAAACATCTCCATCACAAGCTCTTTGCATTTGGGAGATATCAAATTAAAATATTTTCGCGGATCTGTAAGATAATCTGTAAGATCTGTCACTTTAAAACAGATTGGGGGCGGAGCTTATATTATATTTTTAGACTCGCGGGAAGGTGATTTATCACGGCTTTCTAAACTTCTTGATAGCATCCGGACAAGCCTGTTTAGTAGAAATGGCCAAGATGTTGCGAGTGTATTGATTTTGTCTGTATATCTATATACGATTACTGTTCTGTATGAGTATGAATTACGCAAGGGGCTTGACTTAAAACGTCTCATGTGTTCCTTTGCTAAATGTATATTACGTGGAATATGGAATATGGAATATGAATAAGTTATTGTATAGGATTAAAGTACGATGTCCAATGCCCATTTTTGCACAAAACGTTTATTTTCAATGAGTTATTTCAATCTATGTTAGGTTTAAATAGGTTTAAATACTTGCTAGCTCGTCCTCTCTGTAGCATTGTACACATATGAAACAATAATACTACTTGCGCAATTGAAGTTTTATTTTGACAATTTAAGGTGGTGTCCGAACCCTCGTCTGACTACCTCGAACCCCCACGCCCACATCTCCCTTTGCCCAGAAGCTAGACCCGTACGTGAATAGTGAGGTTTATTTGCATATCGTCTCGGGGATAGGGGTAAAATAATTGTAATCGAAAAATAACAGCTATAAATCTTTTATATGACATCACAAATGACGTTGAAGAATGGAAAATGCAACTGATCGTGAACAAAATAACAGGTGCACAGGTGGTACTTAAGAAATTTCTTTCATCGACATGTCATAACTATTGAGCAGCTATGGTGTTCAGCTGACATGGTAACACACCTTTATATCATAACTACTGACCTGCTAGGGTGTTCCTTTGACATGGAAACATTATATTTCTATCATAGTTACTAAGCTGCTTCGGTGTTCAGTTGTCATGGTAACAGTATCTTTCTATCATAACTCCTGGGCAATTACGGTGTTCAGATGACATGGTAAAAACGCCTTTGTATCAAGCAGCTAGGGGGTTAAATTTTGTTGGTTGTATTTTTGTGTGTTTTTTGTATGTTTTTTGTTTTGTATTGTTTTGTTTGTTGTTGTTTTTTGCCTTAGTCAAAAGGCTCAATTATAACCAATTTTCAAGCTTAAGCTTTATAGATTTTTTAGACGCTTATGTCTGTCTTTGAATTTGTTCTGAGAAGAAATAAAAATTAGAAAGCTATAACTAATGCATGTACTGGCTACCGAAAAGTCATAAAACAAATATTTAAAATTGAATGCAGTGCGATTGAAGCTTAAGACATTATCATATCGATATGCAGAAGGTATATTTTGTTTATCGGAGTTAAAACATATTGAACGTGGTATCCGATAGTTTGCCTATATCAAATATTAGTAACAAAAGTTTCACCCCGTTTGTTATTGTTTTGTTGTTTGTTGTTTTGTTTTTTGTTGTTTTTTATATTTTTGGTGTTGTTGCTTGTTTTTCTTTTGTGTGTTTGATTTTGTTGTTGTTTTTTGTTTTTGTTTATTGTGCTGTTTTGATTTTTGGATCTGATTAGCGTCAAACACACGTGCGGACAGACAGACAGACATTACATCACTAATGTCAATTTAAATAGAGAGAGATTGCTCAATCAATCAATCATTTAATCAATTAATCAATAGTGTGAGCATGTGTGTGCTGTTGTGTGTTGTTGTTTAGTATATGTTTTAAAAAGAGACATATGTTATTTTATACATTATACATTGTGCCATGATATTTCTCATTTTCATATTTAATCATTGTTTGTAAATATTGCTAACTATATGTCCATCAGTTACTTTTCTAAATATGTTCTTTTGAAACAGGAACAAATAAGTAGATACTTTCATTTTATCAATTTTATATAGTGTCCTTGTGCTGAACATAAATACAAAAATCATCAAATGATCGAGATTATGTCATTGAACGTATATCTATATTCAGCTTCATTTTATTCGTAATTGTTTTTTTGTATGAGCAATAACATTTCTATTTTTTATATTTTTCTTTTCTTTCAAGTTTTTTAATGTACAAATACATAACATATCTTTTTTTTATTTATTTATTTTCCTCTTAAAAGAAAATATTATATGAGTAAATAACTTTTGTATAATTCCCTTGTAGTTTCTTTTAAAGAGATTATGATTTTGTTTAAATTAATGGGTATAAAATTGATAAATAAAGTAGTAGCTTTAGTATCATTTTGTTCTATGGTTTATTCTCTTAACCTATTAAGGAACAAATTTTCTACGCAATCACTCTAGAATCGGATCAACCAGCTTCTACCGGACATGGTAGTGCAATCGGTAGAGCGTCGGCTCCAGGTATGGAAGGCACCGGGTTCGATCCCCGGCCTTGACCTATCAAAGCCGTTGAATAGCTCTCTTGTTAACTCTCATTCAAATATAAGGGTAGCTTGACGACTGGTTGGTCCGGTGTCAGATAATGTGACTGGGTGTGGTATCATGTCATGTGTTCACGGCATGCTATTTATAGTGAATGCAGCACTATATCTGCTTCAAGTGGACACCGTCTCCAGAAAACTGAAAAACTGACGATAACCCCAATAAACAAACAACTAAGAATTAGATAAATTTAAATGTTGGATTTGCAGCAGCTTCCAGGGACTTGGTCACATTCTGTCGTTTTCAGTTTTGTTATTCTCTGGGACTAGGTTACAGTCTGTCGATTTCAGTTTTGATATTCTTTTGGACTTGGTCACAGTCTGTCAATTGCAGTTTTGTTATTCTTTCGGACATGGTAACAGTCTGTCATTTTCAAGTTTGTTATTCTTTGGGACTTGGTCGCAGTCTGTGCATTTCAGTTTTGTTATTCTTTGGGACTTGGTCGCAGTCGGTCAATTGCAGTTTTGTTATTCTTTGGGACTTGGTCGCAGTCGGTCAATTGCAGTTTTGTTATTCTTCGGGACATGGTAACAGTCTGTCATTTTCAAGTTTGTTATTTTTTGGGACTAGGTTGCAGTCTGTCGATTTCAGTTTTGATATTCTTTTGGACTTGGTCACAGTCTGTCAATTGCAGTTTTGTTATTCTTTGGGACATGGTAACATTCTGTCATTTTCAAGTTTGTTATTCTTTGGGACTTGGTCGCAGTCTGTCCATTTAAGTTTTGTTATTCTTTGGGACTTGGTCACAGTCTGTCAATTGCAGTTTTGTTATTCTTTGGGACATGGTAACAGTCTGTCATTTTAAAGTTTGTTATTCTTTGGAACTTGGTCATAGTCTGTCAATTTGTGTTTTGTAACTTTTTGTTAAAACTTTGTTAAACTACAAAACCTAATGTAATTGAGCATGACGACTGATCACTAGAGTAAACATACTGACCTTCTGTTCCTTTTGTTGGTAGGGATAGTCGAGCCTTACAATGTTTTAAATTATTTGCTATCTGTTTGAGAAGAGCTTAGCTTAACAACCTAGTATTGCTTTGAGCCGTCCATGCCATAACATACATCATGTATGTACATCAGTCATAAGCAATACATTGATTTGCTCGAAAGTGATACAATTATTTTAATACATAAAAGTGTGGACTGAGTGGCTCTATTAGTCACGTACCGAATTGTGACAATGTTGCTTAAAGCATCTGCAACAATATAAGATATATGAATTATATTAATTTATTAGAAAATCTAATAAGCGTTTAACAATATATCATTTTAATTTGTAAAGTACATGCTGTAGATTTACTTTGTGTTCTTTATTAAAGTCAATTGAAATAATTGTTGCCATGCACTGCACTATTTATTCGAGACAACAGAGATTGTGCCGTGTATTCTACGTCTAGTCGAGGCAAATGGTGACTGTATTAACGTCAACTTTTAAAATATGTTCTATACATTTAAGTCTATCGAACCTAAGACACCTCACAACAGATGTTCAGTTATGTTATATGAGTGGTGTCACATATTATTATACTTGGATACTCTGTCTATATTTTGATGAATTGAGTCTGTGACTGCCTTCTGACATAGTACACGTTCTAGGTTGTAAGTATGATTTCATTTACATAACACCATGTATTATCATAAAACATGACATTTATCAGTATGATAATGTTTGACTTAAACTTGGCAAATGACTCATTTGCCGATGAAGAGTAAGCGGACGTCATTTTGTGTGATGTCATCTAGAATGAGAGTGAGTTTCATATACATATCCTTCGGTGGGAATTAGGCGGTAATAGAATTGTAACCGAACGTCCGAAAGCTGTAGCAAGGAAAGGCTGTTTAAATAATTGTATATATTATAGTCTGGTGCTTCCTTTTCTGCTGCTTTTTCAGAACGATAAATTATACATTTACTGGACGTCAGCAATAAAGCAGTACTTTTGAAAACTAAAAACAAATGCAGATAACAGACCAAAAATGATGATCTAAACTATCATATAAAAACGGAGTATGGACACATCACGTTTAATGCCATAATGGTTCGTATTATAAACTAACTTAAATAATCTAGAAAATATACGAACAATCGCCTCTTTGGCTAAATATATATTCTGTCGACTTCGAAAGTATCAACAAAGGGAGAAATTGTCATGACAGACAGATGGACAACAGAACGATAGAAGGACTGTTAGGCAGACATATCGATACACTGAAGAAGATGCAGGTCGATAGATGAAAGGATATGCATATATACAGATAGATGGAAGGACGAAAGACAGTTCGATAGACAGACGGTCAGTTCGATTGACGGACGGACATACATACAGGTCCATAGACGGATGAACAGATATACATGTCAGTAGAGGGACGAACAGATAGGCAATTCGATGGAAGGACGGTTAGAAAAACAGGACAATATACGGACGGACATACAGGTTGATAGATGGACGGACAGACGGGAAGTTCGATAAACGGATGTACATACGGGCAGTTGATAGCTAGACAGATAGACAAACATGTCGATAGACAGACGGACAGGTCGATAGACGGAAGGACATAGACAGGTCGATAGAAGGATAAAAGGTATAAAGATAGATAAACGTGAGGACGAACGACAGTATCATAGACGGAGGGACAGACGATCTGTTCAATTGACGGTGAAGATCAACAGGTCGAAAGACTGACGAACAGTCAAACAGCTCGATATTTATGCTGCCCTTTGGGAGAAGAACCTCTTGACGTTTAGTATAACACTTACTCTGTTTTAACTCGTTATAATCTTACAATAATTTCGAACCAACCATCCTCGCAAGTACTCGCTTTTCCCATTCATTCAGGTATGTTACCACGACAACGCATGCCAGCATGGAGACAAGGACCACATACCACTTTTGCTTACACATCACTCAATTAACACACCTGTATGTCCATTTATCATTAGTCCTGAAAGTTAATAAATATTTACACAAAACGTATTACCCAGCAAGCATATGCATATCGGACCGATTTCGATAAACTGATACTACATTGATACTACATCGGTTCAACATAGAGCCGTTATCCAAAGTTGTATATGCACAAACATAAAGTAAATTGTTTAATAGATCTGTGTTTAAATACATTCATAACGTATACGTATTTTGTCGACACCCCAAGTGTGAAAATAAACAAGCCTTTGTCCATATAAAAGTCGAATCATTTCTATATATCGGTCCAATATCGGGCAGATATCCAAGCTTGCCCACACTTGATGTAACACTTCGAAGGGAAGTAATTTGGATTATCAACCCTTGAATACTTTTTGTGGTGTTACTCTAAATTTAAAATCACAAAAAATAATCGCTAGAGGAGATCTAGTAGAAGGAATCTTACATCAGGTGACCTAGCAGCTATGTTGTGAACAACAATGTCTTCATGTCAACAAAAGCGAAGATCAAGATGAGTGTCATATAATTGTATCAATCTTCAACTATCATGCTGTTGATATTGACTTTTGAAATAATAAGTGCATTTCTGAATAATCTGTGTTTCAAACAATTGCATAGGAACACAGGAGAGTGTTTCACCAAAATAATTTCAACACATGTAGTGAACTCCTTCTCACTCTGCAAAATGGATAATCACAGAACTGTTATACAATACACTGCAAATCAATTATGGAGCCTTAGGGCATTTCCAAATAGAAAGATAAAATTGGAGAAAGAAGTGCTTAGCGGATTACAATGTCTTAATTTGTTGAAATACAGAGGGAAAAGAGATGGTCGCCCAAGGATACATATCAAGGGTGCTAATTTGAAAAATCTTAAGCAGCTGAAGTTTGATCCCACAAACAGCATAAATCTACACATAAAAAATAAAAGTTTCAACCATTAACACTAGATCTGTTAGAGGGAAATCAGCAGAACTGTTGCAACATGATTTACAAGATAATATTGACCTATGTTTGATTACAGATAGAGTTGGTTACAAGCCGATGGTGATGATATTGTACTGGAAGAACTTTCACAGGACGGTTATGGTTTTGATCATGTAACAAGGCCGGACAGAAAGCGGGTGGAATTGCTCTTTTATGTAGAGAAAACCTTAGAGTTTCTAAACTCCCCTGCATACAAAGACAACAATCATTTGTATGTGATGAATGGAAAGTGTGTAATATAAACTTTGCTTTTTGATTCTTGGTATTTATAGACCACCATACTCTGAAAACCATCGAGTGACTCAAGCAATGTTATGGACGAATTCTCAGGATACTCAGAAAAACTTTAGCCTTTTGTCAGATATGTTAGCTATTGTCAACAAGAATGCTCCTCTTAAAGAGAAAACCATTACATGTAGACCTCAAGTCCCATGGCACAATAAATACTTGAAATGGCAGAAACAATAATGCAATCAATTGGAGATAGATATTTGAAAGACAAAACCGGCATTTCAAAGTACACCTACAAACAGGTACGAAATTTCTACAGCCGTGATGTTGCCGTAGCTAAAAGTGACCATTATCAAAACAAAATTAGTTAAGCAGAGGGTAGTATGAAAACGCTATATGGGGTAACATCCCGGCTGCTAGGTCATGTGAAAGACAATCCACTTTCGCAACATCCTGAAGATACGCATCTTGCAAATGACTTCTTAAGGTTCTTCTCCGACAAAATTTCAAAAATAAGAGACAACATCAATAGTGATGAGTTAGATGAAACTATAAATATATCGTATAGTGGTGCTCTATTGACAAAGTTCAAACAAATCTCTGAGAATGTTCCAAAATTTGTCTAAAGTTTCAAGTCAACAACTTGTGAACTTGACATTATACCTACAATGCGACTAAAAGACAATTTACAATTTATTGTCCCAGTTATCACAAATAATGTAAATCTATCACTCTCATCAGGTTTGTTTCCAAATGAGTGGAAAAGTTAAGTGATAAAACCATAACTGAAAAAACGGGGTCTCCCATTAGAACTTCAACTATCAACTATCGACCAGTGTCTAATCTATCATTTTTTGTCAAAAATTATTAAGAAAGTTGCCTTAAAGCAAATTGTAGATCATATTGAAGACATTAATTTACTTCCTTCATATCAAGGTGCACACCCGAAATACCATGGTGTTGAAACGTCTATGATAAAAATGCATCATGATCTCCTGCATGCAGCTGATAACCAGGTTACAGTAGTTGTGATGGTTGATCTTAGTGCTGCATTCGATACAATTGATTTACCAATGGTTATCACAATCCTAGAGACTGACTTCGGAATAAAATGAACACCCCTAAATTGGATAAAATCATATTTGACTGATAGGTCAATGAAAGTTATAATAAATAACAGTTCTTCTAAAACTTAGCCCCTAAGACATGGCGTCCCGCAGGGTTTCTGTGCAGGCCCAGTAATGTTTACAATGTACATGGCAGCTTTGAATGGGGTTGTACAAAAATACGCTGTTGACCTTTATGGATATGCAGATGATCACAAGCTCGCTTTTAAGATTCAAGCGGGAAACCTTCAACATGAAACATCTGTAATGCAAAAACTAGATGACTGTGTAAAGGACGTCATTGAGTAGATGAATCGTTTTAAATTGAAAATGAACAATTCAAAAACAGAAGGAATCATATATGGTTCTAAACAACAACTGTCAAAAATCAACATATCAAATATAGATATAGGTGGTTGCCAAATAAGTTGTGTAGATCATGTAAGAGACCTTGGTGTACGCATGACCAATACCCTAAGCTTTGAGGACCATATAAGAAAGAAATGTCAAACTGCTCATGTACAATTAAGAAATTTCAAAAACATTCATAAATACATATCTCGGAGATCAGCAGAGATTCTTGTGCATGGCCTTGTTCAATCCCATCTGGATTTTTGTAATGGGTCGATATTCCAAACTATCAGATATACATACTATAAAGAGTACAGAACCGTGCCGCCAGAATTGTAACCAATGCATCCTTTGATCAAAACAGCAAAGAAATGTTAAATTCACTTCATTGGCTCCTAGTGCGTGCACGGATTATATTCAAAATACTAGTAATGGTGTCTAGGGTAATACATAAAACAGCTCCAGTTTATCTTATACAACTGTTCACTCGCAACCAAGGTCGTTACAGACTACGGTCAACAGATGACATTAATCTTAACATCCCCGGAATACGAACAAGGATGGCTGACAAATCTATAGCCGTTACAGGCCCGGAGTGGTGAAATGATCTTGCAAATTATTTAAAGTGCATTCAGAAGGAAGATCAGTTCCGATGCAAATTAAAGACTGACTTGTTATTGTTTTCTTTGACTAAAACATACTAGGCACGAGAGCATTGTAAAAAGGACTGGAAAGCGCAATCGAATATTGTACAATAAATTTTGCGCTATATCAATGTACTTGTATTTGTATTTAAATCTGGGAAATCCGTTCTGACGTCGATATTTATTTTTGCTTTTCGTGATTTTATTAAGATTTAAAAAACAACAACATTGCTTAATTAGAGCGACATATTTCACGATTGTTTCCTGTCTGACAAGTAAGGAAATGTTATATACAGCCTTTACTTAAACTAAAGTATAAGTTAATGCGGGAATTATATCAAGTTCTTCAGAACATGTGTATAAAGGTGTTTTATGTATTACCTATAGTTAAACTTTCGAATAGCGACTCGAATACAAACATTAATATTTCAATGATTAATACGTGTTTTGGAGATTGTTACAATTCAAGTCTGTATTTATTAGTTTATGTTTGCATAAACACCTGTGTACAGTGCGCCCTCTTTAAAACAACATTGGCGGGAAGTGGTGAAATTGGTTGGTTTAGAGATGTTGTAGATCTTTAGAGGTTGTTCCTATGAGATGGATATGCATTGTACTTAGTTACTTTAATAGAGAACTGCTGGATATGTTGTTGTAGATTTGTGTACTTATACATTTATTTTTATTTTCTATTTTCAGTTTTATGATGTGCTAATTTGTAATTTGTTTTAGTTTAAACTTTGCATTCTGGTGAGCTTATATATATATTTACACACACACATACACGCACACACACACACACACATACAAACATACATACATACAAACACACAAACACACACACACACACACACACACACACACACACACACACACACACACACACACACACACACACACATATATATATATATATATATATATATATATATATATATATATATATATATATATATATATATATATATATATATATATATATATATATATAACTCTCTGAACATTTTCCTATCAGAAAGAGACAACTAATATCAGGCACTTAAATCTGGAGTCGGGTGTTGAAACTGATAAATGAATAGTAAATACAAATAAAAGAACAATAATTATAATGAACTATCAACATAGGAACAATTTGCACAGGAGAGAAATGGCACATTTGATATTGGCCCTGTTATTTGTCCGAGGACAGTCGTATAGTTATTTTATAATAAAAATAATACAGCTCAAGCAATGACAATAAGTATAAGTTATATGATAAGATTGCATTGACGATAATCATCATCATTATCATCATCATCGTCGTCGTCGTCGGTCGTCTTGTCCTCGTAATCATCATCATCATCATAATCATCATCATCATCATCATCATCATCATCATCAGACTGTCCTTCGTTTTCTTCTTCATCTTTTTTATTTTTCTTCAGCATTTTGATGCGATGAATGAATAAAGCTTTGCCTAACACTTTATTAATCAATACAAAATATGGCATCCTGTCCTGCTGTAGATACATTCGTAATTTCTTTGATGAATGCTTAACACTTTGTATATACAGACAGAAATTGTGTCAAATTATATTTACAAACACATTTCACTGAAGTAAATTTTATCACATTAAATACCAACTGTCACAACGGTCAATGTTTGTCAGAAATATTATTTGCTAATATAGATTCATATACATCTTAAAAATAGAGTAGTTTTCTTCTGCTTACAAGAAACTTGAATATATTTTGCTTACACTAGAATTCATAAATAATCTCATGATGTGCTGTTCTCTATTGTAAAAATGTACAACTGCATAAAATTATCCAAACAGGCTGCCACAGCTGCTCAATAGGCTATTAAAGACCGAGTCTTATGATATGATCATCATCGTAATTCGACAAATACAGTGTCCTATTGCTGCTGTTGTAATGGACAGCATCAGGATAATGCGCACCGGACTGGTCACTCTGTATGATTGCAAGTCTGGCACCGTCATGGGACACAACGTGAATGGTGTGGCTGCTTCTGCTGCAAATGTAAATGCTTTGGTCTCCGATAGTCACGCCTTCTGGATACTTCAAATGCTGGTCCCGGTACACCCACTGAACCACGCCTGTAGTAGTCATACATGTGAGGGCGTGGGCGTTATAATCACTCACATAGATCAACTTGTTGTCATTACTGACTGCCAAGTACAACGGATTCAGGAACAACTCATTCTGTGATGAATTATACTGGATTACCTGCAGAACATTGCCTGTCATACTTAATATCTGGACATTTGCTGTGGCATTTGCTCGACCGATGTTAGATAAAATCATCTTGTCTCCTGTACAGTGTAGACCTCGACATCCAGAAGACACGTTAATACTTCCACAAGGTTCCAGGGTCTGGTCAGCTTTGAATAATTGGATATGATTAGCGTCTGGAAATGAAACAGCCAAACGGCACTCTGGAACTTTAGTGATATCCCAGGGGAGTGCTGTAAGGGTCTGTCTATGTGCGATGGTGTTAGAGGTCATGTCAAACAACTTAAGACATCCATTTTTGCTATCAACCAAGATAAGTTTCGTCTCTGAAAGCTCCATTATACTAGTGACCCAGCATGTACAATGATCACCATTTGAGCTGATGTTCAACCACGATTGTGATTTGCATGTTGTGGTTGGTGATTGCGCTAACACAACACTTGAGTCCATTTCCTTTTCTGGTTTCGTACGATGGAGAGAAGGAAGTGATGTTGTCTCAGCATTCATTTTGCTGGTCTTAACTAACATCGTTTTGATGTTAGGATCAAACTGAAAGTCAAATTTCTTGACAGCAATACGCGTATAGATTGCCTCCAAGCGATGAACAGAGTCAAAAACAAGCCAGCTATTTTTCTTTAAATCAATGAACAACTGTCCATTTTGATTGCGATCTTTCTTGCCTTTAATACTTACCATGTATTCTTGTACTTGTTCTGTATATTTTGAAATTTTATGTGATAACTTAGTCAGCTGGTTTTCATTTTCCTCCTTCAATGTGTCTGCCTTTTGGTGTACTTTTATCCCGATTTCTTCTACAATACCAAGAACCTTTAATCGAAACTTCTCAAAACCTTCCAACGTTTCACAGTACCATTCATCGTTCATGGATATGCATTCCTTGATGGCTTGCTTGTACTCCTCCTCCAACGTCATGAATCTGTCAGCAGCATTTTGTACCTCCAGAAACTCTTTGCTTGTTTCTACTCCGCGTGATAAATCAGACAGTAGAGCGACATTCTGACAGGATCTGTGGCCAACAGTGAAGCACAGAGCGCATCCAAACATGTTGTCGTTAGGACAGTAAGCCTCGATAGGTCTCCCAACATGTTCGCTGCATTCTTCCACGACCGACATATCTGGGTTCATCTTTGGCATGCCTGTGCTCCCAATAATGTTGTGATTTCTAGACGATCTTGCTTTTTCGTGCTGTTCAATGCATGTTCTGCACAGGAAGTCAGTGCAATTCTGACAAAAACCGGCAGTAGTGACATCTTTTTCCAATTCAGCACACTCGTCACACTGGTTGTGACAATGGGGATCTGACAGTCTGCTAAATGAAGAGGACCCACGTCCGGATACTTCATCCATGTTAACTGGAATATTAAAGCGATACAATGTCTATAAGTATAAATACATTTCGGATAATGACAATGATGGCAATCTGATGACAACTACGACGACGGTGACGATAATGATTGTTGTTTATATGAGCAATATGCAGCTGCCGTTTGTGATAAGAAGACTTTAATGAGTACGAAGATGCTGCTGCTGCATTTGCTGCTGCTGATGATGACATTAATGATAATAACGTTAATATGGGTGATAAATTTGATGATACACATTGTAGTGATGATGATGAAAATGGTAATGCTTCTGCTGCCACCGCCTTTGTTTTCTCTGCTTCTCCTGGTAAAAAGATGATGTTGATGATTAGGATGAAAATGATGATGATGATGATGATGATGATGATGAGGATGATGATGATGATGATGATGATGATGATGAAATGACAGTGACGGTGTTGATTATAATGAGACTGTTGACAATTATTAGGTTGATTATTGTGAATCTGATATGGCTGCTGACGCTACTCTGGTTGCTGCTACAGCTGCTGCTGCTGATTGTGATGATTGTAATGGTAACTATGCTGAAGACGATATTGATGATAGTGATGACGAACCCACAATTGCTGAAGTAGCTTCGGGTTCTGGGGATTCTACCGCTGCTGTTGCTGATGATGATGACGCTGATGGGCAAAATAAGCATGATGATGATCAGAATGATGACCATGATCTTATAATTCTCAATGTAAATTTTAAAATGAAACAACAGGTGCTACACGATTCTACATTATGTTGTCTGATGCATTTTTGAAAAGACAAATGACCTATTTTCGAAAAAAAATCTACAATGCTACAGGCAAATGGGACTACATGATCAGTAATAAGTATTTCAAAATAAGCCTACTACAAGTCTAATCATATAAAGATGGACATCCAAAATGCTATGTGCAAAGTTCGTTTTGTGTGTGTTTCTTTGTTGTTGCATATATGGGCATTTGAACAATTGCAAACTATTATTGATTGTTTTTTTAAGTCTGAATTCAACTAGTCGAGCAATGATTTTCTTACCTGTATCCTTTCCTATTTTTCCTCTATAATTCCTTCTAGTCCTGTCGTTAACACATCACTGACACCAACTTAAACACGATTTATGTCCATGTTTTTGTTGTCTGTCTATATAACTACATTTGTAAGACTGCACTGCACCAGCACTTATAAAGCAGTCAATACACAATTACATCTAATGTGTACAACATAAAAACCTGTGTTGAATAATAGCAAAACGATAACAAATGAAAATGTTGGTCCGGTTCAGTAACTATTCCATTACTAGATTCTATCCGATATTTTTTTTTTAAACTTCGTTGTTTATATTTGAACCAGTTCCGATTTTACATCTGGTTAATATCATGCGATAAATGATGTAAACACAGTCATATGAGATCTAGTTTCGATATAGTTAACAACCTTTGCATATGCATGCGGTGGTAAAGCATGAAAAGCACGCGTGGTGTTAAAAAGAATACTTCATGGAATGTGTATAAGGTGTATAATTACAAGCATTATCAATCCTCATGTATATACATTAGGGAGAAAGACTTTCTTCTTAACGGCGTGTGTTGATAGAGGTGAGTATATATGGTGAGTTGTTTTATAAATCAGGTGATCAGGTGTATACAATACATTGGTTATAAACACCCAAGTAGCAAAACATCATGATATATAGTCCGACAGCTAGGTATCATTAAGGGAGAACCCCAGAGATTGTTCATGGGTACCAAAATGTTCATTCTATGTGTTTGTATAACCTAGGGCTGTCGCGGTATACTGGTATACCGATAGATTGCGACAATGAGTACAGGCAATACTGTGCCACGATACACAGTGGCCGTACCGGTGTTTTAAGCAATATTTTGTACAATAAAAGTCGTTGATGCGAAGGATCAAAGGCGATGCAAAAAGTGGAAGAGGTAGAGATTAAAGCAATATGGGAGCAAGTAACAAAGACATTCGAAAAGCAATAGTTTTACTTGAAAGTTTTCACTATACTATAAGTTTCGAGAAAAAGAATGTACAAGTTTTATTGCTGAGACAATAGCATGGTTTTAAACAGAATAAAAAGCAAAATCTGACATCATTTTATAGGTTTTCGAAAGTGTTACATATTTAGATGTTACATGTGTAGAAAAGAAGTTATTCTAATAAACTATAACACTAAAGTGTACAAGCAGAAATTGCACATGTGCAGGAGCCTCACATTACACAAACAAGTATTGTTCAAATTGTATTTTTCCCGAACGTAGTACGTTTTATCTTTTTCAGTATCTTACTGTTTATTTTCGAAGTTATTTTGAAAGTTACAGACACATAAAAATAAATAAAAATAAATAAATAAAAAAGAACGCCGTTTACCGAATTAAGACCCGCATGAGACCAGGTTTAGAAAGTCCGCAAAACAAACTTACCCAATGTGCGAATCTCAGTGAGCATTCAATATAATAAACGTCGCACTCCATTTAGTTCATTCTAAACAACCCCGGAAATGCAGCCTACTTCATTTGCATTAGCGGTATTCCTAACAATAAGAGATTTAAACTAGGTTTTGATTTTATCGGCCTAATTTAATTACTCGGTTTAAGAAAAACGGATGAAAGCATGAAATTCATTGAAATTCATTATACATAAAATTTACTGTAATAGCCATATTGCTATGAGATACTGCGTTGCAGAATACTTAGAATAATATTATTATCTATTATTCAGCACTCGACCATTTCAATGTGTAAACAATATGGCCAAGCCGATTGATTCTTTCGAAACACCGAAAAAATGGCAAAAGCGATTCCGGGCCGTGACATACTAAAAACGTTATAAATAGTTGTGGCTTAGCTCCCTTCCTAACGCTCAAGCTAATATAAGTTTGTTCCACGATTGGTTGACCCGGTGTCAGGATAATGTGTCTGGTGTTCCATGTGTTCACGACATGCTATACACATGCTATACACATGCTATACACAGTAAAGGCAGCACTATATTTGCTCCAAGGGAACACCGTCTCCAGATAACTGAAAAACTGTTGGAGGGACGACAAAACCCAATAAATAAACTACATTAATATGCATCATTAACTGGTCAAAGAATAATAAAGTAGAACTAATACATCCATAATAGTATCAAAGAGTTTGCTTTTATTTTACGGACTTTCTAATAAATTACGATGCATTGACTATAAAACAGAACTACATTTCGTAGCATAAATGTAAATATTTTGAATGAATATAGTGGGCAATGATGATCTTCCATTATTTGAAGTAGATTGATTTTGTTATTCAAAGCAACTAAAGATTGTTTTATTGTTATGAATGTTAATTATTATAATTAAAATTGTTTATGAATATCATTATAATAAAAGGATTAACAAAGTACTGTTCAGCCATGTTTCAAAGTATTTATGCCCAGTATATGTTGAAGCTGGTGTATTTTTGGTGATATTGTTAGATTAATTGGCTTGTATCACAGTCTGATGAAAATATTTTATTAACTTATTTATACTGTGTGGCTGTCTCAGATTCCCATCACTATGGTAGCATTTTTTTTTCAAAATTAGTAACATTTTCACAGTCTTTATAATCTTGTTGACAGTATTTATATTGGATGATTTAAACTGTGTCACAGCTTGTTGTAAATGTTTTCTTGGATGACCTTGACTGTCACACATAACGATCACAGTATTTATAATCTAGTTCGCAATATTTCTTGAATGATTTAGACAGTGTCATTGTCATTGTCTGTATAAGCTTGTTGACAGTATTTTATTAGATGATTTAAACTGTGTCACAGTCTTTATAAGCTTGTTGTTAATATTTTCTGGGATGATTTAGACAGTGTCACAGTCTTTATAAGCTTGTTGTTAATATTTTCTGGGATGATTTAAACTGTGTCACAGTCTTTATAAGCTTGTCGACAATATTTTCTAACATGACTAAGACTGTGTCAGTTTCGGTATATTTTTGGTGCCAATATTTTCCTATACACTTAAGACTGTGTCACATATTTCATTATCCTTAAAACACTATTTTGTTAGGTTATTAAACTGTGTATAAGTTTGGTGATAATATTTTACTGTTTTTCTCGTGAAATAGCATATTAAGAAGATGTTTTACTGGTTAAATGTTTTCTTCAAAAGAATGAACTCTAAAGTTGAAAATAAGTTACTTTGTTAATGATTATAAATATGAATGAAGGTGTACAAATAAAGTATATATACTTTTTATTTTACTTTGGGCACTATATTCAGGAACGTTTTGTCATTTTAAAAGTGTCTTTAGTTAATACCTATTGCACATAAGTGAATTATAGGCTAACACAGCTACACATTTTGTGCGAACAAGAAGACAACTATGTCCAAATTGCTTTAAGAACTCTATTTATATTGAAATTTTTAAAGGTAGCCTGTGTTTTATTTACAATAAACACTCGTGTGTATCATTAAAAAAGACCATAAAATATTTAAAATTATGTAAGTGTAATGGTAGTTATTAAATAAAGCAATTTAAATAATCACCAATTTTTATTATTAAAGTAGGTTCATATAGAAACGGTGATTTTGATGCTTTTATGGTTAATAACTCAAGATAAAAAGTTTATTTGTTCCATAAGTAATATCAGCAAATTCAATAAACATAGGTATCTGTTGTTGATTTGTCTGCAAATTAATATTGTTTTATCTGATTTTTTAATTTTTGAATAAATGAATACAATAAGAAAAAATAAGAAATTCCTACGAACATTGCAACATATACTAAAATTTTAAAAGGCACTAGACAATGGTATTCACATGCTAGCCAAATGTAAAAGTTAGAACAAGTTGGTGATTACTCATTCAACAAAAAGAGTAAATCGAACAGTTACCGCCTGGGAGCGGTCATCGGTAAAAGGGACTGACTGGGTGTAAATTTACCAATGGTAATATCACAATAATAGCTATGAACCTAAGATACTCATGCAAGACAGTCTCATATAGTTATATCATGTTTACCTTTTGAAAATGGTCAATAGTAAAGACCTCAATTATCACGGAATAAGTTATTATGCATTAATATATAAAATATAAACAAGTCTTCAATATAAATGAATAATAATAACACGCATTTACTTGTAAAACAAAAGACTTACATTTAAGAGTAAAAGATAGTGACGTTTTGTATAGTTGTCAAAATATAATTTCAAAATTGCATGTGCACAAAAAGTTGTCTATTTTACTTTTAAATACATGTTACATTATGGATAAATGTAATCTATGTTGTCATTTAATTCATCCTATAAGGATTGTTGCGTGTATTTCCTTTGATGGATATTTGACTTTGGTTCCTCAATTCCATCTCCACAGGGACAGGATGCTACAACCATTTACTCTTGTCTGGTAATTTTTTTCTTGATTTAAAAAGTTATTTTTATTTACTATTAACATTTTTGTAGGTCTTCTAATCGAAATAATACCTATCTCTCTTATAAACACTATGTGGACATTATTTTTAATGACGTCAGTACTTTCGTCATAACTTGTCAAACAAAACGCCAGCGCTTAGA
The DNA here is from genome assembly GCA_007844125.1 of Sinonovacula constricta. Taxonomy (NCBI): domain Eukaryota; kingdom Metazoa; phylum Mollusca; class Bivalvia; order Cardiida; family Solecurtidae; genus Sinonovacula; species Sinonovacula constricta. The sequence continues at coordinate 1,613,628 of CM017564.1, forward strand.
CATTTATTCAAAAGTATCGGGTTTCTTTTCATTGCTTGCATTTGAGAAATATCCATCAGGAAGTGCGAGGTTAGAGCTCTGTAAAACCGGTTTAAGCACCACAGTCGTTCCATATTGCCGACGGACCGTTCCAAGGCGGTAACTGTCGGGTTTGCTCTATTTGTTAAATGACTCATCACAGATTTGTTCTCACTTTTACGTTTGGCTTACATGTGAATACCTTGGTCCTGTGTCTTTTCAAATTTTTGTATATGTTGCAATGCTCAAAGGACTTTGTATGATATATTCTAATTGAAAAATACGGAACATAATCCAAACTAAGAAGTATTAGTAGAGTCGCCTATTTGTAACTCCTCCGACTGCATATCACCGTCTGGGTTCAAGTACCTTTCGGGGCGAAGGACTTCTTGTGAGAAGGTTTTCCAGCTGGCTTGCAGTGCGCCGTTACTTCTATCCAGATATGTTCTTTTTTTATTATAAGGCATTGCAACAGCAACTAGGCACTGTTTTTTTAATGTTTACGTTTTAAAAATGATATTATAAGTAATAAAGATATTTAGAATACGGCCATTTCATATAGACTATATTACATGAAGTATATAAAGGTTGAATGGCCATTTGTGAATAGTTATTAACCAAATTTGATATCATAACAAATCATACAAGAACATTTTATAACAAACAAGTCATAGAAGTATATGAAGAGGTAAGTTTATTTCTTGTTATAAAGGGCAAATAGGTAGAAAAAAACGATTTCAATAATGTTGTCATTATCATGTTTATCCTGATGTTTACAAAAAGGTTGTGTGTATAAATATACAGTAGCAATCTACAAGGTATGGTCTGCTAAAGATTGTGTACTATGTTTGGTTAATTTAAGTTTATCATAAAGTATTGGTAAAGGTAATAACCGGATTATGAGTCTCGCAGCTCGCATTTCGAAACTCTCAGGAGGTGATTATTTGAATTATCCAATACATTTCAAGTAGGTTAGATTTATTTTAGCATGGTATTTTTGTGCATTTGAATATTTCTGAACAGTAATAAATTAATGTGGTCCAGTGTACAAATAGAAAAGGCTTTCACAATAATTGAATAACGCTGTAATATTTGAGGATGTTTCTTTATTGACGAAAATGTTAAATTTTTATTAAAGCGAAACCTGTTTGAGGATATAATTTTTATTACTAAAACAGTGAGGTTTTTTAATAACAATACATTGGCCTGCGTGAAAATGTTTCTTTAATGACTAAAAAGTGTTTACTTTTTTAAATAAACGAGTTTGACGATCAGCATCGTGTCACGTGATTCCTAATTTTCTTCATCATCTTAATTCTTTCTCAGCATTACGCAGCATTGCATAAATTAATTTTTGCACAGATCTAAACAAATCAATACTAAAATTTGGTATCATTTCATGCTATACACACATAAATAATTTAATTAATGTCTAAATAATAGTTTAAATTGCCGTTATTGTCATCTCCCAGTTGTATATGCACGCACTTTAGTCAACCATTTAATAGATCCACAGTTGATGTTAACAGGAATTATAATTTGCTTACATAGCAGCATAAAGCTTATAAGAAGAACTTAGTTGTTTTTGCAAACAGGTAAACTCGATTATATCTTGTTTACATACATTATTGAAATTCATACATATGTTTGTAATGTGCTGTTATTTATCGGAAAAAGTGTACTCTTGTATCTAGCTGTGTAAGCTTGTGACTATGGCTGCTGAATAAACTATTGCAGGCTGAGTCTAAGGATAAGATATTCTGAGAATGCCGACACATACAGTGTCCGGGTGTTGCTACTGTAACACACAGCAAATAGTCGTTGGGCACTGGTCTTGTCAGTCTCTATGATGGCGAGTCTGGCACCGTTACGGGACACCACGTGGATGGTGGAGGTCTTGAAGCAGCTGATGTAGATGCATCCGTCCACTCCAGTAGTCACGCCTCGTGGATCTTTTAATTCCTTATCCCGGTAAATCCATTGGATCGTGCCTGTAGCAGTCATACAAGTAAGGGTCTTGTTTCTTTCGTCACTCACATAGATCAGATTGTTGTCATTACAGACTGTCAAGAACCTTGGACACTTGAATAACTCTTTCCCTGATGGATCATACCGAATAGTCTGTAGAACCGTGCCAGTCATACTAAGTATTTGAACCTTTGCTGGATTAATGTTTGTTATAATCAGCCTGTCTCCAGCACAGTGTAGACCACGACATCCAGAAGGCCCGTCAATACTTCCACAAGGTTCCAGGGTCTGGTCAGCATTGAAAAAGTTGATCTGCTTAGCATATGGGAATGAAACAGCCACACGGCACCCAGTAACTTTAGTGATATCCCAGGGTTTTGCTGTAAGGGTCCGTCTTTGTGTGATGGAGTTTGTGGTCATGTCAAACAACTTCAGACAGACATTATCAAAATCAGCCAAGATCAAGATTGTCTCTGACAGTTCCATTATACAAGAGACCAACCCATTATAAGGATCGTCCTGTGATTTGATGTTTAAGCGCGATGATGATTTGCATGTTGTTGCTGGTGATATCGCTATGTAAGCACTAGTGTTGCTCTTTTTCCCTTCTTCTTCCGTAAGCTGTTGAAAAGGAAGTGCTACTATCTGAACATTTATTTTGTTTTTGTTGATTAATCTCTCCCTGGTGGTAGTATCAAGATGGAAATCAAATTTCTTGATCGCTATATCTTGACAGAGTGTCTTTAATCGATCAAAATTTCCCATTACAACCCTGCCATTTTTCTTTAAGGCAATGAATAACTCTTCATTTTTCTTGCTAGCCTTCTTGTCTTCAATACTTACCATGTAATTCTGTACTTGTTCTGTGTATGTTGCAATTTCATGTGCTAATTTGTTAAGCTGTGTTTCATTTTCCTGCTTCAATATGTCTGCCTCCTTATGGACTTTAATCCCGATTTCCTCTACAATACTTAAGACATCTGATCGGAATTTCTGAAATCTTTCCAAGGTTTGTCTGTGCCACTCATCGTTCATGGATATGCGTTTCGTGATGGCCTGCATGCATTCCTCCTCCAATTTCTTGTATCTGTCAGCTGCATGTTGGACGTCTAGAAGTTCTTTGCTTGTTTCTACTCCACGTGACAAATCAGACAATAGAGCGACATTCAGACAGGATCTGTGGCCAACCGTGAAACACAAGGCACATCCAAATGTGTCATCATCAGGACAATAAACCTCAATCGGCCTCCCGGGGTGCATGGTGCATTTCTCCACATCAGATTTTCTTGGCTTAATCGTTGGCATGTCTCTACCTTCAAGAATTTTGTGATTTTTTAACGATCTGGCTTTCTTGTGCTGCTCAATGCATAATGTGCAAAGAAAGTCAGTACAATTCTCACAAAAACCAGAAGCAATAACCAAGTTTCCCGAATCAGCACACTCTTCACAGTTGTTGTGACCATGGGGATCTGGCTGTGAGCCTGATGAAGATGCCCCACGTCCGGATACTTCATCCATGACTGAAACAAAACAGTTGTACAAAGTTAATTTATGTTATGGTATTGATAATGATTTAACTGTAAATTATTTTCTGAGAAAAAATATTCTGAAAAAGGATGAGGCAAAAAAGAATGATTTGTTGTTGATGTTGTTGTTGCTCTTGATGATGATGATGATATTAGTATTATGACTACTACTAGATATACTACTACTTCTGCTGCTACTCCTATTTCTACTACTACTAACAACAATAACAATATGTGCTGCTACTGATGGTAATAAAGAAAATGAGATACAGTTAATAATAACGACAATTATTATTATTATTATCATTATTATTATTTTTGTTTATTGGGTATATTGTTCCACCAGCAGTATTTCAGTTATCTGGAGACGGTGTCCACTTGAAGCAGATATAGCGCTGCCTTTACTGTGTATAGCATGCTGTGAACACCAGGCATGATAATAAACCGAATCACATTATCCTGACACGGGGCTAACCAGATCCCTTAAATTCGCGGCTAAATGTATAGGAATCCTAGAATTACCACAAAGAAAAGTAAATTAAAGTTGCAAACACTGAAAATATTGTAATTATTGTGATCGTGTGTCAGAGATCCCATATTATTTTAATGAGACGCGACATAGTTTATGACGTCATCACGTATACGGAAGTCGCACACAGTATTTATTTGACTGAGCATTAAAATTTAGTGGGTCTGATTGTTGTTTTTACTACGCAGTGGAAAAAGACCGCTTTCAAAAAGCAATTGATATACGCAACATATTGTACTGATTTTTTTTCACATTTACTCACATTGTTGATGGCAACATGGACTGTGACAGCTGGAAAAACTATCCACATTGCAACAATTTGACAAGATGGTTCTTAAAAATATCTGAAAAAGACTGTTAATACATTCAAACCTTGACGCTATAGCAGCGTGGGCGAGTGGACAATAAGATTATGAGCTTTTTAGAAATTAACTCGATAACGATTATTTTGCCCTTGTTATCTTGATAAAAATTTGAACAAATCACACAATGTAACAATCATCACTCCTCGCCTTCTTTCTGTTTCCTGGTTGTGCCACGGGTGTCCATTTAAAAGAAGTCATTTTAGCAGATAGCATAACATAGTCGAAAACATCCGAGTAATGGCACGCAGTCTTATTCGATAACCTCGGCATTTCCAGATACATGCTTACACCGATTGATAAAAGATTGAGATTGACATAGAATCGCACGTGGCCCAATGACGTATTACAAATAACATCACAGAATGGCACGAACCTCTTTTACAGCTAGACATTTTGGGAGGTTCAGTTTCCCAAAATAGATCTATGGTAAATTCATCCGAAATATCGGCCGCCAGTTGGGCGACAAACATTTGGCAAAATTACTCGCACGGAAAACTTACTCTCCTGATCTCAATTTTTGTCGCCTCGGGTGATCGGTCGTGTGATATTTTCAATGACTGGTGAATGAAATTATTATAATAATAATGACGGTGATTTTTAATACGATGGTGATTATGATGATGATCGTACTTATGATGATGATGAGGAGGAGGAGGAGGAGCATTATAAGGATGAAGATCTTCATTCTGCTGCACCTGCCGCTAATGTTCTTGTTATGTTGATGTTGCTGTATACATTAATTATTGTAATGATGACGATAATAAAAACGTTACTTGTGTCCTTATAATAATGATGATGATGATGTCTATAACATCAGATCCATTTTCAAGAAATCACGAGAAAAGATCTACTTGAACACTTCAACTCTTCCAGTAAGTGGGTCTACGTGAAAAGCATGTCATTACTAATACGAAAATAAGTCCTTTTGATGTTGGTAATGCTGCTGGTGATGATGAGGAAGAGGAGGATGACGGTGATGATGGTGGTGTTGATGATGTTGATAATGATGATGATGATGATTTGATGATGATGGTGATGATGATGATGATGATGATGATGATGATGATGATGATAATTATGATGATGATCTTTAAGTATGCCGCAATTGTATTCTTAATTGTTAACTGGACTTTTTAAATAAACAACAGACAGGATTTAAGAGTATGTTGTCAGAAGCATTTTCGAAAAATCAAATGACCTATTTTCGGAAAATCTACGTAAACCTGTTATACAAGTGAATGGGCTTACTCACGCGAACAGTCTTATATAAATAAGCCTGCAATAATTTTGTTCATATAAATATGAACATGTAGAATGGTATGTGAAAAGATATATTGTTGATGACATTTCATTCCCGATAACGCGTTTTTCTGTGTTGTTTTCTTTGATGATGATGCTGTTGTTGTTGTTGTCTACATGTAATCTTGATATGTTCTGGCTTTAAGTTTTTACTATAAAGGTAAACATTATTTATGATTTGAACATCTGCAAAATGTTATTGATTGTTTAAACAAAGCAAATAAAAAAAACACATTGAATTTCTCACCTGTACCTTGTTCTAATTGTCTATTATCATTCCTACTGGTCTGTCGTCACCATGTCACTGCCTCCTGGTTGGATATGATTTCCGTCCCAGTCTCTGTTCTTTGTCCATATAACTACCTTCTTTAAGACTGTAGTATATCAATACTTATAAAAACAGTTTATGCACAATTACATCAAATGTGTACAACACAACAGCTTGTGTTAAATATCAAGTCTATACAGCGAAACGGTAACACATAGTTCCGTAACTATTCAGTATATTCCATTGCTTATATACGAACGAGTCCCGATTTTATCTCGTGTTTAAACGGCATGTTTCGCCATGCAAATTTACGCGATCAAGGACGTAAATACAGTCGTTCGATATGTAGTTTCGATATAGTTTATAACCCATGCAGAGTCAGGTGCTAGCAATGGAGATAAGAGTAAACATGGATCTCAACTGCGATAAAATAAACAATACATAAAGTGTATGTGGGTTTTATAAATAGAAGTATTGTACATACCCAGGTCGTTATAAATTAGGGGAAAAATAGATTACAATATACATTTTGAAGTTTATTAATGATACATTTCCTTCGCTAAATATAAAATGCACCATATTTCATCTGTGTTTGTTTTACCTGACAAATTATTTTTCGTGCTCCATTATCGGAGTTTTATTATATTATAAGCCAGGCTGAGCGACGTCTTGTGAATAATGGAAGGGGGATTCATGTAGTGTTTTTATTAAACAAGTAGCAGCTGGCCGTGCAAGGTGGTCTGCGTGCATGCTATCTACACAACTTTAACTGAAATGTAGCAGTCAAAACAAAGCTATTTCCTTAATTTCAGAAACTTTCTTCATGAGTCCAAACAGTTTGTATTCTCGGCGACAAAGATGATCCGTAGTCACTGAAGCGCGACGTCTTTTATGGTATGTGTGAGAAATTTTGGAGTGGGCTGTTGTAATTATCACGACTTTCTCAACTTCTCGATAGCATCCGGACAAGTCTGTTTCGTAGAAATGGCCAAGATGTTGCGAGTGTTCTCTACTTTTAAAACATGTTTATTGATTTTGTCTGTATATCTATATACTATTAGCGTTCTGTATGAGTATGATTTACGCAAGTGGCTTGACTGAAAAAGTTTCATGTGTTCCTTTGTTAAATGTATATTACGTGGAATATGGAATTTGAATGAGTTATTTCAATCTATGTTAGGTTTAAATACTTGCTAGCTCGTCCTCTCTGTAGCATTGTACACATATGGAACAATAATACTACTAACGCCATTTGAAATTTTATTTTGACAATTTAAGGTGGTGTCCGGACCCTCGTCTGACCACTTTGAACCCCCACGCCCACACCTCCCTTTGCCCAGAAGCTAGAGCCGTACGTGGATAGTGAGGTTCATTTGCATCTCGTCTCGGGGGTAGGAATGAAATAATTGTTATCGAAAAATAACAGCTATAAATCTCTTATATGACGTCACAAATGACGTTGTAGAATCAATGGAAAATGCAACTGATCGTGAACAAAATAGCAGGTGCACAGGTGGTACTTAAGAAATTTGTAACATCGACATGTCATAACTATTGAGCAGGTAACATTATCTTTCTATCATAACTACTGGACAGCTACGGTGTTCAGATGACATGGTAACAGTATCTTTCTATCATAACTACTGGATTGCTACGGTGTTCAGATGACATGGTTACAGTATCTTTCTATCATAACTACTGGGCAGCTATGGTGTTCAGATGACATGGTAACAGTATCTTTCTATTATAACTACTTGACAGCTAGGGCTTTCAGTTGCCATGGTAACAGTATCTTTCTATCATAACTACTGGACAGCTACGGTGTGCAGATGACATGGTAAAAACGCCTTTGTATCAAGCAGCTAGGGGGTTTAGTTTTGTTGGTTGTATTTTTGTGTGTTTTGTATGCTTTTTGTCTTATATTTGTTTAGTTTAATGTTGTTTTTTGTCTAAGTAAAAAGGCTCAGTTATAATAAATTTTCAAGCTTAAACTTTATCGATTTTTTGGCACTTATGCCTGTCTTTGAATTTGTTCTGAGAAGATTTTTTTTTAGAAATCTATAACTAATGCATGTACTGGCCACCGAAAAATCATAAACATATATTTAAAATTGAATCCATGCAGTGCTATTGAAGCTTAAGACATTATCAGATCGATATGCAGAATATATATTTTGTTTAGGGGAAGAAAAACTTATTGAACGTTGTATCCGGTAGTTTGACTATATCAAATTAGTAAGAAAAGTTTGTTATTGTTTTGTTGTTTGTTGTTTTGTTTGTTTTGTTTGTTTGTTTGTTTTTTGTTGTTTTTTTTAATTTTTGGTGTTGTTGCTCTTGTTGTTCTTTTGTGTGTTTGATTGTTGTTGTTGTTTTTTTTTTGTGCTGTTTTGATTTTTGGATCTGATTAGCGTCAAACACACATGCGGAATGAATGTATCTTCAGAATGTTGAGAGTTTTAAAACATTGTATGTAATATGTCCACCATAAAAGGTAAAATAACTTACCTCTGTTTTCGGGAATTAGAGCAATCAGCATAAACTCATACGTTAGTATAAATCATTCCAAATCTATAAATAAAAATATCTCTGCAGCGTAGCTCAGATAAGAAATAACTGTTTGCAATAAATAATAACTACTTACAAGATACAGCACGTTTTGAATCTCGTTGAATCAAGAACGTTTTAAACACACAACTATTGTTTTGAATAAACTTTTGAAATTGTGTATAACGATGATTACCGACTAGGGATAAAAACAGTGACAGTTTTTTTATATTCGAATGTCGGTTTAATTTGAGTTATTAAAACATTGTCAACTATTTATCAACAGAAACATGTCTTCGGATGGAACATAAATGACTTAAGCAGTGATATTTTTTTTAAATAAACAGGTATCGGCTAATGATGTTACTTTAATGTATCATCATCCTACATTATCCTTCATCATAATGATCATGATCATCATGATATCTAGGGCTACTTATTTTCTTAATTACCTTCATTGTGTTTCTGTGTCGTCTTCATATTAGTCTTCTTTATCTTTTCAGCATTTCACATCCGTGCATGAATAAAGCTTTGCATATCACTTAAATAATCATAACTTATATTTTTTTATTATTTCCTAAATAAGTGTATTGATAAATGTATTAATAATGCGGTGAGAAACCCTGTTCAAAATACAAAAATATCATAAAAGTATATTTACAAATGGTACTCTCTAATCTTAATTAAATTACCGTATAATTATATACATATACCGATTCATGTAATGATATATATATATATATATATATATATATATATATATATATATATATATATATATATATATATATATATATATATATATATATATATAATACATACATACGTACATACATACATAGCCATTGCAGACAGAGTATTGTAATATGATCATCATCGTAATTCGACACATACAGTGTCCGGTTGTTGCTGGTCTACTACACAGCACATGGATATTGGCAACACTGTACGCTGTCACGGGACACAACGTGGATGGTGTTGGTGCTCCAGCTACAGAGGTAGATAGACCCGTTCTCTACGGTAATCACGCCAGGTGGATCCTTCAACTGCTCATCCCGGTAAACCCATTGGACCACGCCGGTAGTAGTCATACATGTGAGGTTATGGTTGTTGCGGTCACTTACATAGATCAGCTTGTCATTACTGACTGTCAAGTGCCAGGGACATCGGTGCAACTCTTTCTCTGGTGGATCATACCGGATAGTCTGGAGAACCTTGCCAGTCATACAAAGTATCAGAACCTTTGGTGGACTGGTGTTAGTTACAATCAGTCTGTCTCCAGTACAGTGTAGACAATGACATTCACAAGGTACGTCAAATTTTCCACAAGGTTACAGGATCTGGTTAGTTTTGAATACTTGGATCTGTTAAGCCACACGGCATCCGGGTACTTTAATGATATCCCAGGGTTTTGCTGTTAGGGACCGTCTCAGTTTACTGGTCATCAAACAACTTCAGGCAGTCATTATTACAGTCAACCATGATAAGTTTTGTTTCTAAAAGTTCCATTATACTAGTGACCCAGCATTATTAAAATCATCTTTATATTTGATGTTCACCAGAGATGTTGATTTGCATCTTGTGGCTGGTGGTAGAGCTCTCTTTCCCCGTCTGATTCTGTCCTAAGTTGTGATTGTGTCTCAACATTTATTTTGTTGGTCCTGACTATTATATCTTTGATAGAAGGATCAAATTCAAATTTATTGTCAGCTATTTCCTTATAGATTGTCTCTAAGCAATGAAAAGAGTCAATTACAAGCCTGCCATTTTTCTTTAAATCAATGAATAATTGTTCATTTTCTTTGCGATTTTTCTTGTCATCCATATTTACAATATACTGTTTGACTTGTTCCGTATATATTCAATTTGATGTGCTAGTTTTTGTCAACTGACTTTCATTTTCCTCCTTCATTGCGTCTGCCTCCTTGTGTACTTTTATCCCGATTTCTTCTACGATTGTAAGGACCTCTGATCGGAATTTTTAAAATCTGTCCAAGGTTTTACTATGCCATTCGGCGTTCTTGAATAAATATTTCGTGATGACCTGGTTGTATTCCTCCTCCTATTTCTTGTATTAGTCAAGTGCATTTTGGACATCTAGAAACTCTTTGCTTTTTTACAAACCACGTGACAAATCAGACAATAGAGGGACATTCTGGCAGGATCTGTGGCCAACCGTGAAACACAGCGAGCATCCAAATATGTCATCATCAGGACAATAAGCCTCAAATATAATCCCGGGGTGCATGGTGCATTTCTCCACATCGGATGTATTTGGCTTAATTGTTGGCATCTCTTTACCCTCAAGAATTTTGTGATTTTTTGACGATCTCGCTTTCTTGTGTTGGCCTATGCATGATGTGCAAATAAAGTCTGAACAATTCTTACAAAAACCAGAAGCAGTAACCATGTTTCCCGATTCAGCACACTCATCACAGTCTTGTGATACCCAGGTAAACCATCTTCAACAAACACTTCCGTTTTCTTTTATCAATAACATATCTCTTTAAGCATTTAAAGGAATTTTAAGTTTATATTTATGCAAAAGTAAGAAATTTCTACAAAAGAACAGGTTCATAAGTCCAAGACTTCCAAATAAAAGGACCTACCTACTGTTTGGAATACCTCGGATATTAACTATTAACTTACAAGAAAGGACAATTTCCATATCACCAACAGTGTTGAAATCTTCCTCCTAGCATCAATCGCAACTCTCCAGGTAATTCCGTCCTTGGGACAATCATCCCTCGAATGGGTCTGGTGCGGTGATACAAAAATAACAATCGTTTTGTTCACCGGAAGAAGAATACGCCATAAAAAAGTTAATAAAGCGATATTTGTAGTGCATAGAATCCGAGAGATGATCAGATTGTCTTAGCATTGGACTTTAAATGGTTCTGTCGAGGTCATATCTGGTGGCCACAGTGATAAGCCTCCACAGCCTGAATTCATCGGGGGTGGAACGGGAAGGATGTAGTTGCTTCAAACTGATAACAAGTTATACTTGTGCATACCTTGTAAGACTGTAACAATTCCTTTAGCTAGTTATGCGTTGTAACAACCTATTATATGTTAAGCAAAACATCAAATATATTAAATCAAACTTATCTGGTAAGTTTGTCTTCGATCCTTAACCTGTTTCTAAAAGCCAATACATTGACGAGTCAATGAACTTTGAGTTGTAATTCGTTATTTGCTAAAACACAATATAAAGTTTGCTTGCAACTGCATTTCGGATATTTTTATATATTCAAAGAAGTACAAAGTGACCGCATGGAAAAATACACACAAATTGCTGCCTTAACACATATATTATCAAGAGATTTGATTTAGGCTAAAGACATAGTGCATGCTATAGTTAGTTGTGCGCGAATCGTATTGTGTGCCTATATATATTGCTCCAACTTATTAGACTTTATTTCACCATATGCAAAGTTTAGTTAGCGTTCCATCATCTCGGCGTCCAGCGTCGCAAACATGAGAAAGCTTCTTGATGGGTCAGTTGGTAAGTTGTATACATTTCACATGTGGCAGAGGTAAGTGATTTTGTGAATAGTTCACAACTAGGTATCATTGCAATTATTTACATTTTGAGTTCCATAATACATTGTTGAATTTGATTTTTGATCGTAATTGTTATTAAGTAAATTGAGCAAAAGTTTATCACCATCTTTTTTTCATTTTTAATGTATCCAGTATGCTTAATATAATGCTTAAATAGTAACTTTAAGTCTTCTTTTCAGCCGTTTAGCCTCAAATTTACAGTAAAACGCATTGCTGAGTGCCAAATTATCTGAATCTGCACTGGTCCAATATGCCAGTAAGGGTATACAATTTTTAGAATAAAACTTTAAATATTTACAAAACATGTTGTCAATTGAACTATTTAAGTATTTTAAGTACTTTATACACTTCTGTAAATATTTGTTTAAATAGCCATTGGTGATTTTCTAAATCACGTTCATAGGATAAAATATGATACTTGAAATTATTGAGTTTCCTTCTTGTAACATCTCTGTTAAGTTATCATCAACACCTTTCACATTAGAAAATAATAAAATATAGTAATAGGACATGTAAAATAGAGGCAAGTTATAGTACAAGGAAACATTTTAAGTAATGAAATGTTGAAAAGGTTGAAAAGATCGTTTCCACATTATGTACACTATTATTTTTTATAATCTTTTGCCATATTTTAAACATCTCGTGTGACGCTCATCTTGTATGACCTAGTTGTGTCCCAACAAGATTATTTTTTATTTTATAGTAGGTTAATGCCATTCGACAATACATTAACTTGTTTAATTTCTGGCAAGCATGTATATTCATATTATATTGTAACCTTTAAGGAAATAATTTTAACTCTGTGTTTTGTGTACTGCAATGTTTAAAGAAATCCTATGTTTTCAATATTTTATTATGCTGTTGTCAAATATTGCAATTTTGTTTATTTTTAACAAATATTTTGAAAAAGTAACGATCATCAGTATGTATGGTTGTGTGTGTTTGTGTGTGTTCGTGCGTGCGTGCGTACGTACGTACGTACGTACGTACGTACGTATGTATGTATGTATGTATGTATGTATGTTTGTATGTATGTGTGCATATATGTATGTGTGTATGTATGTACATTTATGTGTGTATCTATTTATGCACTATTATTATTATTATTATTATTATTATTATTATTATTATTAGTATTATTATTATCATCATCATTATCATCATCATCATCATCATATTGTACATCTGTTTATGTTAATACATATAAACGTTTTATTAATTCTTATTTTATGTTCTCATTATAGATGACTTATGAATAATTATAATTAGTTAATTGGTCAAGTATGATAATATTATGTTCATTTGTTAATAAATAGTGTTCTGTACAGCATAAATAGATTTACAGATTGATCAAAAGTTGAACGATAGTTAACGATTCGTACCATGTGAAAGTTTATTGTTTACACAGTTATATTGTTAAGACTTAATGTTCTTGACTGACATAAAGCACATGTACAATAAATTATATGCAGTATATATGATTACCTTTTGTCTTTTTGTATTTTGTAAATAACAACATGCTGTTAACTACACATCCCTTTGCTGTAACTATCCGTCTAGTGGTTAAGCTCGTTTCTAATGTCTTTGGCCGTTTCGTTGTGGGTTACAACGATTCAATTATTTAAATGCACACCCTTGCGTCGAATACACACTATGTACGATTGTAGTTATACAATTAAAAGGCTTACCAACGAAGCTCGTACGTTTCTTGGTATTTATGTAGACAGGAACTGTTAGCCTGTTATCCACCACGATATTGGTGCATTAAATGAATATATAAATAAATCATAAGAACTAAAGCTCACCTGATGAAAACTCGAAGTCAACTTATTTACCAACATCTCATCTTCTAATTACTTTTAAAAAAGTTATATCACTTTCACAATTTATTGTTCGTAGTTGTAAACAATAGCAGCCATATTGAATAGTTGTAAACTAGGTCACTCCGTGTGACCTGTGTAATGGAAAAATTATCCAAACTATGCGATGCCAGAATCGCCACAGAATTTAGTGTTCAATTTAAATATGCCAATAGTCATACTAAGCTTATATGAACAGTTAAATGTTATTTTCTGACATAGAAAACTGAACTTTTACAATGAAACTGTTAATAACACGAACTGATTTCTAGATTTCAGTTAATGCTTTATCACAATGGGGACTATTTTAGCGCATTTAACATTTTACGGTCGAGTAGCAAACGACACTCAAGCGTGTCGAGGTAAACAATCGACAGGTGGCGCTTCGTCGAGAAAAAAACAACAACACGTGATATTGTGTTAACACCGGTACCGTGGAGCCACCGGTACCGTGGGGTTCCAGTCTTTACTATGTCAACTAATTACCTTAGCTGCTCAGGAAAAATGAAAGGAAAGTACTGTTACTATGTTACATGAGCGACTTCTTAGTAATTGTGATAGAAATATAATACGTTAACTGAACGTCCTTGCAGCACAGTAGTTATATAGAAAAAAACGTTTACTATGTTAACAGAACCCCCTTTTTGCTCACTAGGCACTATGGTAGATAGTTGCTCAATACTTATGATACAAAATTACTGTTACAACGTCAACTGAACATCACAGCTTCAATACTGGTAGCGAACACTTTATGTTAAAAAGTGGATATTGTAAACTTTAAGAACACGTAGAGTGTTGTAACACCCTACATATTACTAGGTTAGCAGTTAATTATAAAAGTTTATGTAACTATAGATGTAAGCCTTCACTTTGCGAATTGGATTGGGCTGTTTGCTCAGCAATAATGGTACACCATGTTATTTTTGTTACATTCCGACTTGAAATCTTCACAGAGTTTAGTGTAGTCGGTGTGCTTCTGCAGCCGATCTACATAAAACTCTCCTATCGCCAGCTTCTGTTCACTATCGGTGCAGTTAGTTTTCTTCGGACCGTCCCATTTTGGACCAATTGTCCCAACTGGAAATATAAATTAAAACGTGTCACATCGGTTAAGACAGTTACGGTAACAACACAACATAAGCTCAGAAGGTAAGGGCATAACACGATAAGACCTGCCATTAAGTAATGGGCGACATAGCATTAAAACGCTCAAAAGAACTGCATCATCAACTACCTTGCCGATGCCTTAGTCACAAACAGAACGGAACGGGCACCGGGCGTTTTAATTAACACTGAAGCATCGTTGCTTTTTTTAATTGGCCCGGTAAATAGCAATTAATACATTCTTTACTCACGCAGTCATAAAGCAACTTAACTCCAGCTGGCATGACATGCAAACAATTTAAGGCAGTGGACGGCGCCCGTTGCCTTAATATTAGAATCGGAAAGAGTATCGGACAGGGAGCCATAAGGGTTACAACTAAAATTATAATTACAGATAGGTAAATAAGAAAAGGTCCTATCAAAACTCTAACAGATATTTAAATTTTATCTACCAGTAGACAAAGACAAACAAGGTAAATGCAAATGTAAAAAACAAATAAACACAGAGACGAGACATAACACACATAAAGAAAAACCATCAGTTACCGCCTTGGAACGGTCAGTCGGCAAAAGGGCCAACTGGGGTGCTTAAACCTGGTTTGTGGAGCGCTCCAACCTCGCACTTCCTGAAGGTTTTTCTAGCTAACAAACAGTGTAAATAACAACATCCCGTCAAAGTGAAACAACTAACAGTAAGCACCTGCATCGGGAGTTAAAACAAATACAATGAACTTATATACATACATTACAACTAGCAACAAAATAAACTATAAACATATGTACAGTATATACAGTAGATACAATCCTCGGCAACGTAAAAACAAAAATCGCAAATGAGAGAGTAGTTTTAAATAAAACAGCCCATGCGCTGATATATCATAAGATATAGGAACAGATAAAACAGCCCAAGCGCTGATATATTATAAGATATTATAAGAACAAATAAAACAGCCCAAGCGCTGATATATTATAAGAACAAATAAATAAAACAGCCCAAGCGCTGATTTATAACAAGATCAATTTAAATATGCTATGACATCATGTTCTAAAAGTGTCAAAAGTGAAATGTAAAAAATACGAAAGAAAACAACGAAATTTAGAAAACAACCTACCAACAAAATAAAACGTAGTATTGTTAAGAGCTAATAAGTTAAAATATAAAAGTTCATGAAAAGCCGAGGATTTATCCGCAGTTGGCATATTATATGTAAGAAAGGTACTAAAATCCCGATGTTATACCTACTGTGCAATCTCCCGTAAAGGGTATGGAGACTGCTGAAGTTGCATGCAGAGGTGCATGGAAGTGGTATGTGCGAGTGGATGCTGCCGACTGACACAATGGTGCAGCCTAGTGACTGTGTAAGCAATGCCCGCTACTCTGATGATAAATGTTTATCGAATATTGCGTTTTCGAGCGCCTACCAAAAAGGCGTATGAACTGTTACCTTTCAACATTCGACGATTTATTAAAAGCCGACCGGCGATCCGAAAAACTTACAACTTATCAGGCAGTGCCCATCTTTATACCCGGCGAGGAAACAAATTACCCGGTTGCAGTTAATTTTTACTTGTTCCAATCCTTCGAAGGGTGCAAAACTTTTAGTTGCAGCATCTCGATTGCAACGTTTGCCTGGTGGGTACCCCTTTTGCCCGATTCAGTGTTAATACACGGTATTTGACGTAATTTCCCTAATTGTAACTAAAGCATACCCTCAGTGTACAGTTATTCACATGACGAAGTCGCATGACAAAGTAAGCCGCATTTCTTAGTTTAGCATATAATAGAAACATAACCTAATAAGAATATAACAAAGTTCTATGAGCATTGCAACATGCATCAAACTTTGAAAAAGCATACGACAAAGGAATTAATATCTAAGCCAACTCTAGAAGTAAAAAAAAGAGTAAACCTAACAGTTATCGCCTTGGAACAGTCAGTCGGCCAAAGTGACATACTGATGTGCTTAGTCACACAATTGTTTGCGTCATACTACGTGCATTGTGTCCAGGTGAGCAATGTAACTATGACTGATGATAATCACATGAGTAAGCTATTCAAAGGTTGCAAAATTAGTGAACAATAATACCCGGCCTTATCTTTTATAATACAAATACAGACCGATGCTTTATATATTAATGTTGGTGGGAAATTTCTTCATTATGTAAGAGAAGAATTGTTCTTACATTTACGGAAATCTGGAAAATAAAACTCAAGAAAACATCAATAAGAATGCTATAGGATACAATAACATGCTCATATATACGTATACGTACCCTCATTTGGCAAACAAATATAGCTGTACATATTGTCGTGGTACCAGTTGCCTCTAGCGGTGCAGACAAATAGATTGGTGGCGGGGAAAAGCGGATTAAAGCCAGGCTTGCACATCAGCGTACAGACGTTGCTGTAGTCAGTGTTCCAACCATTACATACATAGAAACCGTTTTCCACTTCCGGCAGATCCTGGCACGGCAACGCTAAAATAGTGTAAAAATGACATAAAAGCTGCGTATAATAAACTGCATACATATAAATAACAGTGCAGACAACAGTAACTACTAGTACTACAACTACTACAACTACTAGTACTACAACTACTACTACTACAACTACTACTACTACTGCTACTACTACTACTAGTACTGCTACTACTGCTGCTGCTACTACAACTACTACTACTACTACTGCTACTACTACTACTAGTACTGCTACTACTGCCGCTACTACTACTACAACTACTAATACTGCTGCTACTACTACTACTACTACCAAAAATTACTACTACTACTATTACTACTACTACTACTGCTACTACTACTATTATTACAACTACTACTACTATTACTACTACTACTACTATTACAACTACTACTACTACTACCACTACTACTACTACTACTACTACTACTTCTACTACTACTACTACTATTACTACTACTACTACTACTACTACTACTACTACTATTACTACTACTTCTACTACTACTACTACTACTACTTCTACTATTGCTACTATTACATCTACAAATATTACTACTTCTTCTACTACTACTACTTCTACTACTACTACTACAGTTATTACTGCTACTACTATTGCTACTACTAACAATATTACCAATAATATGACTATCTGATAGTATTATACTATTACTTATTATACTACTTATACTAGTAATAATAATAATTATTATGAATACAACAACTACTACTACTACGAATACTATTACTACTTCTACTACTACTACTACTAATAATAATATCACTAATAATATTAATACGTAGATTACTAATTATGTTACTAAAAATGTAACTATTAACTAACTTATACTTATAATGATACTACTTCTACTACTTCTACTACTTCCACTACTACTACTACTACTACTACTACTACTACTACTTATTATTATTATTATTATTATTATTATTATTATTATTATTATTATTATTATTATTATTATTATTATTATTTATTATTATTATTATTATCATTGATATTATTATTATTATTATTTATTTTTTATTTTATTATTATTATAAAAATTATTACTTTTATTATTATTATCATCATTATTTTTATTATAATTATAACTATTACTATTATTATTATTATTATCATTACTGTTATTATTTTTTATTATAAAAACAAAAACGCACGTTTTACATAGATGGTGAATTTGCAATCCGCGTGCAGGCCGTTGTTTGCTTTCACTCCTTTATAATTCACAGGGAACTTTCCCCACGGAAACTCGAACTTCGGTTGATTGTAGTTTTTGGATATAATGATCTCTTGTCCACGATCATCTAAGAACTCTGGTTCGTCCCACTTGTACTCGGCCATTAGGTCTTGGGTGTAGATGTCATGGCTCTCAGGGCAGTTTCGGACACTTGGAGGCGCCATGTCTACACAATACAGTATACCGTAATTCACTATTAATAATACACAGCAACTTCATATACTACAGAACAATGTAATGCATTTTACAAGCTGCACTACTCATGCAAATTTAGTAACAACATTTATAGTAAGTTAACCCTAGCTATGATAACAGCACAGTAAAATTGGGCAGTTTAAACTCAAATAATATAATCATTCAAATAAACAATTGATTTTCAATTTGAACGCTAGGTGTACATTTCGGTTTCAAGAACAATATTTAAGCAACAAAACTCCCCTTGCTGTTTGTTGTACCAACTTTTTTTCTGTATGAACAGTATTCCGGATATAGCTTACAATGCACCTCAGCCGTTCCGAAAATCAAACGTTTCCTGGGGAACTATATGACTGCCTTACGGTCTCGACTTGTATCAAGTATTTTACAACATGCGTATTCTCCTTCGTCACCGTTTTGGGGTTTTAAGAAATGTCCTATGTCTGTTACTATATATTTGGTGGCTTATACGACTTTGAATAGCATAATCAGCATTTTTATGTCATAAAACATTCTATTTCCCGCTATAAAAACATGTAACAAATAACTGGCCCCATCTGAGTCAAAAGTTTAGATCCAATGTACAACAAATGCAAATACCTATATTACAGTTAGGACCTTCCCAGTCCGTTCTGCATTGACACGTGTAACCGCCGGGTATATTAGTGCATGTTCCACCATTTTCGCACAGGTAGGTCATACAGGAGGCCATGTCTGAAATATAAACACATATACACCCGGAAATACCTTTTGGAGTGTTTTAATATTCTTACATACATACAGAGTAATGGTCCCGGTCTCATTGACTGAAATTGATTGGTGGTAATATTGAAATGGAAATTGCAATATCTTGAACTGAATATGGTAATGAAATCTATTTTAAATAGCGACCATTATTTGGAGCAAAGGGATCTTACAGACGCATGTTGGGGTGCTTCCAGACCAATATCCTCCGCCAGTACACAACCGAACATTGTCATCACCCGCCACCAGTTGGTAGTTGTGATCACACTGGTACGTCACCGTATCGCCGTACGTCATGCCTTTTACGACCATCTGTCCATGCGCTATGCCACTCGGTTGTCCACATTTCACTCCTAGTACCATAAAAAAAGTATTGACAGTGTTTACATTGTGCACATAGATGTACAGACAAATACAAAACTGTTGAAATGAAAATCATGAGCGCAAACCGAATATAGTTTGAAGAAAAAATGATGAAAATGTATATATACATTTCCCTTAAGATGTAAATAACTATTATCTACAATAACTTATAATAGCACTTTATCTTCGTTTTTATTGACAATTGAGCATGTTTACTCTTTGTTATGACATCCTAGAATGAATCTGCAAAAGAAAATTAAGATTAAAATTCGTTACGCTAGTAGTTAATCGACATTGGTTTCTGATTACATATACAGCCATCAAAACTTACTTTCTTCACAGCATTTACCCTGCCACCCGGGGCTGCATTTACACGTGTTGATCCAGATGTAAGTGCCCCCGTTGTAACAGTCTGTCCCACAATATTCGTGTCTCCACCCCTCGTCATTTGAGGCACACACTTCAAAACCCTCGCAGTGTGGTTCTTCTGAATTAAACACACTCCTCCTCCTGGTCCTGTAACCCCCAGCACACGTAGCCGTACAATCTGTCCAAGGCTTCCATGAATCCCAACTGCAATTGCATTCATCCCACGTAGAGGCTCTTGTAGCAGACACTTCTTGGAAAATAACAGCAAAGATGAATGCCAATAGAATCTGATTTATACATCGTGTCATGGCAGCGTGATGGGTCAGTCGGACAGAAAGCTACGAATATTAAAATAAATAGATTAAGGTCAATATATTAAAAGACTTATCTTATGAAATTATATTTTCATTAAATTTAATTATTTAATTGTATTGTATGAAACATATTACGTTTTCTGAAATGGTATGTTATGTAAATGAAATAATTAATCAAATATTCAAAACAGTATTCATCGGATATATAAGCTGTAAAGAGTTGGCATCAACATTTTCCATGTTCGAATATTGTATAGCTGTTTACTGTAAGTCAATATTACTGCACACGGTATTCTCAAAACATTCGATAGTGCCGATATAAACTAGTACACAACTACACTAACAATTAATATTCATTTACCTTTAAATAAATATGACGAAGAAGAAGAAGAAGAAGAAGAAATTAACGTAAGGAAATACTTACATTTCTTCGGATAAGGTATGGTCGTTGCTAATTCATTTTAACATGAATTCCTTTTCCGGTTGATAGAAACACTGCTTGAACTTGTGTCGAAATATCCAACTGCCTACAGCCTACAAGTATTCATCAACACAGTAAGTACCAAACATTTGTTTTGTTTGAGAAAGGTGTGTCTGCCATAAGTGCCAAGAATACGCTATGCTTCAAAACAGTCTCAGAAACTTGCTGCTTTTTGCTGGCTCATTTTTCAGCAGACGCGTGAGAGCTACACAGATAGCCCTCATCTTAATGTAATAGAACATTATTGCTATCGGTTTCCAGTTATTCTAATCATGGGAAGCACGCATCGTTGAATATCACACGGAAACGTGCTACAAACGGTTTCTTTTAGACAAGAAGCATCTGTAATGAGGTTAGCAAACAAATCTTTATACGCAAACATTAGGAAGAATTGCTTGTCTTATGTACAATGTTTCTGCCATAAATAATGGATATCGTATGGTGTTATATTGTTGCATTTATCCCTAAAATTAACTTAAAGCTGTATTACGATTGGATAAAGGCGCCGGCGAGGAATTCCTTCTGTTACTAAAGTTTGTTCGCATTCGTGCATTCGCGCATATATAGACGTGCATGCGTGTGCTCAAATTCATGTGCGATTGTGTGTGCGTTTTTTATTGCATTATCACATGGCGACAACTTTGGCAATCAGTGATATTCGTGATCGTTGAACCTAGGAATAATTATGTTCAAAGTGAAAGTGTGACATTGTGGCATTTGGCGTTAAAATAAACAGGGAAATATAACAAAAATGGTAAGATTCGTGCAAAGGCGGGATACGAAGAACTGGGCATTTCTCTTCTGTGAAAGATAAAACGAAACTTCATCGTTATATATGTAATCTTTGTTATGTGGCACAAGTGATACTGTAATATATCTCGATGTAAATCGAATAACCAAAATGGTTACACAAAAATTAATATTCATTATATTCCTATTTCGGTACGCCGAATCTTGGAACAAAGGGCCCAAGTGGGATTTCTGTGAGTGCAAATGGTACCCATGGTTGGAATGGTCAAGATGTACCCAGACATGCGGCGGGGGCCAGCAATACCGTCAAAGATGGATTGGTCACAAAATACACGAAGCATGCACGAGTTTTAGTGACTGCGCGGATACTGGCAAAGAAACCCGTGACTGTGGGCAAACTTGTTTGAACGGAGGAACATTTATGTCATACTATTGTTCATGCCCAATTGGTTACACCGGGGAATGTTGTGAAAAAGGTGTGTTGGACTTTGTGGTTATTGTGGCGTGTTGCGTCACATCAGATACTTTCTATGTCTTTACTACTTTTGACCAGTTTAACTGTTAACAGCCACTTGATGAAGAAAACGACATGCCAGAATCGTTAAAAACGATAATTTAGCCAATGATATGTCATGTTTGGGCTTCATTTACAATAATTTTAGGACAATTTTGGTCCACGCTAAATATGAATTTAATTTAAATGAAAAAGTCGTTTTGTGTCAATCAAGGGCTAAATATGTTATGTTATTTGATAATTGGTGCGGCGCACTCGTAACTGATACAACTGTGCAATTCGGACTGCCATTGTCATCGCGATATTTAATTTCACTTGTACGTTACTTTTCACTTCTTCATTTTAATCAAACATCTGTCTGCCGGTTTGCTCTGGCCGATTTACAAACTGACAATACAATCTGTATTGCTATAAATTTAATGAATTAAAATCAAAACTGGAAATTAATCTCATTATTTACTAAACAAATTTCGATTATTTTGTTTAAATAAGTGCCGACATTGTCAATTTTTCAAGTTGAATGCGTTACTCTCGCTGCGTATTTCATCTAGAAAGATACTCAAAATACAGATCCTGAGTCACTATGGAGACGCAGACGAATGTATTGTTTATGACTTGCATACAAGTATAGCATATGTTACTGAATGCGCAGTTCGGAGACATTGTAGATGCTTAAACCAATATTAATACTAATACTAATTATAAGATGAACGGCGTCATGAAGCTTTTGTTTTAGCCAACCTTCAGAAAACAAACTATTTAGCATGCTTACACAGAATATAGTGATCAGAGGTAACAGTGTTATAGTCGGCATGCCGGCTCAGTAGACCCCTAAAATAGTAACCACAAAATGTTTTGCATAAATTGGTTCTTTATTATGTCCCTACTCAGAAACCGATTGATGCAACTTTGTAATTCTTGAGCATTTTTAAAAATTCAAGATGGTCACCAAGATGGCTGCCAAAATTCACACATCTCATGAAAAAGTGAATGAAACACAATACTTATAACCAGACTTGGATTTATTGCATGAGCACGCACCATGAAAGGATAAAATGTTGTTTTACAACATTTAAAGCCTAAAACTAAGTAAAATGGGCAACAACAAAAAAAGGTCGGCAAAATACACCATTCACTTATTTAATTTTATCACATATTATTTAATATGTTTAGAATTATTGCCTTTGAAACAAACTTTATAAAGCATTTTATGTAAATATAATAATGCATATTGTATAGGATACTATTTAAATAAATTATTTTCAGATCATCTGTGCATTATGGTGCCATTATTATAACACTGACTGTTTAATCTATAACGAACAGTTCAAGTCATATTATGGTGAAACATTGGCAGCAGTTAGAGACTGTTAAAACTATTAAATTATCAACTTACATTTCTTATAAGATAGTGCATAATGTAAGTTGAATAGTAAATAACTAATATTATAAACAGGTTTCCCAGTGCTAATCATGAATTGTCTACTTATAAATGCTACTTCTAACTTTCAATATCATTCATCATCACTCAATCGTTCTCCTGTGTCCATTTATGTTGTCAGTTCTTTGCTTGTTTGCATAAGCATAATATTGTGTATGAAAAGTGTACCAAGTAGCAGACACACCGAGAAGTTGCACATGGTAGTTCTGACGAACAACTTTCGATCTTTGCTCCATCCATACATAGTTGGATCCATGCAAGGTGGATCCGGATCCAATGCACTGCGCCAAATACATGCTTGGTAGTGGGCCCTTTTTACGTTCTCAACAAATGATTCAGGTTGTTAGAGGCAAAGTTTGTAGTTTGGGCAATTATCACCTGACTTCTTTCCCAGTTTTGTCAGCCAAACATCATTATCTGACATTTGACATGTTGAAATCTCTCTTACCATAACAGGCAGCAATAAAACAAGTGGCCTCCAAAGACATATCTTTCATATCTGTATCTATGCCTTCAATACTGTCAAGAGTGAATCTTCGCTCTAGATGTTCAACACGTTTTGCTTTTTCAATACCATTAATTTGAGCATCAGTGTCGCATTCCGATGTAGCATGAGCAGGTAAAAGTTGGGGGACTAAAGCTGCGTGAGCTTTAAATGTTAATTCGATATCAATGACAGATCGCTGGCCACTGGTTCCTTCCATCAGAAGATTACAGGACATGTTCAGAGTAGATGTAACAGAAGCACAAATACATCTGTGTCATCACAGATCACTGTCACAAACTCTGCTTCCTGTGAAGCTGCATACACAACCTGCTGAGGAAGGATAGCGTCAGCTTCTTGATGGCTTGTTCTCGGAACTTCTCTGTCAATATCTACGCATTTGTGTATTTCTTTAAAGACATCTGAAGAACTGGTGACTATCAACCTATGTACAGCAGTTTCAGATACCATTTCACTTTCTCCATGTGATGCTCACAGATCATGTCAATGAGCTGGACTTTGTTGTCTGTGTTTGTCAGAACTGTAGTTTGGGGTGGAAGTGGCATTGTATGAGTCAACGTGTGCTTATATATTGTCTTTTGTCCTGCTTGATTGTTTCGTATGCTGCTTTTTATGCTGTATGGGTGATATCTGTCAAAGACCAAATACACATCACACTCTTTCAATCTCTTATACACATACTGACAATAATTGTCCAGGTATGTTTGAGCTGTGCCATTGGATGGCCGGTGTATGCACCACATGATCGCACATCCATCAAGAATAATGACATCCGTTTTTCCTGTCTTCTGTGTCGAACTTGTGACTTGAAGCTTTTGTCTTGAGAACAGACTTTGATGTAGCTATTCACATTTTCCCAATGTCAATAAACATTGATGTTGGAAGAGGTGCTAGCTCATGACTGAAAACATCTTTCAAATCTATAGGTCGTTTGAGGCAATTCCCATCACCCTCGCATAGATGAGCTGTGTGTCATACATATCACCTGTCCCACACTTGGCACTCTTTCTACCTGCTGACAAAGTGACCATGTTCCATTAAAACCGTCAGGCCATGACAGTTCATGTCCTGGTTCCTTTTTCGTACCAATGCTAACAGCATCATCAACATTGACTGAATCTGGTGCTATACTGCCAGCCACTATGTTCAGGAGACCATCTGTATGATCTTCTACTTCCATTGGCTTGACGCAGGTATCCAACTTGTCACGAATCTTGTTTCCTGTCCATGCATCTGCTGTAATACGTGCATCAGCCTCTTCTTTGTGGACAATTCCATTGGTTGTATCCTCATCTTTGTCTCGTAAGCTATTTAGATCTTGAGTTAGTCTACTGCATATGTGACGGCTGAGGGCCCATCTTTTAAAGCTGATTCACCAAAGGTTATTCCAATAATTCAACGTCGGCCATGTCCATAACGCATAAACGCTGTCTCAATAAGCATATCCGACAATATGGCATTCCACAACCCTGCTCTGTGTCTCACGAGTTGTTGTCCCTTCTGGAATTTTGCAACCACTGCATTTGGTAGGCTCTCTATTAACCTTAAGTAGTACAAAACATACCTCGAGTAATTAACATGCCGTGCAGCGAAAAAGTATGGCAACATCATTGACATAGCTAGCCCAATCTCCTGCTCGTTCGGCTCGAACAAACATCATCATAATCCAAACTGGTTTGATGAGTCTAACCAGAGTTTGGCTGTTCTACTGTTAGACGCCTTCTCCTCCAGGGGATTGATAAAGTCTTTGAAGTTGCCAGTCTCTAAAGTTACACCTCTTACAACCTCATCACACGCCATCTTCAAAGCTCGTACATTCTGTGGAAACGTTTTGCCTGTCAACATTCGTGTCACTCCAACAAAGGTAGCCATCATCACATCCTCCAGCCCACTAAAACATCAACACACCCCACAAAGTTCATCAACTTATGCATGCCTTCAAATCAAGGGTAGAAGTTTGGAAATAGCTCTGGGAAGACCCATATAAAATTGGTCATTACTCAGCATATTAGAATATTAACATATTTTCCAATATTCGAAATTAGTCATATCCGGATACTATTACACTTTTTAAGAGAAAATAGAAATAATCCCTCCTTGTGTACATTTTAACCCTGACAGTTCTTAACTTAACGATATCTACAAATAATGTGTTTAAAAAGAATAATTTTGTGTTTTTCATACAAAACAACACAGTACTTTGTTTACATTTTGAAAATTTCAAAACTAAAATACTTTTTGATTTTTTTGTAAAACACTATAATGAATGAAAATTTATGCTTTGAGAAAGAGGTACAATTGTAAACAGTTCCTTCAATTTGTGACCGGGAATAGCTTGTAAATTGATAGAGAAATTAGGAAAATGCACAACAAATTTCTATATAATATAATGGTAAAGTTGCAACAAAGGGAATAAATCAATATGTTTTTGTCCTAAGGTCAATATCTTTTTACATTGTAAAATATATGTTTATCAATTGTCATTTCAAAAATATAGTAAAAAAGCATATGTTGTTACAACACTGAGTTATGCAAACCTTACATAATATTTTTATTTAAAAAATGAGTTATGAAGAAGATATTTTGAGTGGAAATAAGGAGTTTCGGCAGCCATTTTTTCGACCTTTCTGCATTAATATATACATTTTTCTATTTGCATTCTGTTGATTATCGTATACTATGTTGAAGACTATGCTGGTTTGGTCTTGGTGTATAGAATATGATCAAACAGCATTATTAAAGACCTCTATATAGGTTTTCCTGATTTTGGCGGCCATCTTGGCAGCCATCTTGAATATTTCAAAATGCTCAATGATGACAAAGGTGCATCAAGTGGTTTGACAAACTGGTTTCTGATAGAGGACATATTGTAGTACAATAATATGCAAAAACATATTGTACTTACTATTTTTTACGTTACGCTGATATCGGCTAGTTGGCATACTGACTATTAGACAAGTGTCTTTTGTTGTAAATTAATATTCAAAGGAAATATGAACAATTTATCAACTGTGACCATGTCGCTTTAAATAGCCTCGATTTGGGAGCATATTTAAGTCTATGTATGAAGTGTTGTTGTATTGAAAAAAAGGTGTGTACGAGTCAATGGCAAATGAAAAAGGTTCCTCAAGTTTGCTCATTTCCGTTTTACAGGTGTATTTTGCCCTAAACCGAGCTCAATAGCTAATGGTCGCATTGAAGGCAGCGATCATGGCTACCGATCCAGTATCACATACGTGTGTAACGATGGGTATTCCTATGGGAACCATAGCTGGCAGACTTCACTCAGCCGATATTGTAACAGTGATGGCAAGTGGACAAACGAGCAGCCGCAATGTCAATGTACGTGTGTTTGTTTATCTGTTGTTCAATGGTTAACATACTCTAATATTAATTGACAAGAAAATTTATAGTTCGGTCTTGTTGTTTCTGTAATCCACATAAATTTGCAAAACATTTTTTTTTATTTAAAACATATGCGTGTGGCCTTTGCATTGCTTAATTATAATTGTTCTACGACTCTGTACAAGTCAAAATACATGTATGTACTGTTATGTTCCGTTTACTTTCAGTAAATTGTTTTACTCTTGTTATTGTTGTAATTGTCAAATAAGCAATTCCTTTTATGCTTGTACTTATTTATTTATAGTTGGACGTTTATCTGCAAACATGACTGCTGTTTCGTTGTAGATATCCGATCCTGCAGCAGTAACCCATGCATGAATAAAGCGAAGTGTATAGATATACCCGGCACGTACAAGTGTGAGTGTTTGACAGGCTGGACAGGACGTAACTGTGAAACAGGTAGATGTGTTTTAAAATGCTGTTTTACTAGGTTAGTTTAGTTCATTTTACAATACATAACAATGTTAGATCTATTGCATTTAGTACTGCATTGCAGCAACGTAAGCTGTTCTTGAAGAGCAATACACAAGACAAGCGTCTGTGAAGAACCTACGGCGCCCGCTTAACAGAGGGAAGAATTCCACATATTAAACATCAACGGTCTTAATGTCGGCTGAAAGTTGTACCGACATAAAAATAGTTATGGGCTCGAATGGCATTATATGGGTCTCTATCATACCTTTTTACCGTCAGACATTAACTTCATTTTGGCAACGTATATTATATATTTATTCAGACACACAGGCCCCAGAAATCCTAGAATGTCCACATCATGCGACCGTCATTGCAGATAAAAATGTAACGTACTTCCGGTGGAAGGCACCACGCATCTACGATCCACATGGGTTTAAAGTTGACGTTACTGTTAAGAAATTATCCGAAACGTTCATAACTAAATGGGTCGAAAATATAACCGCTCCAGAGGTCGACTTGCCTTGGGGTGTACACAGGATCGAGTACTCAGCCGTCAAACCGACGAATGGCATGACTGCTACCTGCAACTTCTCAATAACTGCACAACGTACGTTTTTCGTGATAATTATCAGCATGTGTTGCATCTTTGTAATTGTCATTACCTGCAGAATCAGCAGGCAAAACCAAACCAACGCAAAACACTACACTAATGTGGCGTAACGGGGCTCCATAGTAGAAACGCAACATCATCCCATGATTACAAATTTATTAATGACTTTTTACAGTCTAACATCAGTGAGGCATAAATACCTCCCTCTAAGGCGTCCACATCCACTCTCCGTCTCGTCCAGATCTACACTCTTTCTCCCTAGCCTATCTCAATTCCTTCTCCCCTCCATTCTGCAATCCTAACATATATAAAGTCTAAAACTATTTTTTATTAAAATAACTAAATTATAAACATTTTCTTTAAAATTATTCGGTTTTATAATGAATTAAAATACTCATGCAGACTAATTTCCCGTAGTTTTATGAATGTGGTTGTAAATGTCCATATAAAGCAGCCGACAATTGATGGGATTGATTTTAATAAATAAGAAAATGATGGGCTGGATTTAAATGAAACAATAAGCAACTTAAGAATGACCCAATGGTCGTAATGTCCTAACCTTAACTTTGTTTGTTTGCTAGTCAAGATTTATGTTTTGTAATTTGTTGTTGATACGTATTTTTCAGCTGTTCCCTGCAAAAGATTGCCTGTCAGCAATCTTACTCTGCTCTGTAACGGCTGGTTCACAACTTTCAGACGCCTTTGCAAACCTCTGTGTAAGCCTGGTTATCGACCTCTGAACGGAGAAGCCTTTAAATGTATGCAACCCTACTGCTTCTTTTAAATGTTGCGTTTAAAATTGTTTACTATCGAGCTAATTAGTGTTATGTTAAAGTATTGACGTATACAAACAATGCATATTTCGATAGCTGAGCGGATAAAACTAGTTAAAAACCTCCCATTGATTTCGAATAAACCTACTTAAACAAACATAAATTTCTGAAGAAGTTCATAATCATTCAAACAGATGTAGTATTTCAACCAAATATTTATTGTTTAGCACAAAAATCCACATTTGACCAGCCGTGACCCAGTTTCAGTGAGTTGACAACAAAATACGGACAGATGAAAATGGATTTACATATTGCAGACACAATGATGCAGATTTTTGCATTAGAGTTGGTGAAAGTTTCATCGTTTGGGTTGTTTAAAAAAGGTGATCTTTTCTTGTACCAGAATAAATAATGGAGATGAACTTTAACGTCTTCTCCTTGATGATATATAGAAACATTGTCCCTTGAAAGAGTGGACTTTTTAATTGTCTTTGCCATTCTAAGCTCAACAACCTTGAACATTTGCAAACTGTGAGTGCTGTTCTACGCATTACCTTTATACGTCCGTCACAGAATGGCTCGATCGTGACATGAAAATTTATGCTAGGACATACATTTACTAACACTAACAATAGTAGACAGGTAACGAACAAAAACACCGGTTTCACGTTATCCTTTGGAGACCATGACGCGAGCATGTCCCCGCCACCGGGTGTGCAGAATATTAAGCATACTGTAACCGTACAAAGGATAAGTTAGGGTTTGTATGTTTGTTTATTGGTTGTATCGTCCCACTAACAGTATATCAGTTATCGGGAGTATGTGTCCACTTGAAGCAGATATAGTGCTGCCTTCACTGTGTATAGCATGCCACCTGGCATGATACCAGTCACATTATCCTGACACTGGGCCAACCAGTCATGGACCTACCCATAGATTTGCTTAAACGTTGGCAAAGGAGATATACCACTACCATTTTAACGACGTTGGTGTGTCGCGGCCCAGGATCGAACCCGAGGCTTCCCGTTCTACTGATTGCGCTAAGTAAGTAACGGTTAATAAATAAAAAAAGTAGAAACCCTGATGCGAAGCTCATATATATATATATATATATATATATATATATATATATATATAGGTTATTTTAAAAAAATCGTTTAATTAAGTTCTTTCTTATTTCAGATGCCTGGTACGAATGTCTTTCCGATGGAAAGTGGAGCGTGCCGAAGTTTAAAGACATATGTGTAACGGAGAAGAGCAGTTTACCGACGATAGGCAAATTACTGCCTGTCCTACAGACGGGTTGTAGAGACGACAAAAACAATTTCAATGCACGTTGGTACTACGTAAAGGAACTTAGAATGTCACCATTGTACAGTGAGTTATGTCAGATGAAAGATTGCCAACCCAACAATGTGGAGCTCCACTGCTAAAGTGTGCGGAGTCATTCGGCTGCCATACAAAATTAACCGGCGGCAGCAGATTCAGAAAAACTTTACTACAGCGATATTAACTTCAACCAAGACGCTGTTTGTATGTATTTGTAGGTGTGGGGGTTGTTTTGATTTAGTACAACAATCCCCAGACTTGCCAACCCAATGCCCGTGGTTAATATTACAGTAATGACAACGATTATCTGTCGTTAGAAGCATATTCACAGTTACAGGACATGTCATCCCATTGACAAAACCTTCAATGCCATTTTAAACGGGTGAACAAAACACCCTACGTGTATTTGACAGGACAGACAAAACATCCCATGTCAGTTTGACATGGTAGTCAAAACATTCTATGTTGTTTTATTAATTGTTGCATTCAATCTGGAAACTCAGAAAGTTTCAAATCCTGCAAACGTTGTTCTCCAATTATCTTTTTATTGCCAATTATATGCTGATCTTTGTGTAAATTGTCTGTAATTAGGCAATTAGGCATGTTAATAAAGTGTTGATTTAATTTGCTGACCTATCAAATAGGTTGTTTTTGGCAGAGCAATAAACAATATGTATCAAGTTATTTTCACAAGGTGAGATGCATAGCAATACAAAAGAAAAAAACCCTGAGAAAACATTTCATGAAAGCGAATATTGTACGCATACAAGTTTTAAAATGAAAATGACACTGCATAGTAGAGTTATGGTAACAATCTTTTACAGTAAATAATGACTTTGAAACATTTATGAATTGACCATGCTTTCAAACTAAAATAAAGTAAAATAGCACGAAATTCATAGCACATGGTACTGTGTATGGATAGGTATAATTCGCAAAAAAAAGCATTTCATAGGATTGTCACTGTCGGATTTTTGTCTCTTTAAATCTCCAGTCGTGCCCTATATAGCTGGGAAAACGTGAAAAGTCTCTATGCTCTTTACGTGAGATTGCACAGTAGGTATAACATCGGGATATTTGTTGTTTCTTTATTATAAAATATGCCCATTGCATATAAATCCTTAGCTTTTCTGTAAAATATTATTTGAATCACATTACCCATTAACTCCTCACAATACTACATTTTGTGTTTTTGGTTTGGCTTGTTTTCTAATATTTGATGATTTCTTTCGTGTTTTTTTTAAATGTCACTCTTGACACATCTGACATATGTCGTCATGGAAGTTTTTATATGACGTCATTAAATTGTTCTTATTCTACGTTATTGATTGGGCTGTTTTATTTTAATCGACTCTCTCATTTGGAACTTTTAGGTTGCCGTGGCTTTTATCTACTGTACTTATTGTACATACGTTGATAGTTTATTATATTACTACTTATTTAGTTTGTATGTCAGTACATTTAACAGCTTTAACTCCTGATGCAGGTGCTTACTGTTGGTTGTCTCACTTTAATTGATATTTTATTAACACTGTTTATTTGATAGAAAAATCTTTAGAAAGTGCGAGGTTGGAGTGCTCCACAAACCAAGTTAAAGCACCCCAGTCGGTCCTTTTGCCGACTGACCGTTCCAAGGCGGTAACTGCTGGTTTTTCTTTTTGTGTGTTATGTTTCGTTCCGGTGTTTTTTGTCACTTTTACATTTACCGTGTTTGCCTTTGTCTAGAGGTAGTGTAGATTTAAATATCTGTGGTAATTCTTATAGAACCTATTCAATCTTTTTATAATATTCAGTTAAATCGGAAGTTTTGTTCACACTGTTAAAATGGCATGAGATGATTATTCCCCCAACCCAAAAATGGCAGGTTTTGTCCTGTACGCCATACGCACAGTAAAATTGTGTCTCGACTTTTGTATTATTTCCAAAGCTTTCATTGAAGTTTGTCCATATAACGCATGCACTCGTAGCAATCACGCATTTAAAAGGTTTCTCATTTCACATTTACAACGCTTTAACTGTAGTCTTTCTTTACAATAAGGCAACATTAAGCAATTACGCATGTCTCTGTTACATGTTTGGTCAACGCTTTCGCCGTATTTCGTATTTATAATTTTGGAACATGCAGCTATCAGGGTCTACAACAGGGTCTCTTTCATATTTTGTCACAATTTCAAAGACTTTACTATAGTCTGTCTGTATAAACATATTGAAATGGAGCACTGACGCATTGGAAAGGGCTTTGATTATTTGTTGTGTTTTTTTCATATCCTAAAGCATTCACTGAATTGTGTCGTTATAACCATGTGTACATTGTGCAATGACGCATAAACATGTGTCTCGATTTTTTTGCATTAAAAAGCTTTCACTTTCTTCTTTCGATGCAACCTAATATACATTGAGCAATGACGCGTTAAACAGATTCTCGATAATGTCACACTCAAAGCGCTTTCACTATATTCTGACGTTTAAACCATATATAAATTGATTAAATATTGCTGAAACAGTGACTCGATTATGTTCTATCATATTCTATACGCTTTCACTATGTTTTGTCCTAATACCCATATATAAAATGATAAGGATCCATATACAAAATGATCAGGGTCTAGATTATGTTCTATCGCATTATTGGCGCTTTCATTGTATTCTTACATTATAACTATATGCACGTGTACCAAAACAATGTTTTATTATTTTTGCTATATTTAAAAATTTAAAAATTTGTTTTTAAATATACAAAGAAAGCTTACATATATAGGAAAATATGTATCGGCTTTCAGCTGTGAGTTATTTTGTGTCCATTCTAATGTCATACGGCTTGGTTTATGTCTGAATACATTTTGTTTACAGTCGATTGCGAAATAAGCCCTATTAACAATTATTAATTAATTACTATTGTAAACTTCTTTGAAGAAACAAGTACTTTATAAACTTATTTTTTTAAATCGATTGAAAAACAAGTTCTTTAAACTTGTACTAAATTGGCTTAGTCACTGTTTTGCGAAGTTACATAGCGCGTAGAACCACACTCCATATGTATTTATATTGTTGCGTCACTATTGAACCAATCGGGGTGTTGAAAAATGACATGTAATTATATCGTGTCCAGACCTATAACCAACATCTATATAACAATCTTATACAAATTAGTAATTGTTATTTGACAATAAGACTACATCTAGTCTGCCCTGTTGTGTATTATTTAATCTGTTCGATGAATATTTTCTTGTGTGCCAATGTAGTTTTATAATTTAGTTTTGGATTTAAAATTATGCTGAACACTCCACTTATTATGCAGATTTCTGTATTTCGAAAGGCGCTATAATATTAATTAATCAAAGGAAATAGGAGTATCTTGCATATTAGCTACGAATAAAAACATCTTCAATTTTTATCTCATTATTATATATTTGTTCCTAAATTATTTGTTTTGTGACTTATTATCCCTGCAGCTAATGTTTTATTCAAAAACAGGTGGCAACCTCTTTTGCATTAGAAAAAGACTACTCCATCCAATTCGGTATATATTTGTTCTTTCATTTCATCAATTAAGTTTGTTTCTTGTAAACACACTCTGTGTCTTTTGCATCTGACTTTCTTTAAGAAAGAAAAGCATTCACCATTCCATTCGGTAAATATTTGTTTTTTGCATTTTTTCTGTGAAGTGTGTTTCTTGTAAACAAACTATATGTGTATATATTAGCTTTAAAAAGTTAAATATGTGTTCGTTTTGGAAACATTTAAAAGCCTATACAATTTAAAGAAATTTTTCTACACTACACATGGCACAAAATGTATGAAAAACTATTGTGATAACATTATTTAATATACTAATCTGCAGATATGGCCTGTTTTGTAAACATATTTTCAACCTGTATTCTTTGACTCGAAAATATGAAGATTTTACTTGATGCAAGCAAGTAACAATTGTAAAATTGTAAATAGTACATGCATAAGGCAAAAAATAACATATGAGAGTGCGAAAAAGTAAAAAAATGTTAGTGTTTTTTGCACAAAGAAACTGGATTCTCTAAAATATATCATAATATTTACTAGTATGTTGTTTGATAGAGAAGAAATTTCCCTTTAACAAGTTAGTCCAAGGATTTAAGTGAGAGAGGAAACATATAAGAACAAATCTGAGATCTTAAATATGTCCTACAGAAAACATTCTTATGACAGAAGCTGGTTATTTAAACATATAAACATCTAGAGAAGAACAGTGCTGTATCTCAAATTTAAAAACCAAAAAGCAGCCAATAAACGCATAAATATCTAGAGAAACAGAAAAAAGTTATGTACCTCCAATTAAAAAGGCGAAAAACAAAACAAACAACTACACTGTTTGATTACTCATCCGACCATTTTACCACGGGAGGTAACTGTAGTTTACACCAATACATAAATATTGCCCAATACCTTAATGTACAAAAACTGTTTTTGATTTGTATATAAGTTACAAATATAGTCATCCTACATCCAAAACCTTCGACTCCAACAATGCATCTAAATAGTTTTACTTACTGGTAATATAAACAGCTAGTCTTAATACATGACTAACAGTTGTTTGAAAACAAGCGCGATAGGTAAAAAAGAAAACCTCTAGATAAAGGCAAACAGGGTAAATATAAATGTGACAAAAAAACACAGAAACGAGACATAACACCCAAAAAGAAAAAACATCAGTTACCGCCTTGGAACGGTCAGTCGGCAAAAGTACAGACTGGTGTGCTTAAAACATGGTTTGTGGAGCGCTCCAACCTTGCACTTCCTGAAGGTTTTTCCAGCAAACAAACAGTGTAAATAAAAATATCCCGTCAAAGTGAAACAACTAACAGTAAGTACCTGCATCGGGAGTGAAAACAGATACAATGTACTTACAGCAACGTAAAAATTCCAAACGAGAGAGTAGTTTTAAATAAAACAGCCCAAGCGCTGATTTATAATAAGAACAAATAAAAATTAAAGAAGTGTTTTACGCAAACTTAACTTAATATTATAACGTGTGGAAGATATATATTTCCCCAAGAGACAAAAATTTAAATAAGCCAAAGATTTGGAAGAAAGGGCTGAAAATCATGATAAAGGAGTTACTTTAAAAAAATATACAACGTTGACTCTTGTTACAGAGGAAAAACGATGCTTGTTACATACATTTGTCAATAACAACAGTGTTTACTCCATACTGTTACATTATAAAGTATTATCACTTTTGCAACTTATTCCCTTTATTCCTTTCCAATTCACCAGAATTATTATATGATTTGAATTATTTTTCTGTTTATTTTTCATATTTTGGACAGATGTTTTACTTTATATTTTTATATTTAAAGCAAATGTTTTGAAGAGGTAGGAAAATATTGGTCCCTTTTTGAGATAGTGATTAACTTATTTTGGCTGTTTAGTATACAGTCTATTTTATGATATAAATATGCTTCTTCTAAACCTAATCTAATCATTATGCAGCAAAGCATGTTTAGGATTGAGGTGTAGTTCACGCATGTGAAAAAGCAGTGTGTGTACAGAAATAAATATGTATGTCAAAGGAGACTGTGTTCAGGGATGCTTCAAATCCTACATTAATATTGCTTAAACTAGATGTTCAGGTGATTATATTGCGTAATGCGGATTTATGAATAAAATTGTTGCACAGGAATAACCCTCAGTGACTTCAAAGCAAAGTGAGGAAAATGTTAACAGAACAAGCGTTCCACTGACTATGCATCATATGCTCGACCGGGATATTTGCGATATATTGTACTGGTACTCATTGCCTTTCGTGGCTCTACACGAGGTTTGTAATCGGGATTTAGGTTCAGGTCACATACGTGTAGTGTTATTCAATGAACGCGACTGTCGCCGAGCCGTTTGATTTAACTGGTCTACCGATCTTCTAGTAACCGGACACATTATTATCAGAACATATTATTTGCATAGCTTTCATTGGGTTACATGGTCAAACTCACACCGCCTAAACGACGCTTTTATTCGTCTTTAAAATCATCATCATTATCATCATCATCATTATTATTATCTTCATCATAATTACAAATTTTATTCTTTTGTTTAGGCTTTTTCATATAATTGTATTCTCTTTCTTCTTGTTTAAATGAATGACGAAAGTATTTAAATAATATGTTACTTTAATAAAAATACAGCTGTACAATGACTTTAATATGCCACACTAACAATAGGGAAACACATCAAGAATGCTTATTGCTGCTGTTGATACAGACACAACAAAATGTGGGGTTAGTATGCCCTAAAAATATACACCAATGTTTATACTTTTATTTATAATAATACAAGTGCATGTTCTGCGTTGTTCTATATATAACACAATTAGCTTACTTGAATATATGTATAATTACATAGGTTAATCATATTATTATTGCAGCTATTAACATAGAACCGAGTTGCATAAACATTTAAGTATATCACGAAATAACAACACTGCATTGGTCCGTTAAGGGGAAGTATAAATTACTCATTTAGATACATATGCATCATAGATAATTAGGCTTCACATGCCCATAATATACTCTAATGTAGTTTGTTAACAATTATTAGATCGCCTCATTAATGTGTCTGTTATGTGTTATTCTATGTTATTATGAAGTTTAATTATATAAAGTCATGAATTTCATGAAAATGATCTTGTGACCAAAGTAATATCTGTTAACTATTGCAGACTGAGTCGGCAGATAAAATCAACATAGTGATTCGACACATACAGTGTCCGGTTGTTGCCAGTGTAACATATAGCAAATGGAATTTGGACAGCGGACTGGTTTCGGGGTATGATGGCGTGTCTGACACCATCATGTGACACCACGTGAATAGTGTGGGTGCTGCTGCTGCAAATGTAGATACAGTCATCTCCGGTAGTCACGCCTTTTGGATAAATCAACTGTTCGTCGCGGTATATCCACTGGAGCCCACCTGTAATAGTCAAACATGTAAGGGTATGGCTTTTATAGTCACTTACATAGATCAGTTTGTTGTCATTACTGACTGTCAAGTACTGGGGAAACTGGAATAAATCTTTCCCTGATGGATCATGCTGGATAGTCTGGAGAACTGTACCTGTCAAACTAATTATCTGAAGCTTTGCAGGACGGTAGTAAGATACAATCAGTCTGTCTCCAGTACAATGTAGGCCATAGCATTCAGATATCACATCAATACTTTCACAGGGTTCCAAGGTCTCGTCAGCTTTGAAAAATTGTATCTTCTTAGCTACTGAAAACAGCCACACGGCAACCGAGAACCTTGGTGATATCCCAGAGATAACATGGAACGTCCCGTTTCTTTGTGATGGTGTTAGCGGTAATGTCAAACAACTTTAGACAGCAATTACGTTTATCAGCCAAGATAAGTTGCGTCCCTGAAAGTTCTATTATACTAGTGGCAAAACATTTGCTATTTTCATCCTCTGAGTTGATGTTCAACTGTTTAGTCAATTTGCATGTTGTGGATATGGGTAGCGCTGGGCAGCAAGTTTGAAAAGGTCTGCCGGCTTGTTCGATGCATTTCTCCACATTCGATGTGTCTGGCTTTACCTTTTGCATATCTTTATTGATTATCATATATCACTGATTGCAGAGATATATTTTTAGTGATTGTTACGAGTTTCTGGTGATGATCATAATGCACAGAGGAAGTCAGTGCAATTCTGACAAAAACCGGAAGCACTGGCCACTTTTCCGCATTCAGCACACTAGACGCAATTGCTGTGATTATGGGGATCTGACTGTGCGCCACATGTAAATGCCTCGCGACCTCAAACTGCATCTATAATGACTGAAATGACAAAGTCATACAACGTTTATTACAGCAAAAATATTTATACTGATAGTGATACTTTTCCGGCTCTATTTACTTTTCTTACAATATTAATTAGCCAAGAGGTAAGGGAGAAAGAGATAAATGATCATGTTGATGATGTCGACGATTATGCTGCTGGTGCTACAGCTAATGATAACAATTATTTTAATATATTACACTCCTAAATAACGCATAAACTTTGCAGTACATGACATAAACAATTTAAGCGATTGGTGTCGAAAAATAAAATGACCTCGTCTCGGCAATTCTAAACAACGGGCGAATGGGGCTATGTGAACAGTATTACTTAAATTATTCAGCAATTACGATTGATCATGGGAAAATGTGATTTTGAGATAAACTTTGTACAGGTAGATTGTTCAGGACATTCCATTCTCGCGTTTTGCATCGGTTTTGTTTTTATTCTTGTTGATCTAGCTGTATTTGCATGCAAAAGAATGCGTTGAATTAAGTATTAAATACTCAATACTTTGTAATGAAGTTGTTTATGTTTAGCACTTTTGCAAAATTGTATTGGTTGTTTAAAGTTAACATTCAAATAAGCTAGCAAAAATGTCCTCACCATGTACTTATTGTCCATTACGATCCCTTTTGGTATTATCGACACCACGTCACTGACTTTTACTTGAACATGATTTCCTACCGTCTTTCTGTTCTTGTCCCCAACACTATTTTAAGACAATATAACAACTATAAATCAAATATGCACAAGTTTGTCAAATAAGATCAACACAAAGGCGTGTCTCACATAGCAAGTCACGCATGAAATAGTTTATCCGTTTACTTTTCAGTACATATCGAAACACTTCCTTGTTTATGTTGAAACTTGTTCTGCGTTTACCTCGGGATTAATCGGCATATTCCGCTATTCAACGGCACGATAAAAATACACTTAGATGATATCCAGTTTCGGTGTTGTTTATGTTCTTATGCTTTTTCTAACAGAAAACCAATTGAAAGTACAGTGTGCTATCAATTTTCTAAAAACACATTGTCAGACAAAACAGTCGCCATTTGGGGGGGGGGGGGCGTTGTAGTATGAGTTAAGAACCTAGAGAAAATCTTAAGTATGATATATAATAATAACTCAAACAACTGCCAATGGAATAAAGTCACTGTTCTGTCAATATAAGCCCAGTTAAGCCGCTGACTCGACAATAGACGATCTTGACACAAAACATTTTACCTTTATTTATAATTATGATCGAAATACGGAAATATTCAAGGGTCTTTTAAATATGTTAATCTGAAAACCAACCACTTATATTTTAACATACAACAGGCAGACAAGGAAGATTAAATGTGTATAATGTAATGGTGTAATCGGCACATACATTGGCATATTTTTCCTTGAAGAAGGAAGAAGGAAATATTTAGTCTCCTTTTATATGAGCATGTGTGCTACAGTTTCATTACCAACACAAATAAGAAATGTGATAACAAGGAAATAAATTGAATCATTTTTAACTATCGAGGATCTGTTTAATAGTTCATATTAACTTTCTTAAATACTTAAACACTTTCTTAACTTACTTAAACGATGTACAAATGCAGTGCTCGTTCCATGCAAAATTATCATAGCAGATGCTTATGAATAATGAAATTCGCATCTTCGGATCCTACTTATCTTTTTTTTGACACTTAAATTTCAATAGAAATAACTTTTGAGATTTTATGCAATCGGAACGATCTAGACACATCAGTATGAACAATTGCTCCTTAAACATGCTACTGTTTCCAGCTGTAATTTAACAAGTAATTCCATGCTTATCTACTTACTACACACAGTCAGACTTTTGATACAGCTATCTGATAAAACATGTGTGTAAAAACTGATTGTCTTAGAAAACCCTGCATGATTTGAGAGGTTGGAACTATCCACCGGTTCATCGACTGACTCTTCCAAAGCGGTTACACTTCTTTTCGTGTGTGTGTGTGTGTGTGTGTGTGTGTGTGTGTGTGTGTGTGTGTGTGTGTGTGTGTGTTTGTGTGTGTGTGTGTGTGTGTGTGTGTGTTTGTGTTTGTGTGTGTAGTGTCACATTAACATTTAATTTTTATTCCATTGTCTAAAGGGAATTCTTATAGTACCTTTTTATATTTACCTATTTAGTATTTAGGTAGGTATAAAATTTTCAATTCCTCCTTATTCGTATCAAACAAAAAATATTATTTGCCATGTCGACTAAAGCTTACCTAATGAAGTGCCAAATTGGAATCAATGAACGCTTGCTCCTCTGAACATCTGGATATGTTTTAATTTCATATGATGCAACGATGCATGTGTATGGTACAGTTTCAACAAACTTGTATCGAGTTGTAGACTGCTAATCAGCCATCAACTTCAATATGGTGCTCGCCGTCAGAGAGTGTTTCGGCCCTTATCCAAGTACATCATCTGGCGAGTGCACCCACAGTCTCGCTGTGTGATCGCTGGTTGCTTTCAGCTCTGCCCCTCTCGTCGTAGCCCCGGTCAGGTGGGCGCACGCTCGGCAGCCTGGCTCAGTCTCTGGATAGTCTTTTTCTGCCAGAAATCCCGATCGCTGTCATCAGTCTTGTCTAAACACAGATTAGGAACAGAAGCCTCTCACGCTTACTTCAATTGAAAATAACAATACTAGCCAGCCTCATTGCCTACATTCATCCTGAAGCTTTGTGTAGTTTGCCCTTTTCCTTTCATAGGCTTCCGCAAATCTGGACTCCTAAGTTACTCTCAGCTCAATGACAATGTACTTCTTCCCTGTCTCGACCACAAAACAATATCTCAACTAGGTCTGAACAATAATCTCTTCCCTTAGTCCACGCCCATGTTCCATATGCTGGTGCCATCTTGGATTGATGTTTTCTGTGGTTGCTGTGACTTGGCATTTTCACTTGGCTTCACAGATGTGGTACGGCCTCGCTGAGGTTTACTTTTTCTTTCTTCCTTTCACCTTCTAGCCAGTCAGCCACTTCTTAAAGGACAGAGTCATGTCACCATCGGTATCTTCCCTGTGTCAGTGATGTAGAGCAAGAATATAGTAGAAACTGCATAGGGATAGTGAAAACAAATGTGATCCACCATCTACGTTAAGCTCAATTTAACCGGGGTCTAACATACGAAGTTTATAAATAAAATACACAGAGCAGTTCAGCTTTCATGAAAAATGATAAATCTTAATAAATCCGCGCATTACAGTTAAACTGAAATGTATTGCCCATTTTTCACGATTAATAGGCTTTCTTTTATATTTTAAATAGTAAAAAGCATGTCTACATAAAATTTCTCGTAGGATAGTCATTTCCTCTAACAGGTCTAACTTGCTGCATATGGTGGCTTGGTAATATATGATAGTGAGCCGATCTTTTTTATCAATGCTTGGTGTAATAAAGTATATATCCTTGGATGAAGGCGAAGGAGAAAATTTGGGACAGAAATTATATTATATGCTTATACTTTTGTTCTATTTACTCTCTGAAAAGACCTACTAAATTTCGAATCAGACTACTGGTGACAGACGAATATGTATCTACTGCTCAGAAATATACATTCATTATTCAAGAAATAATAGATTTAAATAAATAATAGATTTAAACTTAGTTTATAGATACATTGTTCTTATCAATGGTGTTTGCAATATTTGATGTACAAGTTAAGTGTCGTCGATTGAATCTGGGATGAATACTCCAAGGAGGATATGTTTTCAAGATTGAGCAATGAAGGCAGCGGCTATTATGAATGTATTACAACATTAGTAACTGTTCTATCCTCCTTGTTAATTATAAAATTGTAATAGTTGTTTACCAGTAAAAAGAACATAAGAGTTACACAAAATATGAGCTACACTCATCGATAGCGTTCGATTTATTTTTCGATTGCGTTTAATCAGCTTGTCTCAATGCACTGAGGCGTTGCTATGCTTTTGTGTCCACCGTCCCTAAGCGCCATCTTGCCGTGTGGTCTTTATAAACTGTTGTTATTTAAATGCATTTAAAGAGTTATAAGATAAACCATATGTCTTTCGCTACGAACGGGATATGGAACAAAGCTGTAGAAACCAAGCAGGTTACATTGTGCAAACTTGAATCACTGTTGGATATTGTTAAAATCCTAAAGGTTTACAGGCGTGACACATTTGAAGGACACGAAGCTGTTTGTATTTTTGTGTTTTTGATAGGATGTCCACGTGAAACAAATATAGTGTTAACTTCACCGTGTATAGCATGCCATGAACACCGGGCATGGATCCACACCCATTACATCATCCTGCCACCGGCACACGTTTCGTGGAAATACACTTATATTTTCTTGAGTGTTAGCAAGGAAGTTAAACCATGATCATTGTTAATACTTCGAAAGGTTGTAGTTCGGGATCGAACCAGGGAAGTCCCGTACATGGAGTCAGACAAAGTGCACTACCAGGTACGATTCAAACTGAATTGTTATTTCACTGACAAATCTTGCTCTTCGGTCAGCAGGAAATAATACATAAGCATGTGTAAGAAGATTTTTAAATTTATTATAAATTCCGGATTCGTTTTAAAGTGCATTAATCAGAATTTAGAGTAAGTACTTACGGTTTAGATTATTTTTTACTATTCTTCTCTGGGACTTAACAAAATGCGAACTTTAATATTTCTGACAATGTTACTTTAAATAAAAAATTGCTCAATGTTTTAGATAGTGTTTTAATGAATGCAATATCACAAAAAACTTCTATTGATTTGTGGCATTTCTGAAGTTGTATACAACAAGGTAACACACATGATCAGAGGTTTCATTGAAACAACCTCAATGTATCCAGCAAGTCTG
This sequence comes from Sinonovacula constricta, assembly GCA_007844125.1. Classification (NCBI taxonomy): domain Eukaryota; kingdom Metazoa; phylum Mollusca; class Bivalvia; order Cardiida; family Solecurtidae; genus Sinonovacula; species Sinonovacula constricta. Next base: position 1,657,254 of record CM017564.1, read on the forward strand.
ATGGCAGCTCTGTAAATTTAATTAAAATATATCCTAGATAGACGCTCACTCTGAAAGCTACAAATGTATACTTATTAACCAACGATTGTCCCTTAGGTCTAATAATGTATGCCCGTGGTATAGTAAATCCATCAACAGATCAATCAAAGATGTTTTGTTCTAAATTGCTTTTAAGAAGTTCAAAGCATGAAGATCGTGCCATTGTTTGAAATTAACATGTTCATCATGTGATAAAAAAGACATGTGCTCATAAATGGGGATATACAGTGATGCCATAATAGCAATAAAGAAACACTATTAATTAACTTTATTTCAATATTACATGTTTAGTTTTGTCAACAATGCCACGAAAAATATTTTTTTTCTTGTGTGGCCGATATGCAAAACCTCTGGTTCTTTTGTGTCCTAAGGAAAATATTGTGTCAATTATATATATATATATATATATATATATATATATATATATATATATATATATATATATATATATATATATATATATATATATATATATATATATATATATATATACATGTATATACGTATTTTTGCAATACTAGAAAGACAAAAAAAGCAACAACATCGTCAAAATCAATTTTACAGTATGTATTTTACGAACAGTTCACAATGTATAATATTCAAAACAATGATTGGCGACTAAAACTGTAGTCTATACACTTTTTATAAGCGTATATCTGTTTTAACCGCGCAATATTGGAAGACGTGTCGCTTAGGAGCGGGGCTGATCTGAAGCGCCAATATTTCTACTTCTGTGGTCTTTACAATCAGCAGAACCTGGTCAAGTCGTCAATATAACAGCATTTGTGTCGGTACGTGTTAACAATAACAAAACAAACAAAAGATCATCTCGAAGAGCAATAAATAAAGATACATCGTGGGTAAATTTACGTGAACACAATGAACTCTGATTTGTTTGTGTACAAAAATATCAAAATTTATAAACAGACTTTCTTAGCATTGTACTGTATCATAAGAAACTTTTTTATTAAGTCCTACAAACATGTTCTTGCGGCAACATCTGGTCATTTAACTATTGCAGACTTGTGACATAATTAGAACTGTAATACAACACATACAGTGCCCGATTGATGCTATTGGAACACACAGCAAATGGACTTTGGGCACCAGAATGACCACTCTGTATGATGGCGAGACGGGTACCGTCATGATGGGGAGCATGTGGTGGGTGTTACTAATAGCGATGTATCTGTCCTCTTATGTAGAACTGCTAGTCCCAGTACACTTACTGGATCACACCGAGGAGTCATACATGTGAGGCTCTGGTTGCTGCAAGCACTCACATAGATCATCGTGTTGTCATTACTGACTGCACAGTACAGAGACGATGGAATAGCCCTAATATATGTTTTTCGATGTAAGTCTAACAGCGAAAAACATGGACATTTTCATAAAAAGATATCTGCCTGACGATGTTTAGTTAATAACTAAAATAGTAACTTTTGGTAAATAAACAAATATATGTATCTGTTTGAGGATCATCATCATATACCCCGCCACCTAATTTTCTTCCTCATCTTTATTCTTCTCCTGCATGTCGCAGTTGTGAATGAATAAAGCTTTGCCAAACTCTATATTAATATTTTTTCATATGGTAGCATTTAATGCCTAATAATTACATATATAAATTTATAAATAATATGGTGTGCAGCAGTGTTGAAATCTGTATAAAGTTATATTTAGATATGTTATTCAACAATCTTTATGTTCTTAAGTACCATCTTTCATTTGTACATGGAAGCACTTTGACAATTCCTTTACAAATCAGTGGTAAATGTTAACAAGATGTATTACAGTCTTATATAAAGGCATAGGCATTATAAAGAAAACAATTAAAAAAGAGTTTCCTCTGCAAAAAAAGAAACTCGAACATATTTTGGTACATATATTATTAGAATTCATGAATATGATTATGATGTGTTCATAAGAACACTTTCATAAGAAAGTTCATTTGTATAAAGCTTTATATAAATTTGCGGCCACGACTGCTCAATACGCTATTGCAGGCAGAGTCTCATGTTGTGATCATCACTGCACGTTGTCACATACAGTGTCCCCTTGTTGCCGGTGAAGTGCACAGCATATGGATATTGGATACCGAACTGGCGAGTCTGTATAATGGCGAGTTTGGAACCGTCACGAGACACCACGTGGATGGTGTGGGTGTCCATGCTACAGATGAAGATACACCCGTTCTCTCCGGTAGTCACGCCTAGTGGATACTTTAACTTTTGGTCCGGGTATACCCACTTGATCACGCCTGTAGCTGTCACACATGTGAGAGCGTGGTTGTTATAATCACTCACATAGATCCGTTTCTTGTCATTGCTGACTGTTAAGTAAAGGGGATAGTAGAAGAACTTATCCCTTGATGGATTAATCTGGATAATCTGAAGAACCGTGCCAATCATGTTAAGTACCAGGACCTTTGATGGACTTGCGTTAGTTACAATTAGCCTGTCTCCAGTACAGTGTAGACCACGGCATCCAAAAGGCACATGAATATATCCACAGGGGTCTAGGGACATGTCAGTTTTGAATAATTGGGGCTGCTTAGCATATGGAAATGAAACTGCCACACGGCACCCAGGTAGTTTAGTGATATCCCAGGGTTTTGCTATCAAGGACCGCCTCTGTGTGATGGTGTTACTGGTCACGTCAAACAACTTTAGACAGATATTATTATGATCGGCCAATACAAGTTTTGTCTCTGAAAGTTCAATTATACCAGTGATCCAGCTTAGATGAATATCATTTCTTGATTTCATGTTCACCCAAGATGTTGATTTGTATGTAGTAGCTGATGCTAGCCCTGTGAGAACATTGGCGTTCTTCTCCTTTTCTAATTCCGTACGATGCAGAGACGGAAGTGATGTTGTCTCAACATGGATTGTGTTGGTCTTGATTAATCTCTTTTTGATGCTAAGATCAAACTGAAATTCGAATTTTTTGACAGCAATGTCCTTATATATTGTCTCCAAGCGATGAACCGTATCAATTACTCTCCAGACATTTTTCTTTAAATCGACGTATAATTGTTCATTTTCATTGCGATCTTTCCTGTCGTCAATATTTACCATGTACTGTTTTACCTCTTTTGAATATGTTGCAATTTTATATGCTAGTTTATTCAGCTGACTTGTATTTTCCCTTTTCAGTGCGTCTGCCTCCTCGTGTACTTTTATCCCAATTTCCTCTACTAAACTAAGGACCTCTGATCGGAATTTTTCAAATCTCTCCAAGGTTTTACTGTGCCAGTCATCGTTCTTTGACAAATACTTCGAAATGACCTGAATGAACTCTTCCTCCAGCTTCTTGTATCTGTCAGCTGCATTTTGGACATCTAGAAACTCTTTGCTTGTTTCTACCCCACGTGACAAATCAGACAGTAGAGCAACATTCTGACAGGATCTGTGGACAACCGTGAAACACAAGGCGCATCCAAAAGTGTCATCATTAGGACAATAAGCCTCAATCGGTCTCCCGGGATGCATGGTGCATTGATCCACATTGAGTTTGTCTGGCTGAATCGTTGTCATTACTTTGCCCTTAATAATTTCGTGACTTCTTGTCGATAGCTGTATCTTGTGGTGGTCAATGCATAATGGACAAAGAAAATCGCTGCAACTATCACAAAAGCCGGAAGCAGTGACCACTTTTCCCGACACAGCACACTCGTCACAGTTTCTGTGACCATTTTGTTTTGGCTGTGTGCCACATTGAGATGGTCGACCTCCGGACACTTCATCCATGATCACTGAAACATTCAAATCATACAATGTTTATTAAAGTAAATTTGTTTATGATAGTTCACTTCTGATTTAAATTATTCTGCAAATACTTATAAACAAATGTACAAAGTGAGAAGTGGAGAAGAATGATCATAATGAGGAGGAGGATATGATGATGATGATGATGATGATGATGATGGATGATGGATGATGATGATGATGATGATGATGATGATGACGATGATGATTTACTAGTCATATAATCCAGCAAAACTGTTCTTACCTGTACTGTTTACTATTTGTCCATTACGATCCCTTCTTGTACCATATAAACATCGTCTCTGTCTCCAACTTGGTTTTGTCGATAAAAATACCCTTACACATACAAACTCGTAAATGCGCAATTGTGTCAAATATGTTTAACACATATATCTGTGCTGACTATCAAGTCCTATCTACGGCAGGTTAAAACTAAACATGTTCGTCCGGTTCGGTACTTATTCGGTATATTTCGGAAAACTTCATTGTTTATGTATCAGCTAGTTCCGAATTTACTTCGGTTTCGCTATTTAAAGTCACTTAATACAGTAATATGATATCCATTTCGATATAGCTTATTACCTTTGCGGATAACACAGTTGTAGTAGATAAAAAAGGAATGACTGAGTTGGTTAATACTGAGTTAACTGCGATAACATGGTTAATACATGAAGAATATATGGGGTGTATTTATAGCAGAGCCAAACTGTCGATTCAGGTTTTCTTTACAATTCAATATTGTATGACATAACACTACCTGGTCAAGTATGTCTTCAAGTTATGTGTTTGTTTGTTGAGTTTGTTGGGTATATCGTTTAGTTGACATTATTTCAGTTATTAAGATATTTGTGTCCACTTTAAATAATATAATGTAAGTATCATGTTGTATACACCTGGCATAATACCAAACTCAGTCACATAATTCTTGACTAACCGGTCCCAAAACTGACATTATATTCGCTTGAGCGTTAACAGAAGGCATACACCATTAATATTAACGACACTGGTATGTCGCGGCCTTCGTACATAAACCAGTGTTTTGTAAACAACTGTCAAATAATAGAGGTGTATCTACACAACTCGAATTCGATGAGAATGTTTCATCAGAAGAAAGGTTGCATGAACAAGATTTTTATTTTTAGCATATTTGTGTAAATGACCGACAGTTCTAAGGTAAATGTTCCGCCATAGTAACTTTTACATTAAACAGGAAAGTGGGTACTTGTCATGCGCCTTTTTAAATTTTGAGGAATATTGCAATGATTGTAGGACTTTGTCATAATTTCTCATTCATATAATCCCAGTAAAGTGCTTATGGGTACATACAACAGTTTGAAATATGTCGCCATGAATTTCTGAATGCAACTTTTGACATGTGCTAGTTAAGTTATCCAATTAACAAATTATTTCACTATAAATTTGGCAAAACGTGTGCATTTTGATTAAGATTGGCTCGTTTTAGGTATTCATGTGGTAACAAAGAACAACAAAAGGACAAAGAAGTCTTTTTGAAAAGTAGAATTATAATGTTTTGTGTACATCGCACTAATAACACCATGATAAATAAATCTGTAATCACAAAAAAGTTACATGTCTATTGAAATTGCATTTTTACCGATATTTGTTGTTCAATAATAATTAATAATATTCACAAGGTGAACTCAAATGATTTTACTGACTACAAAGCGGATACATAAAACGAGCACGAACCGTATTGAATAAGCAGTAATTTCCTTCAGCCCTCGAAGCATAAGGTGTTATTGCTGGACAATCGATGAAGCAACGTCGATTTGTTTTTTAGATGCATATGTACTTAAGTGCTTTCTTCCAAAAAGGCCAAAGTTTGATAGTTATTTTCATTTTTTTTCACCAACAAATATCAGAACATGCAGTATTTGGCACAGGTTCAGACAAATAAACTTTAATTACATTGCTGACCAACTCTTTGGGTAAGAGAGGTTCAGTCTCATACTGGCTAACAAATATAACACAACGCAGCCAAGACGTTTCATGTGTGTCTCTCTCAGTTTTAATTGTTTTTGTTTGTTTTGTTTGTTGTTGTTGTTTGTTTGTTTGTTTTGTTTGTTTGTTTGTTTGTTTGTTGTTGTTTGGTGCAGGCAGATTTCTGAATCTTTATTAGAAGCCCACTTGTTCATTGACAGTTTCCACTAAAGGGTCATTGGAGTGATGTGTTGACATTCCTATCAGGGATGCGCTTCTTTTTTCTATGTAACTGTGTATGTGATTCCAACAACTGCTCAGAAGTAAGTTGTGGGCTTTGAGGCAATTATCATCAGATACAGTCAATTGTTCGCGACTCTAACTGCGTGGCCAGGTGTGCCGTCATCACATCGTCTCTTATCTTTCAACAATGGTAAAATTAACCCCTGGGTATTTTCACGATTCTGTGAGGCAATTTTGAATGGTTGCAAAAACTCAATCAGGTCTTTCATATCATTCTGCTCTTCAAACGTACTTAGCTTACTACCTAGCTCTTGTGCACGTTTGGTATCAGCAGCTGCATCCTACAGTGTTTGGTGTTGCCAATAGGGGCGGGTCAACATGTCCAATGTGGAGTCCCTCCGTGTCTATACATCTTGAATGAGACGATGGTTCTACTCACTTTCCGGCAGTAAAAATATCTGCTTTTCAAACAAAAGTTCTGTGGCAGAGGTACAGCTATGAAAGAATATAATCACACCTTGCTCACGAGAAGACAAGCACCAGCGTCAGTGAGGGCGTCTTCGACAACATGCTTTATTTTGAGTCCATAGCAACCAATTCGTTTACATAAACTACAAAACTACTTGAGCTCTGAAATTATCTTACATTTTTTCAATACGAAACATTACATGTGACCCTAAAAACTTTCCAGTAATACCTTACACTGCTTTTTAATGCATAATTTGTGCGATTTTGACAGAACAATTGCGTAAATTGACGCAAAAAAACTTAATGAAGTTACATTATGACGTCAAACTTTTATCTGTTTTCTAAACATTCTCATTCTAAACATCAATGGAAAGCTTAAAGCTATATAATAGTTAATTTAAACGAATTCTAAAACGATATTCAAATATTTGTTAAGTGTATTTGAATTATATGCGAATATTCGGAACGAGTTTATGTCATACTTGCACATGTCATGATAAATTGTCATTAAGTTTATAGTGTTTTTTTTTCATTTCAAAATGTTTTATTTCTGATTGCATTAATTTATATATATATATATATATATATATATATATATATATATATATATTATATATATATATATATATATATATATATATATATATATATATATATATATATATATATATATATATATATATATATATATATATAGCTTTACTGTATGCAAGGGCGGCTGTATATTAATGATTTAAGCATAGCATTTAATTTTTTTTTAAAAAACGGTTATATTTTCGTTTGAAAAACAAACAGCAACATTATTAATCCCCTATTATCCAGTTTATAGTGAAGGACCAGAAGAGGTGTTTCTTTACTCGGTCAGCGGTAATTTGAAAGAGAATATGGTCAATGAATAATGCCAGTAAATGTGTTATTAATGTAATTGTTTCCTAACAGTTAGTATTATTATGACCATTACAACCTTTATGACAGAACAATACAGATACTAATCAACGTTAAGATGATCTGCAATTCTAATCAGCTCTTACATTTCATTCTTTTCAAATCTATAAATAAAAACGATTAGGATTCCTGTTAAAAATAGACATAGACGTCACAGCGGATGACGTGGATGAGCTAAAACATAAGTTGTAACGTGGTTTAATAATATCTAACTGTGCAGCGTGGCTCAGATAGGAAATACATGTTTGAAATGACGATTGTGGCGTTATGGTTCACGTTCAGACAGGTGTTGGATATCAATAAACAACATTTTGCCAGGTCTGTTCAAGTAACAATGATTTATTATGATATTTAATGAAACTATATTTGGTCCAAACTGTCGGATACCACCTTTAAGACATTTGTACAATAATCAGTCAGTGTATACAAAACAAAAGCCCAAGTTGAAAAGTCTAAAATTCGTAGTTCATAAATAAGGTTGTCCGGTTCTGTAATTAATTGGTTTAGTTTTAAAAAGTTAATGGTTAATTTAAAACACGTTCAGATTTTACCACTGGTGCAAACAACATGTTCAAATTTACGCGATCGATAACCCGAAATCAGTCTTACGATATGCAGTATTTTAAAAACAGAATAAAACCTCATATACTTAGAAGCTCGGGTTTGCTCTTTTCCTTAAATGACTCATCACAATTTTTTTCTTACTTTTTGTTTGGCCTACATGTGAAATACCTTTGTTATGTGCCTTTTCGGAGTTTGGTATATGTTGCAATACTCAAAGGACTTTGTCATATATTCTTAAAACGATATGCAGTATTTTAAAAACAGAATAAAACCTCATATACTTAGAAGCATTGAACATAATCAGGCAGTTATTCTTTGTAGTTTTAAATTATAAGAAAATACTGTTTTAATATAGTTAATTCATTTATAATTAATAGGTTTTAACATGATATTATAAATTATAACTGAGTCACAGTTAAACTTTAAGAAAAAAGTAATTTTGTGTAACGTCGTCTAAAATGGGAGTAAGGTTCATATGCATATCGTCTCTGTGGGGCATTAACGGTGATTATTGGTGAAAAATTACATGTTACATGATTTGGTACAAATATGTGTATAATTTGTTTCCGTGAAAACAGATGTTATCTCCCAGTAAACAACAAAGACCAAAAGACAGAGAAGTTATCAACTTAACCTTAACAATCATGTTTTGCTTCTAGCTTTTTATTGGTTGTAGATAGTGTGTTTTTTATCTGAATTTTTATTTTTCTAAATCAAGTTCATAGGACAAATTGTACTGGATTTACAAAGTTTTCTTCCTATTCCATATCTTTTAAATACTTAACTGTACATTTGACAATAGGAAAGAATACCAAAACGTATAGCACATGTTATAAAATAAATTGTAAGCTCAGAAATTAGAAGATTCATGGTTACTTATTTGCATAATACTAAAAGAAGAAGCTCGATTAGTTACAATTTATTGTAAAAGAAAGCATTTAAGCCGCTGAAATGTTCAATTGTTTGAAAATATCGTATCTACCAAGTGTACACTATTACTTTCTTGTTGTGTCATACTCCTAAGATGTTTGGTCATATTGATTTTGTTTAATATGAGATGTTTTTAGCCGTAACAAATATTTCATGTTATGGTGAAAAGGTTCGATGCCACTTTGTGGTACATTTACTTGTTTAATTTGTTGGTAACATTCTAAGAAATTAAGTTTGTTTTTCACTATAATGATTTGCTGTTTTGTATCAATAAACTATTGCAATATTTGTATGTATTTTAAGAAATGTTTTTTGCATTGTGAGTAACGATTATCATGTACCTATATAACCTATATTACATTAATTTACGTAGTGCATTACGTAATGCTAATAGCTGACGATTGTTTACTTTTATAGTACAAAGTACTGACTCATTGGGCCATTCATTTTATAATTTTCTATATACATTGCAAGCACCGACTTCTACCTTGCCCTCGGAGCTTTGATTTCCTTCGTGTTTATGAGCTGGCTCCATTTCAAACTCAACAACATTAATCGGCGGACTTGATATGTAATGAAAATATGCCATAATTATAACACAGTTCATGTAATAATGTAATTTACAGCAAGAAAAATGCATATAGACAAGTTTAGCTCATGTAATTTCGTGTGAGTGTGTACAAAAATGCCATGAGCGGATATTCATATTTGGAAAATTGGTAAACCAATCTAGCACTATATTAATATATGCATGCAATTACATTATCAAAGTAAATACATCCGGTATAGAGTAGTATGTTTCACGCGTCTAGTTGAATGCAATATATAGTCTCTATCGTAGTATATACACAAAACGGTGTGTGTCTATATGCAATTATTGGTACAAATTTGGCACCACGATATTGTTCTGCCACCGATAGAAGCTCGGAACCAGACTACAAGTGCAGTTGTTTTATATCTACATACGGGGGTTTTTAATACGATTTTCAACAAGGACGGCATGCATAGAGCAGGTAGAAAGATTGTGTCTCTGAAAATATTATTAATTATCGTATGTGAGAAAGTTACACGCATATCGTCAAACTAATAAATCCTTAACTTCCTTGCATATTTAGCGTTCATTTTTTATGAAAACCTGCACTGCAAATTTAAGTTATATTCAATTTAAAAATAACCGTTTTAAAATGCATTTTTTTCTGCAAGCGTTTGTCAAAGTCATTTAACAAAACATTCTAGAAAGTCTTCAGTGTTTAAGTCTGAACTACCTCTAGACCAAGGAATACAGGGTAAATGTTAAAATGACAAAACACAAAGAGACGAGACATAACACTCAAAAGGAAAAATCAACAGTTTCCGCCTTGGAACGTTCAGTTCGTAAAAGGACCGACTTATGAACTTAAAGCTGGTTTGTGGAGCGCTCCAACCTCGCACTTCCTGAAGTTTATTTTCACAAACAAACAGTGTAAATATCCCATCAAAGAGAGACAACTAACAGAAAGCACCTGCATCAAGAAGTAAAACTGATAAAAATGTTATACAAAAACAAATCACTATACAACTATACTTAATAAGCATAATTATAATGAACTATTAATATAATTCACAATATGTACAGTAGATAAATAATATTTACGAATGTTGATTGTGAAATCAAATAATAATCAAGTCATCGCCGGTTACATCTTTATTAAACACTACTTGCTAAAATACAAATAACTTTAGTTAATTGAATAATCTTAAGCAGTTCAACAGAAACATAGATATGCAGTAAAACAGATAAACATCGACATTTCATGAAACCTTCCGGTTGTTTGACATTGCCAATCACAACAAAATTGTTGTATGTTGCAATAGCGATTTTTTTCAAATCTCTTTACAGTAAAAGAACATATGACTTCCTCATTAAAATGTTACAACATATATATTTAAATACATATGTACATATGTAGGTATACATTTAAAAAAAATACTGTTACTGATTTTTCAACTTAACGCTAATGATAACAATAACCTACTTAGTCAACTAAACCCCTTACCTGCTCAATACTAATAATATTACTGTCAATTAGTCAATTGAAAACACCCTAGTTGCTTAGAAATAATGATAGAGAACAAAACTTAATGTTAACAAATGAAACTTTAAGTCTTATATTACCTTTAATGTTGCCATGTTAACAGTCAGTTATTAATGTTAATATCACTGTTGATATATATATCACTGATATACTATTCCAAGTGACTGGGCGAGCAGCTAGCTCAACAATAATGGTATAACATGTTGTGTTTATTACACTCCGATGGGTAATTATTACAGAGTTTGGCGTTATGGGTGTCGTTAAGCAACCTCTCTACAAAAAACTGTCCAATTGCCCTTTTCTGTACACTGTCTCTGCAGTCGGTGTTCTTCGGACCGTCCCATTTCGGACCCATTGTCCCAACTGGAAATACAGGTTAAAACAAGTCGCAGTGGGTCACACAGCTCAGGAAACAATACAAATTTTGTTTGCCACATAATAACCGTTAATAACCCAATAAGGTTTATAAATATGTAATACTAAATGGCGTCATAACAAAGTCAGGTTCATAACTGAGTCATTTATCGCATGGTCGGCGTAAGGTTAACTTTGGCTTTTCTTAAGGTTATAAATAAACCGTTTTTATATCTTTAGAAAACTCGACCATCAAAATCAGGAGAACTAAATTAGATTTTTTAGGGGATATGAGAACAGGTCCATACATATACGCACATTTCTTTGTCAAACAAATGTAGCTGACCATTTGATCGTAGAACCAGTTGCCTCTAGCGGTGCAGTCAAACAGATTGGTGGCGGGGAAAAGCGGGCTAAAGCCAGGCTTGCACATCAGCGTACAGACGTTGTTGTAGTCAGTTTTCCAGGCGTTACATACATAGAAACCGTTTTCCACTTTCGGTAGATCCTGGCACGGCAACGCTAAAACATTGTAAACAATGACATTAAAATTGTGTAGAATCAATTGTATTGGTGGTTGTGTAAGTAATAGTATATGCGTGGAAAAGATCCCCGGGATAAGCGGTGGTAAACGCGATGGTACAAGCAGAGGCATACGCAAAAGAATACGCTGATTGGTATAAGAGACGGCATATGCAACGGTATAAGCAGCGGTGTAAGCAAGTGGTATAGCAGTGGTATAAGAAATGGTTTAAATGGTTGTAAAAGCAACTCTATTATCGCTTTTAAAAGCAATGTCAGAAACAGTGGTTTATGCGTCAATATTTGAAATGTTAAGAGTTTGAAAGTAACCATATAAGGGCTGATATAGGCAATGGTATAAGAGCCGGTATAACCACCGATATAAGGCTATAAGCAAGATGTAAAGGCGTTATATGCAACGATATTAACGGAGGAATATGCAAAGTTATATACAACAGTGTAAGCAGCAGTAAAAAAAATTATAGCGATCGTTTAGTCGGTTAAATCAAGAAGTTTGGAGCGTTGTTTGAATAATGATTGTCGTATCTTTTATTATTTGTAATATATCGCTGCTTTCTGTTCAATATGATTATAAAAATATAAAATAATTAAGACACAGTTATATAGTTGGTCTATTATGTTTACAACCATATCTTTCGTTTTCACATCCATACTGACTGACTATTAGCTTCAAGTGCTTCTAATAAACTTTTCAAAAATAAAGTCTTTTTTCAGATTCTCATTAAGATATATATATATATATATATATATATATATATATATATATATATATATATATATATATATATATATATATATATATATGTATGTATGTATGTATGTATATGTATATATAAACGCACGTTTTACATAGATGGTGAATTTACAGTCCGCGTGCAGGCCGTTGTTTGCTTTCACTCCTTTATAATTCACAGGGAACTTTCCCCACGGAAACTCGAACTTCGGTTGATTGTAGTTTTTGGATATAATGATCTCTTGTCCACGATCATCGAAGAACTCTGGTTCGTGCCACTCGTGCTCGGCCAGCAGCTCTTGAGTGTAAATCGCATAGTTTTTAGGGCAGTTTCGGACAGTAGGTGGCGCCATATCTGTAGAATACAATATACTGTTATACAAATGTATTAATATGGTATAGTGCTGAGTTATAGAGAATAATGTAGCAAAATGCAAGTTATTTCGTCATTGTATTTGAAATAAAATTAATGTTGCATCAGTTTGTTTTATTTATTTTTATTTAAAAAGCACAACTTCACATTCTCAATATAATAACAACATTAAAAGAAATTAAACCCGAACATAAGCAACAACACACACAAATAATATTAGACAGTTTAAATTAGAAACTTATTATTTTTACATGAACCATGAATTTTTATAATGAACGTAGATTAAAATTAAAGAAAAACTGTTTAGATTTCGTTTCAGCGAGAAAAATAGAGGCAATTTCTTAAGTTTTGTTTTAGCTACCTGTTGGTATTTTTATTTCACCAAATATCAAGGATCGGCAAGTGTGCTTTGTCAATGTGTCTCATTAGGTTGTCAGTTAAGCATGTTTATTGGATGCATATCACAGTCCATATTGCCGACTGACCGTTCCAAGGCGGTAACTGTCGGGTTTGCTCTTTTCCTTAAATGACTAATCACAAATTTGTTCTTACTTTTCGCTTGGCTTGCATGTGAAATACCTTTGTTCTGTGCCTTTTCGGAGTTTGGTATATGTTGCAATACTCATAGGACTTTGTCATATATTCTTATTAGGTTCGAAACATTCGATTGTTATGCCACTATCAGGAAGAAATACCTGCTTGAGGTGATCATTGATCTTGAAAGTGCTTATGATACCGCACGGAAAATGTGATTTTGGGTGAACGTAGTCTCAAAGGTCTTTACTTATATGTCTTAATCTTTTTCCTTCTCTTAGAAGTTTTCAAGTCAGAATTAAGCCGACTTAATCATCTGTTCCCAAACAAAACAAGGTGTCCCACAGGGAAGTATTCTATCCGGTAACCCTTTTCGTACTAAACTTGCAAAATCATCACTGCGATTAAGTTTGTTCCGACCATGTGGACGAATGCCTTCTATATTATCGCTTCAGTATGAATACTATTTAAAGGCAACTGCAACAGTGCCGCAACATATTACAAACATGGAACAACAATGTTTCAAAATATTCACTAAGCAAAACAAAACGTTCAGTGTCGCATGCACGCGGCGTCTACATGTGATCGTTTCTAGTTAAGTTGTACGGATGGTGCCATGTTGTGCTATAAGCAAGTAAAGAGCAGAATTTTGTGCATTGAATTTCGTTTTTATTCAACTATGGTGAATGTCAGTGTTAAATTATATTGTACTTTAAAATGTTGCTACATCACTACATGCGACTTACATGTTCCATTAGTGTATCTATTAAATTTTATTTAATTGCATTTGTTACAACGATGTGCAAAGTATGTAAAAAGTTCTGTTGTTTGCATATAGATCTTTTCCCGTGCCCCGAAAGACATTTCGTTATTGCCTATAGGTTTACGACATGAAGATGTGACGGCATCTTATGTCCTTTATTTCCAACAAGGTTTTTCTGTTTTGGTTGGTTTGGGTCACAGGGTCGTGCCTAGGCAACTTTTGAGTTTACGCACTATTCCTAGGGGGACCGGGGGCATGCCCACCTACCCCCACCCTATCACCCGGGTTTTTTTTTATAGAACCCCGTTGATGCGTTCTGGGGGTATTCTCACTGTCACAATACAATGAATTGTCTTACACATTAAAATACAAAAATATGTCCAGTAGGATTGCAGAAGAATGTGTAGATTTTAGAAAAAGGCTTAAACTGCACAGATTTAAATAAGGATTACAACTAACTAGTAGTGCCTAACCCGGGTTAGGCGACGATTTTTCCTTTCGCTTTTTGACGTTCTTTTGTTCATTTTGGAAGCAATTTTACCCAGGTGCTAAGTGCGTAAGCCAAGGCACACCCCTGAAAGCAACGAGCTTAATGGAGAACTGTATTTTGACGTATCGCGTGATATTTTCTCTGTGCCCAACGTGGTTTGTGAGGTCCCTAATATCGCCGAATTGAAAAACTAAAGTTTCATATGTCACTCGTGTTATGTATTGTTAGAAAACGTGGGCTTGCTGTGCATCACCTTTACCGTGCTTCACCGTCGTTGGTCAATTAGCGGCTGGTATTACCTGTCCATATCAAGAAATTGTATATTATTAATGCCATAAAACATAAGCATTTAGTGGACAAAGTGTACTTTATGTGTTGTTCATGTTGTATGAATAAGTAAGAGGGATGTGCTGGAAGTTCGTTTCGTAGACTATTCTGAAAGATACAAATGTCTTCCCGTCTCCAGATAACTGAAAAACAAACTAGCAAATGGATTCAGCTTTAGTAATAAACTGTCCTAATTGATTTGTTTCAACAGTCTTTTCTTAGATTAAGTAACAGTGTTATAAAATGGAATAAAATTTTGTCAAATATTACACTGTGTCACAATGTCGCATACATATAGCACGCGTAATATTTTGAACACCCCTTGTCGTACCAATAGCTGCCGGCCTTGGCGAAAAATGTCTGTGTTAAATAGCCGTTCTAGAGACTATATCGCGTAGTCAAAGGCAATTTAAAGTATACTTTGTGTTCACGAATTCTTTTCCTCATGCAGTTTAAAACAACTGCGGATGAATAAAATACTTTACCGAGATACTTGACATTAGTGACGTTAGCGCTACCGACCAGTGTTCCTTTTTAAAACCACCCACATTTGGCACGATTTTGCCTGGTATTATACAGTGACCTTCGCGTGGATTAAATACAATCATCTGCCAATTTTCGGCAAATCCATTATGTGTAAACGCTTAACAAATGCTTCCCAAAAATATTTAAACGCAGTGAAAGACAACCAAAAAACGTTTTAGTTTATCAATGTCAAAGTCGGGCATACTGTTTCAAAGAAAGGTCGCAGTCGACCGAAAATTCCATTTTTCTATCATCCCTTTCGCAAAAAAAAAACTATTCTTTAATGTTAAAGTGTACCAAAAGCAGGCTGTCGACATTAAACATCAACCCAAAACCAGAGTACTCGTGTGTTCATTTTCCTTTACAATGTATCGTTTTAATGTTGGTATCAAACTCAAGATTACCGTTTGAGGAATACTTTAGTTGGTAAAATGGTCAACCTCACTAATTTTATAGAATCCGCTGTTTTATACAGCACTGTAAACTGCTTGTTTACAATGTCGTAGTAATCCCTTTCTCCTGCGCAACACTGGTGCCCTTATTATATTTTCGCAGACGTATGAATGTCTAGCGTCTAATTTATCTCTGCGCCAGTAAGAAGCTTATTTTGAACTCCTTTTGCCGCTTTTGGCAGCATTGTTTTGCAAGGAGATAACATTTCTGACATTGTCCGCAACCAATAGATACCATCTGGAGGTGTCGGGACGTCACATACAGTTCGCGCTAATGAGCCATAATTGTATTATAGGCGAAATAAACTTGCAATGCAATTAATTTAGAAAAATAAATATTATCCTTAACACGCAGCAAACAATATCATTTTAAATCGTTTACCAAAGCCAACTAAAATTTTAGTTTGAGAACAATTCGATAATTTCAGCATTCGGAATTTCTCTAAATGCGCAAAAGTAAATACTATTTAATAAAAGTTAACTAATTTGAAATATATACGGACAACTCTAAGGCAGATAAAAATGTCAGTAAAATATTATTAAACATAGCATTTAACATATTGGCAGAAGCATACATGTTAATGCCGGTGTTCAGGCTAAGAAACTTGTGACTGGTTTCATTTCGGACCAGCCTGATGATACATGTGGGGTGGTTTCTGACTCTTCGACAGTTAACCAGTCTTTGAAAAAATGGTCAGACAACCACATTAGTAAAATACTTTTAAAACTGTATTTACTTTCTTTTGATAAGGATAATGTTTTCTGTTGGTTTCCTAGTAATGTAGACTTTCCAGGAAAGGAAGATGTGAATTAAGTGCAAAATCTGCTTCAGATCTTACTGAGACAGATCTCTACATTCCACACACAGTTGAAAGGCGGTTTAAGCACCACAGTCGGTCCTTTTTGCCGACTGATCTTTCCAGCCGTAGCTGTTGAGTTTGCTCTTTTTGTTAAATGACTCATCACTGATTAGTTGTTGCCTTTACATTGGGCTTGCATGTGAACACCTCTGTTCTTTGCCTTTTCAGGATTTGGTATATGTTGCAATATGTTGCCATATAATCTTAAATAGGTATACTTAGTTCCATATACTTATATTTCATTTTATAGTATTGGCTCTTACTAAATTCGGTATAAGTATTCTTATTAGTAGTCGTTATAGACATTATTTAATCCGATAATTATTTAATCTTAGTGCATAATCTAGCTAGGAGTCTGCTTACAACTTAGCATAACCTTACAGAAGATTTTTTATCATTCCTTAAGTGGAGGCTGTCACTGAACTTAAATTTGAAATAATTAATTATGCAAATTAGCCAAAATTAATATTTATATATCTTAATGAGAATCTACAAAGAATTTATTTGTTGAAGGTTGGTTAGATTATCTTTATTTAAAAGCAATATTCAGCTAAACTCAACAGTTTCTCTTTTTTTAAATTATATACATACCCCACTGGTCTAAAACATGTTGGTCTAAGATTCATATGATTTGGTTCATTTTATGATTTTTATGATTTTTTTATTTACTTTAATCCAAATTTTGCTCATTCAATCTTAATGCATAATTTGACAAGAAGTTTGCTTAACCATAACATTGAAGAATAATTTTTGTTTCGTTACTTAAGTGGACTATATCACCTAATTTAGTTTTAAATTTAATAATTATGCAAATAATTATGCAAATTAGCCAACATGAATATTCCTATATATTAATGAAAATCTAAAAAAAAGACTTTAATTTCGACAAGTTTATTAGAAGTTATTTCATTTTAAAGCCTTATCTAAATAAACTGAACAATTTTAAAAGTTAAATAGACACCTCCATAGTCTGACACAAGTTGATTCAAAATTATGTAATAATTTATCTAAATCTTATATTATACGACTTTCTATTCAATTTCTATGGAATTTTTATAATTGAGTTTAGCATGAGAAATTCATAAGAAACCTGCTTGTAAACATATGTGTATTGTACTGTATTGCTTATAACCTACTGGTAAAATCAGTTATCATTTATATTGATGACTATCACTAAGCCAAGATTTTAAATAAATAGGTATGCAAGTAAGCCTTAATTAATATTCATGAATCCTAACTAAGAGGTAAAATGAATGTATATTTTTAATTGCTGTATCATTTTTCTAAGTCACATTCTTGTAAAATAAAATAAGTCTATTGTTGACTTATACCAGTTATTTCTCATGATAATATTCATTATATATTTTTACTTCTCACGATAATTTATTATAATTCTAACCATATAATGTTATAGAAGGTTTTAAAATGTCTCCCTAAAAGTGGTAAAACAACAATTTCTCCCATTATTAAATGCTTGAATGTCTTTTCAGATCTAAAATAAATGTTCTTTTGTAATAATTTTGCAATTGTGATGTCTATTTCTATAATCAAGTGAACTACGAACAAAAAATATGACTAAGTTGATGTGATTAAACAATACATTTCTTCTGGTGTCTAATAATTTTATCTTTTCAGCTAATGATACTATTGACTAACCATAATTATATATGTGCCTTGCCAAAGAACACATCTGTTATTCTTTAATTAGCTTTTTATTTGGATGTAAGAAAATGCATTAGCTTCATTCAAGCTTAAAGTAAAGCATAAAAATCTGGTTCATTGGGGACAATAGATACAAGTGTAAGTAGTTAAAAGGTAGATGTGGATTAGTACATTAATTTATATTAAATTTCCATCTGGCGTTATAATCAAAGAATTTTCTGAAGGTGAATTGACAGAGTAGAGATACTTTAAAGGCATTTTAAAATCAATTAAACGTATATATCATAAGTGAATTTGGTCACTTGATTATTTTAAGGCACATGAAAACATTAATAAGTAATGCATAATATAAAACATGATGTTTGTAATACTGTCATTTTGCTTATGCTACAAATGTCAATAAAACTGACAAATACAATTGTCACATTATCTTGATTGAATTATATATATATATATATATATATATATATATATATAGATTACACAAAATGTATACATTTACAGCGTTCATTAATTTAAATGATGTTATCCGAGGGATAAGATAGGCATGATAAACTGACTTGAACATCACGAAGAAAAGCAATCCTAACATTAAAATTGACATTCAGCTAAGAATTGTTTTGATAGAATGATTCCCTGTATTCTTATAGCAGAAAACAGTGCTAGACTGCACACATTGATGCTAAATGTGACATGATGTGGGCATGTGGCAAATATTTTGAATAAGTAGGAAAATGACTGAAAATTTATTTAGTGTTAAAGTGCATAGTGTAAGCTCACAATTAAGGCTTTTGAATATTCACGAAAACTACTTTGCACAGATTTTTTAATCTAAGTTTAATTATAGCATTCACCAAAGGACTAGACAATAACTGTTTTTCCATGTTATGGATAGTTATAAGTAGGCTTTTAACATATTCGTGTGTTAAAATTAATGATGAAAACTCAGACCAAATTAATGTAAAAAATCAAACAAAATTAACAAATGTACCAATTAATGCAAAACTTAAACAAACACGTATCAGACACGTATCAGACTAAGTACATAGTAAACCCTTTAAAACAGTACAGTTTATTCAAATATGATTTTTAAATGAAATAAATTCTACTTTACTTGTCGAGATTGACATCTATCGTAAGATTCTCATTAATATGTAGGAATTTTCATGTTGGCTAATTTACATAATTAATATTTTTAAATCTAAGTTTATCGATAGCCTCTACTTAAGGAACAATATAAAATATTCTTCAACGTTATGGCTAGTTATAAGCCGATTTCTAACAAATTAGGTATTAAAATTGAATTAGCAAAATCTGAATGAAAATAATAAAAAATGATTTAAATGAAACACAGACCCACATGCGTTATACCAGTATGGGTATGAATATAGCTTTAGAAACTGTTGAGGTTTTGGAAAATTCCTTTAAATAAAAAGAATCTAATCAACTTTTCAAAAATAAAGTCTTTTTGTTTTAGATTCTCATTAAGATATATGTATATTCAATTTGGCTAATTTGCATAATTAATTATTTCAAATCTAATTTAGTGATAGACTCCACTTCAGGAATGATACAAAAATTAGTCTTCAAAAATATGGTTAGTTATCAGCAAACTTCTATCTAAATTATGCATTAAGATTGAATAAGCAAAATTTGGACGAAAATAAATTTTAAATAATCATAAAAAAATCACAAAATGAACCAAATCATATGAGAAGTGGTATGTGTATAACTTTAAAACCTGTTGAGTTTCTTTCAAAATTAAAGTCTATTTTCAGATTCTCATTAGAATTTATGAATATTCATAAGTGCTAATTTGCATAATTGGCATATGTCCATGGTGGCCATTTAATAACCT
This sequence comes from Sinonovacula constricta, assembly GCA_007844125.1. NCBI lineage: Eukaryota > Metazoa > Mollusca > Bivalvia > Cardiida > Solecurtidae > Sinonovacula > Sinonovacula constricta. The sequence goes on from CM017564.1 coordinate 1,677,703, forward strand.
TTAACTGAGTACCACTTGTATGCTTCTATCACCATTTTTGGAAAAGTTATAAACATTTTTCTAAACATACCCTCCTATCAAAGTTTTATGATGGTTGCCATGGAAACCATTAGTTTTCATATAGCCCAAATGAGTTTGTTTTTGAGTACATTGGAGATTCTGTTTCTAGACACCCTAACGAACATTTTGGTACCCATGAAAAAAATCAGGTGTTGGGGGGCGTGGGGGGGAAGGTGCGCGGTAACCATATTCAGCTGCCGGACTATTATTTATTTCATGAGTGTTTAATAACAAAAATCGCATTGACATTTAATCGAAACTTTCCGTTGTGACGCCATATTTTCCGTAGTGACGTCACATTTCTCAGAAGTTGTCAGAAAAGTGGTGCTTAGACTGGATATGACAAAGCAAGGCTAGTGTGAAATCATTAGAAGATAGCAATTGGCGAAAATTACACCATTTTTTTCCTCGATCCTGCACCAAATGCACGTACCTACGCTGCAGTTTCGACCTTCCCAGTTTGTTCTGCATTGACATATGTAACCGTCCGGTATATTAGTACATGTTCCACCGTTCTGGCACGGCTTACTTGAGCAAGAGGCCATGTCTGAAATGCAAAGGAATAATAAAAACTCGATCTTTATTTTGAAGGGTGTTTGGATTTTGTACCAAACCTGCACAGACCAAGGGCTCAACAGCTCTGGGAGATAGAGGACCAAACAATGATGTTTTACCAATATCGTAAGAATTACGTCTATGCCTGCGATAGAATTCCTGACCCAAGCAAAACAAGGAGACTATACCAGCATTTGTTCAGTAATTTTCTGTGTCTTGGTAGTCTTTTTTATCTTGAGAGATACGTTATTTATGCTGTTGTTTGTTTGTTTTTGGTTTTTTATTAAGAAAGAAAATGTTTTCTAGTTTTTAAACTTTTTTGTATTCTTTTGAAATAAATCGATCATTTGAATGCTTAATAACTGGATTTTTGTCACCGTATATTGAAACAAACGATTCCTACAGACGCATGTTGGGGTGCTTCCAGACCAATATCCTCCGTCGGTACACCATCGAACACTAACATCACCCGCCGCCAGTTGATAGTTTTCTTCACACGCGTACGTCACACTATTGTTGTAATTCAATCCGTGTACAGTCAGAATTCCATGCTCTATACCATTGGGTTGGCCACACCGTACCATTTACGTTGTAGAAAGCATTACTTATATTAGGTTATATGAAGTAAGGATTAACATCGAACTTCTAATTTTATTAAAAAAGCGACAGGGTCACAGTTATTCAAAAGAAAAACTATGTTGCCTCCTCATAGCAAACAATTCAAATATTACCGAAGATTACTAGATTTTTTAACATGCTGTCTATAAACAATTGTGTTTTGTGATAATAAAAACATCTGTACGGTTTGTAAATATTTTTAATATTTTTAGCCGTTATCGACGGAATAAATTAAATAATATGATGCGCGGGTTGTGTGATTTTATAGTGAGTGTCGCCCGTGGCACAGCCAAATTATAAATCCCCGGCCCGTCACCGCTTGGTGTTCAAGTCCAGGTTGGGGCGAAATCTTTCATGTGGGAAGGCTTTCCAGCTATCCTGCGATGCGCCGGTGGTTCTTTCCAGTAATAAGAGGGATATAATTCCACAAATGATTAGCTGGACGTCGCAAATATGATCCAATATGATCATAATTGTGTCGGAAAAAATTAAAATAAATAATCCAGTGACCCCGAGGCTTCATTATTGACTTGTCGACTTTTCAACCTGACCTGAATTCTGGACTCACCGCTACAATATTGCTTTTAGCTTTAAGGGTTTGTGACTGTCAGCTCATTACAAGTCACATTCACCTTTTCCTGTACAGGCTTACTTTAAGTAAAAATTGTAAGATATGTCTCTAATAGGCTTTTGTACGCATCAACAGGTAACGATGGTGGGCAAACTGAACAGCTTTATGTGTCTTGTTTAGGACTATAAAGTTATTTTGATCAGCATGTAAAATATGTAAATAAGAAAAGATTCCATCAAAATTTCCACAGATATTTAAATCTAATCAACCTCTAGACAAAGGCAAACAGGGTGAATGTAAATGGGACAAAACACAGAGACGAGACATAACACACAAAAAGAAAAAAAACACATCAGTTACCGCCTTGGAAGGGTCAGTCGGCAAAAGGACCGACTGAGGTAAAGGTTTTTTCTATCAAACAAACAGTGTAAATGGAAAAAAATATCCCCTCAAAGTGAAACAACTAACAGCATGCACCTGCATTGGGAGTTAAAACAGATACAATGAACATATACACAGACAAAATAGCTACTAATAAAATAAACAAACCACATTTGAAATATTGGTTGGTTGTGGTATTCCTCTAATCATATGCAAGCATATCAACTCTTAATACGATGGACGAATACTTATCTGATCACAACAATCGCCTCGCCATCCTGGACTGCAAATACAATAGCCCCTCCAAATGAAGGTACCCCCGTTGTAGCAGTGTTTCTCACAATATTCGTGCTGCCACAACTCGTCCCCTGTGGCACAAACTTCAGCACCCTCGCAGTGTGGTTCCACTGAATTGTAAACATTCCTTTTCCTGGTCCTAGAACCACCAGCACACGTAGCCGTACAAGTTGTCCAAGGTTTCCACGAAGTCCAACTGCACAGGCATTCAGTCCATGTGGAGGCGGTTGGAGCAAACACTTCTTGGGCAATAACAAGAACGATGATTGTCGAGAAAATCTTCCTTCGGGGAGGATGCATGGCAGAGTGGCTAGCAGGATGGACAAAGGTCAATGTAGGTTCTAAAACAGTAATTGAAAGTACTTGAAAGTACAATATTTATTTTAGTTTGAACCAAAATAATAGCTTCATAAACATTTTTTAGAAAAAAATGCATTAACTTGATATTGTCGCTTTACTTTGTGACTCGAACCTTCGATTTATAACTTTCATAAAGGAGTAGCAAGAGGTCTTTGGAGGGTGTGGTCTCTACAAACGTTGAACAAGCAATATTATATGCCATAATGTCTGTCAATGTCTCTTACGTGTTAGACTGGCGGGATGAATGGCTAGGGCACAATGACCCTGTAATTCAAGATGGCATCCAAGATGGTCGCCTAATACTCCTAGTCTGGCTAAAATATTTTTAAAGGCCAAATATTCTCATCATGAAAAAGCATGCCAAATACTTGCTTAAAAGTATTGTAATTAAAATAAAGTTTACAGTCACATGCGCATAAGGCCATCTGCGGGTCAATGACAATTTAATATTTAGACAAATAAAAAAGAATGTAGAAGACACAAGGTTTACTGATTATGATCAACAGTATTCGTAAAAGAGGCAAAAAGAGGCCCCCAAGATGACCTGCGGTGAGCCGGGATGTTTAATTATTCTTTACTTTGTGGGTAAATAAAACGTTTTGCCTTACCACGAAAAACCATGAAGCTTTAAACAAACGAAAGCGCTGCAAGCACTATGGTGTTCATTGCTAGTCACTTTTTAAGACAATGACAGTCGGTGAAGATAAACTGATGTTCATATGTTGTGTGCGATCGACCTTCCTTTCTTAAACTATACAAATCTGCTTTCAGTGTTAAAGACCGGTTGACACACATAACCGATGGATGTAAGGTCATTAACTCTATATGTTTGTTACATCACATACACCACACTTCACATTTTAGAATCACATTTGCAGCTAGTTTCAATTACAAAATTTAACTGTATGCCTCTGCATTTAATCTCACGCCCTATCATAAAAAGCGTAGAATTATTTTATGTCGTCCTGGAGACAGTGATTGTCTTAAATTGTTAATTCGGAAGCTTCACCATGCACAGCGCCTTGTCTCCTCTCCACCACCTAGACCCAGCTAAGGCAGTGAAAGGCAACAATCTTATGATTTTAGAACAGTTATCTTTTGATTTGCTTGGATCACTAAATGAACGATCTGAGAACGATGTGATTTAAAAAATGCCACTATTAAACTACTGCTTCTTCTACGTAGGATATTATAGTCATCATTAAGCTATTTGTTCTTTCGTTTTTAAATATTTTGGACATAAATGTCTTAACTTTGACCCTGAGATGGTCCATTTTCCCGTGGTTAGAAACTATATTTTAGTATCAATAGAAATCCAAGCAGATTTTTTGCATTGTATTTTATAAGACTAAGTTTTTTTACAAGAAGTTCAACTTCAACTTCAACTTCCAACTTCATTTTGCGGCCATTTCAAACTCGGTTCGAAGCACAATTTGTCCAGTCACGCACTAGAGACATTGGCAAACATTATTATGTATTACAATGTTTGTTCTAAGTGTGTAGCTATCTACTCTTTAAATAATGCACTTTTAAGCCAGTTGGCACTCAGCTTTAAAAATAATAAATAAAAGAAATAAACGTAAGAAAAAGTACTTACATCACTATAGATGCGGTCAGGCTTTCACTAGTTCATATGAATCTGAATTATTTTGTCCGTTAATTACCAACAACGCTTGAGCTTGCGAAGAAATTACCAAATGTTCACAATCAACACAGTCTGCATGGTTTCTTTCACATTGGAATATCATAATCTTGTTTTGTTCGGCAAATGAGACATGTCTAACAGACGTGCCAAAATAACAACATTTATTCAAACGGAAACAGATTGCAGGTTCATATTTCTGTGGAAATGGTCAATCACCTAATGTTTGCATGATATCTACAAAGATAGCACCAAAAAACCCTAATTTACAATGAATATCCATGTTATCAGTTTTTAGATATACATATCATGGGATACACGCATCGTTGAGTATCAAAATCAAGGCGCAATGACCTAGGGCGAACCAAAATAAAGACAAATGGAAATTCATTTGTGTTTATTTAGAAATTTAATATTGCAGTCGATTTGCACATAGACAAGAAGCAGCTGGTCTTTGTGCTCTCTTTTGTTGTGAACTTGGCAAAAGATCGGTGCACACGATTCTTTGCACGTTTTGCTGCCTTCAAAAATAATATCCTATCTCGTTTCATATTGTTCTCCTTTTGCGAATCTTGCCGTACTTTTCGTGTTTGAGTTTATTTTCTTCTGGACAATTTCAGAAATAAGTCGCCGGCGTGGAATTTCTTTTGTTTTATGTGTGTAAGTGTTTATTCATTATATGGCTCGTATTATAACAAACTGTGTTTCTCATGATCGCCGAGCCTAAAGCTCAAAATAAGGAAAATATTTTATTCAAATAAATAGGGCAGTAAACTGCTCGACAACATTAAAATAGGTATTTTAGAGGAAAATACGTTAGCTGACATTATTTTTATTTAAAGCCATAAAATAAGTTTTATTATTTACATTAATAATGTATAATTATATTTTATAATACATGTAAAATTATTTATTTTTATTTTTTTAAATCTTCAAAATTTGTGTTATATTCTGATTACAAGCAACAGTATTTACCACTTCGCAAATTTTGCTGAGTAAAGCTTTAGACTAGATAACATATTTTTTATTCTGAAAAAAAATGTAAAATGGGCTGATATGAAAAATAGTACCTAGCTACAGCTGAGTGACAATCATTGCAAGCCATGCTACATGCACAAATGCAATGTTCGATATGCGTTATGGTGTTTGTTTGATTCTAAGTAATTAATTCAAGTTTACAGTTTCTTGTAAGTTAATTAATCTAGATCCATGTATTTATGTTCGGGAATTTTAGCAAAACGGGAGTTCTAAGGATGCTTTGGTAACGTCCTTTACCAGCGAGCCTCTAAGCAGGTACGTTGAACGAGTGCTCCTATGGTATTTTAATGAATGTGTTTATATTTGCGCAATATTATCATATTTATGCAACGACTGTTCATGTAGAAAGGGGTGGGGGCAGACAAAAATGCATGGCTTTTTCAGTTCAACCCTAGGACCCTTGCCGACTGTATCAGTGAGGCTTAGCACTCGTTTGTTTTCTGGAGTTATATGGAACACAGCGACTGGCTCATTGCTGACAATTTAAATTTCAAAATAAGCTTTATTATGAATAAGACCGGTTTCATAAATGTGACAGTGGTCAATCAATTATGTTTTGATTAATTTTATGTGCCGTATTCTTCTTGTTTTGGATTGTTTAGAACAAATAACATTGTTTTTCAGGAAGGCGTTATAGTGACTTTAGTTTTATTTATTTGATCTTAAATTCGCGTTCATAAGCATAACCACAATGGACGACAATTGAAATGAGAGCTTGCTCCATATTGTTTCATGTTTTGTATTGGTTTCTTATTAAAAACGGCTCTATCACAGCCTGTCGAAAGACGACTGGAGGCAGTTCAAAAGCGTTGCAATGCTCATTTTCTTTCCTATATACTTTATCCACATTTGATAATAAATCTGTGTACGTCGTACTGGACGTCAGCCATTTCGTTACTGTGCATATTGAATATCAGTGTTTGTTAATACGCAAAGAGAACAACGGCATAAGTTATGATTTGGCATTCTACGTAAAAGACTTATCATTCATTGTAACAGTTTATTGTTGTTAGTGCGGTAGCACTGTAAACATAATAACCATAGTTTCACAGTCTGAAGTCTTAACGACAAACGTTTACTGCTTTCCGGAAGTGCTTCCATTAAAAAATTAGCGCTGACAAACTTCAAGCTTTCCATTGTAAAGAGTATGTTCATGCAATCTGATTTGCATGCTTGTTAGTCTTTGGACTTAAAACAAAAGAAAATGATTGTGATAAGTTTGCTATAATATGCCAAAACGCGCAAGGATATACATTGCATTCATACAAAAAATTCATACAATTCATGAAGCTCTCGACCTTTCCCCAAAGTGGGGGAGAGTGTAATGCGGCTAGAGGAAGACTAGTCGAATGAACGACTACGATTTATGAGGCTGACAATAAGAAGGTGAAACACTCAGAACACCTTGGCCATTTCTTCGAAATAGTCAGGATGCCTCCGAATAGTTACGACTGGAAGGTAGTGTATATATTTGTGATGTGTACCATTTGCACCGTACTTCAGAGGTACGGCAGTGTATACATTGGTAGCAATATAGATATATCATCATTGTAGGAAATATAATTAAACTAGATCTATGGATGAATGCGAAATTATGTAAAATCAGCACCTATTGGTTATCTGAGGTTGACAAATTAATTGGAACTCTTCGGTTATAATGCACAGTAATTCGATATAAAAGATTATCATAATCAAAACGCTTTGTGCAGTGTAATTGTAACCATGTAAAGGATTAAGGATCTGGTCAATTATTCCGTGGTTAATCAGTTGTACACCACAGTGAAAAGCTTGAAAGTCTTCAGATACAAAAATACGATATAGATTATACGCTGGGATAACGGTCAGCCACTAAAGCTCGATAATAGAAAATATAGTATTAAAAATACAGAACTTCTTAATGATTGCATTTTACTAAATAAAGTCTAAAATAAATGCTCATACGTGTTTTCGGTCGCTACCAAAGGAAAATGTGTACATACTAGCCTAAAGAAGTAGTAGCATGGCAGTTTTCATAAATAAGTCATATTGAGCACAATTATTGTTTATTACTATTTCTCAGAGAATTCTGAAATATTTAGGACGTTTTGAATATTGAAACACATTTGCAAAATCTGATAGCTTCGTATAGTCATTTAACCAACGAAATTGGATAGGATTTGTCGGATTTTTTCCGATACTGTGCAGCGACATTTCTATCATTATTGCACAGGGGCACTTATGAGGTGCCAAGGGACTGAACTCGGCCGGTCCATGATACTGACACCGACGAGTCAAGCGTAATGTTGTCCCCTTAGCCCCGAGCGTTAGGAGGGAAGCCACTACTACCACTTTAAAGTCTTTGATATGTCCTGGCCGGGGTTTAGTCTTCATGTGTGTCAACTGGAGTTATCTCTCCTTCGGGGAGGAAGAAGCCAAGTTTGACAGTTTCGATAAGATTGCACGGAAAGCAGCGCAAACTCTTCACATAGATTTGTTTCGCGTTTGTCAGAACAAAGGTTCTTGTCCAAGAGAAAAAAACGAGTCCCCATTAGATCAGCATTGTAGATAGATATATGGATTATTTTAAATCCAGAAGGCCATCAGGCCCATGTGGTAACAGTTTACGCAATCATTGCGCATCTGCGGGTAGTACGCTGAAGTACAAGGTAATGAGTAATTTGTTTATCAGTCGCCAACAGAGCGACAGTTACCCCAACGGAATGTACCCGTGCTGAGAAGATCATTGAGGGTAAGTAAATCTCCTGACAGATATGGACAGTGGGTTTGTTAGATGTCTACTCCATGTGATGCCCAAATTCATAGTGAAATTCAATTGAATACTTTGCATAAAATTGTTTCAATTTCAGCGAAATTACCCTAGTTTTATGCTAATTGTGTTTTTGTTTTTATTTTTAACTTTTTATTGTAGTCATATTATGTGGAGTATATGTTTAGAACTTATAATTTGTATGTTGTTGCATAACTGTTTACTGATGTCTTTATTTACAGCTTGTTTTGGATCAGATTGTGTATATACTTCACATATATACTTCTTGGCTGTTTAGCAGATCTGTTTATGTAGCAATGGTTGTGTTTGAGTTTACTGCTGAAAGTAGTTTTCCGATATTGGTATTGTTAAGACTAATGGCTATATTTGCAGTTTATTATTACTCTTTCTAGCATCAATATAGTATTTTTAAGATGTATAAAATATAAAGGAAAATGCCAGGGGACATTTTTATTGGGAGGGAATATGTTACTTTATTTTGTTATGAAATCGAATTAATAATCTATTGACTCTGTTTGTGTGTGTGTCTGTCTGTTCTGTCTGTAGTGTCCACACTGATACTGCGTGGTACTTGTGTAGTGAGAGTGATATAACAGGTTCTACAATATGAACCAACTTCGGCTCTTTCAGCGCTTTGATTAACCTACCACTAATAAAACAAAGTTGACAGCAGACACATGCTAATGTTGTTCGTATACATAACTACACATTTAATATATGCAGCGGTATGCGGGAAATATAAGATATGAGGAAATGGCCGAAGTGTGTTTAGAGTGAAAGTGTCATAAAATATAGTTGAATCAGATACATTATTTAGTGTATTTAAGCGACACAGTTCGTGCTGTTTAGACATATTGTGGCCAAACAAATCAAACAGGCTAAAGTACTTTTTAAACCGTACTTTTCTTGATAGTTGTATTTAACGGGAAGACGTCATATTTTAGAATAAACAGAACCATGTAACAAATGCTTCATGAATGTTGCGTTTTATTTAACGCGCAGCATTAGTGCTGTTTAGTTTTTTATATTTTTTGTTTAAATATAGCAGCAATCCTGGTGGCGAATTGAATATTCAAGATGGGGACAAAAGCATTTATATTCATGTTTATCCTCTTTGGTCACGTGGAAGCTGATTGGAAAAAAATGCCAAAGTGGGATTTCTGTGAATGTGAATGGGACCCGTGGTTGCAATGGTCAAGTTGTTCCCAGACGTGCGGTGGTGGTCGCCAGAAGCGTGAAAGGTGGATTAACTACAAAAGGCACGAGGACTGCTCGGGTTTTAGTGACTGTGCGGATACAGGCAGCGAATATAAAAACTGTGGACAGTCCTGTAAAAACAATGGAACGTTAGTACCATATACTTTTGGCGTCTTCTGTTTATGCCTGAACGGTTACGACGGAGAATGTTGTGAAAAAGGTGGGTTCGACCTTTTTGCAGTTGTGAAATTATAAGATACATGCGATACAGTGTCAGCGCGAAAATGTGACCGTTGAATACAAACACAGGCGACTAAACCAACACTGAAAATGTGCGACAAGTATGTTTACGCATGTGTAATATACGTGTAGTGCAACAAGAAATGTATATCAAGGAAGTCTAAAGGTAAAGCTCTTGTAGTAGAAAAAGGTCATTACGGATTCAAATCCGGACATCAACTTCTTTTTTTTAATTCACGAGCAGCATTTTTGTAATTGTTTCAATGTTAGTATCAACTACATATAGTTAACACTGTCATATATATATATGTGCCTGCATTTTTAACGCTTTCTGTTAGCAGCTTAAAATGGAACGAAATTGTCATATAAAACAAGAAAAGAAATCTCAAATGAAACTAGAAAAGTGGTCAATAAAAAGTAAATTTAGCATTCTTTTTATCTCTTGGATATATGTACAAAACTATAAAATATTTTACTTATTTTCATCTTTTTGGTCAAGTATCTTAATACTGTTTTACTAAACTAAAATCTGCAGCATTCTGCCGGATTCGAACCAGTGCAGTAATCGACCTTTATTTCTAGACCACGGGCGATATTTATCAGTTTTTACGATTTGTATAAGGTATATGGTGTGTATAGTTCAAGTGCATGATAATTCACCTGCCTTAATTGTATATCGCAAACGTATTACACTGTGGTTCCAAACATTGCGTTGTAATTAAACTTGTGTAGCATATACTAAGTTTGGAATCGTTAAAACATATTCTATAGGAAGCCGTATCGAGATAATATTTCTTTCCGTTAGATTAACCAACTGCCATTGTTTATACGAAAATACAATTCTCATTGTCTGACTTTCCGTCATTTTCTCATCTTTTTTGTTTAATTTGACTACAAAGGTAATATGAGAATATAACATTGAATCTTTGGCAATTGGCGTGTATCAAAGCAAGAGTTAACACGGTCAGACTGGAATGTTCCACGTTAGATGCGTTTATTATGTTAGATCACAATTTTATGTAGGTACATGGCACATAGAACCAAATGGTCCGCATTTAATATTTGTTATCGAATTGCGTCACTAACGAGCAAATCACTGTATTGTTCTGGGTATGAATATGGCGTATATTACCGCACGCGCAGATCGGAGATATACTAGGTGCAATCTGAACGCCTCGGATAAGTCTCAAATCATCTCTCGGATGTATGACAGGGAAAACTGCACGAAGATAAACATGTCCGTGCCTATAACGTCATCAAAACAACACATATATTTTTGTTATCTCTAGTGAAAATGCAGTAACAGTTGTATATCTAACAGTTAAATTGATAAATGAAAAATATATGATAAAATAATCATATACACTACCTATCGCCTTTTTGAAGAACTTTTTACGACGTATTCTTCTTCCGGCGAAAAAAACGATAGTGATTCTGTAAGTATCATTGCACCAGTTAGATCCAGTGATTATTGTCCGGGGGACGGAATAACCCGAGGTGTTCCGATTGATACTAGGTGCTTGAGCTAAAAATTAGCTGAAAAACTTTCGCAACACTTTTTCATTTTTCATCCTGAAGACAACGCAGTATTTTGACTGTTATAATATAATCTAGCGATTAGAAGTAAAACAAATTCAGTTATTCTTTATGGTTTAACCAAGTTTTGCTTTTGTAAACAATTTTTTTTAAAAATACAAGTTTGACTTACTGTGACCAAGTCAATTAAGTACTTTTGGTTTGTGGACAAATTTAATTGTGTGTGTTGAGCTCTTGTATTGTGTGAATGTTTTGTACAATTCTATGCGAAATAAAATTATTCTGATTTATCACTTTCAATATTTTAGCAATATTTTGCCCTATACCAAGCCAAATTGACAATGGGCGAATTGATGGCAGCCATTATGGCTATAGGTCAAGTATCACGTACGTGTGTAACGATGGATACTCCTTGGGCAACTATAGTTCAGAGCGGACACTGACCCGTAGCTGTACCATTGATGCAAAGTGGACAAACGACCAGCCGAGATGTCAATGTACGTTTTGTCTGTTCAACTGGTGTTCAATGGAAACAAAATAATTTGTGGTTGTTGCTATCAGGATTAATTTGCAAATCAGTCATACATCTTGTGCGTGTAACGGGTTAATTGCATATTTGTTCTTGTTTGAGAACATTCATTAGCAGTTTGTATACTGTTCAGTACTGTTCTGTTAATGAATGAATTTGTTACATTTAAAAGTGAAAGCGGTATAGCGAAAGAATTTAGTTACCGCCATTAGTGTTAAAAGCCGTATGTTAAGAATGACGTGAGGTGTAAATTCGGGTTCAAAATGGCGTTTCTATGAGAGTGCAATTACAGTTAAAAAATTTGTCGGCTCATTTCGAACATTTTAATACGTTATTTTCAACCCATGGCTTATTGTTACATGTCTGCAGATGAGAAACCCAGGAAGTGCGAGGTTAGAGCCCTGTAAAACCGGTTTAAGCCTCCCAGTCGGTCCATATTGCCGACTGACCGTTCAAGGGCGGTAACGGTTGGGTTTTCTTTTTTTGTTAAATGACTTATCACAAATTTGTTCTTACTTTTACATTTTCCTGGCATGTTAATACCTTTGTCCTGTGTCGTTTCAAATTTTGATATATGTTGCAATGCTCATAGGACTTTGTCATATATTCTTTTTCATTAGAAAGCAATTCTGATGTATTTGTAACCCATTATGCTCATGGAATACTAATGATTCATCTAAATTATTATAATATCATATATGAGCATGCTAAAGTCTATCCTGTCATTTTTTAAAGTGCATTATTTCTTCACTTACGTTACTACCTATGTTTTAGATATCCGATCCTGCAGCAGTAGCCCATGTAGAAATAAAGCCAAATGTATAGATGTACCAGGGTCGTACAGGTGCGAGTGTGGGACAGGCTGGACAGGACAAAACTGTGAAACAGGTTACTATGGTGTAAATTTTAAAATACATCACAACGGCATATATATTGACATTATTGCAGCGTTATAGCAGAGTCATCTTTTTTTGGTTAAAGCAGGACACCGGACAAATGATACGACCTTCCGGCGCATCGCTTGTCTGCTGGTAGACCTACCCACGTTAGGTTATCGTTTTTTATGTTCTGATTCTGAAATACCATCGTAGAGACATATGTAGTCGTGTGATAGGAGAGAATGTGTAAGCGGCCCGGTAAGCTTAATGGCGAAAGGTCGCGGATTAGAGTCCCGGACTGGCTGAACATTTTTCTCCCTATGTTACAATGGCGCACAACGTAAATGACCCGCGGTCGTTACGATACCAGTGCTTGAGAAGTGCTTGTGAGTTGTCCGTAGAGCAATTTAGTCTGTGGAAATTTGTGGACGAATTTCAAGTTGCCCTGGGTGTATGTAGCCATGTGATAGGGAAAGAATGTGAAAACGGTCCGGTAAGCTCAGTAGGTAGACCATTAGCCCTGTTAGCAAAGTGTCCCAGGTTCGTTTCCGACCAGGAAGGTCTCTCTTTATATGAAGAATCGCCGGTGCTATTTATGTCAATGGGGGCTCAAACGGTTTTTTATTATTCATTTCGTATGTTCTAATTATCTTGCTCCACCTATTGTTTGTATACCTTGCATAGACAAGAAATACGGGTGCTAATAAAGTACAGAATTAAAAGTATACCTTAAAGAACCTTTACGTTGTTTTATCTATTCAGATATTCAGGCCCCCGTTATCCATGGATGTCCGGATAATACGGCCGTTATCTCAGACAAGACAATTACGTACTTCCTATGGAAGGAACCCCTTATCTATGACCCACATGGATCTAAAGTTGACTTCACGGTCAAGAAATTCTCCGAAACGTTCTCAAGCAAATGGATCGAAAATCTAACCACTCCCGTTGCCAACTTGCCTATGGGTGAACGCAGGATCGACTTTCCTTGGGGTGAACACAGAATCGAGTACTTAGCCGTTAAGCCGAACAATGAAATGACCGCTACATGCAATTTCACAATAACAGTGAAACGTACGTGTTTTTTTATCAAATCAGGTGTTGTATCATCATACATACATCATGTCATTATTACCAGCAGCAGCAGCTGCATCGCCACCAGCACCACCACCAAATTTCTACCACCGCTACCTTCTAGAATGCCACCATAATCATCATTATCCGCCATCGTTGGCATATAACATTTAACTTAAACAACTCAACACAGCATGTTTCTTTCTTGCTATTTTATTATGAATTAAAGCACATATCAAAAAATATAATTTACTGTCTCATTTTACTGCATGTTAGTTTAAGATTCTTTACAGGACTTCTGATTGGTTGTTTTAATAAAGTGCTAAAACTTAACTCGATAAATATAACTAGGTTGAAGATGTATTATTTTGATATTGTTAAATTAACTGCATCATTTCATCAGTCATTTAGTTTGTTTTTAATCTGCTTGCATGTTCAACGGTGTTATTGTTTACATTCGAATTCTTACAAATACATGTTATTCCATAGTTATTGCAAAGTAATCAGAAATTTTCAGACCTAAAACTTAAAAATTATCTTTAATTCAAAGGCCAAATATGCAACAGTTATGAACCTCCAAAAACATGATATAATATACAGTTATTTACTGGGAAATAAAAAAGCCGAAGTCAATAACTATTTTTGCGGTCAATATCAGCATATTTCCCAGCTAATAAGTAAAGAACTGTTTTATTACATGAACTATAAATAGGTAATAATAAGTAGTTTTTATTTCTGAAATTATTATCTAAAATTTAATGCAAGAAAATAGTTTACATTGTTTACTTCGTGAATATTGTTCGTCTGGGACGAGTATCCCACAATGCGTACAATTCTAAGGAAGTTTTGTAGATGCGCGCGCATAATATTGATGGAAATTTCGCATTCTATTAATAGACCGGTTAATCTCAGCGAAAGCGGGTCAATATCTATACTTATTGACTCGACTATTTTGGGGGTGTTACCAATCGTGTTGCGTCTATTTATAGTTCATGTAATAACTTTGTATCCTTAACGTCAAGAATCTTAACATTCTTTGCCCTGGGCCTGTTGCAGGGATATATGTAAGAAGAACATACTTTATCACATAACCTACAACGCCAGCGTGAGGGGACACTCATGCTTTAGTTTTGGTGACACACTAGTTAATTATCGTAGTGTGACGTCATTAAGTATGTGTAAGTGTATATGCCATTTCCTGATCAATTTGTTGTCCCCGTTTTATGCATTGTGTGGAAAAATTCATTTTAATTTATACAAAAAAAACATTTTAGTTATGTTATAAAGGAATCTGTTACCTTTTTATGGAAAATGGTCGAGAAAAGCGTGGAACTACTTTTTTGCACGGATTCTCCCAAACTGAATTACACATGTCAAGGCCGACTGTTCATACTATAAAAAGATGATGCATTGTAAACAAAGACAGCTGATTGTTTTGGTTATGTGATAAATAATATCTATTATTCGTGTTTATTTGATACTGACAATATTACACTCTATGCTTAAATTGATACGAAACACAAAGCTCCGTTTCGTATCATTGCATCCAACTTGTTTAGTAGTATCTTATGAACACTCATTTTAGATCCTCAATATACCTGTGCTTAGTTGAAACATTTGTAACATTTGACTGCTTAAAAGTACATGTACTGTGTTGTTGATACCGTTTTCAGCTGTTCCGTGCAAAGGTTTGCCAGTCGCCCATCATGTCCTGCTCTGTAACAGCTGGTTGACAACTTACAAGCGCGTTTGCAAACCCCTGTGTCTTGCCGAACTCCGACCGGTGAACGACGTTGCCTTTAAAGGTACGTAACTCTTCATGGTTCACAGACTCACGATCCGCACCTATCTTAGGAGCGGAATTACCCAGTGGTAGGACGCACCACTCTGGATCACGGGTTACGTGCTTCAAATCCCGGTCAGGCCGCTGCAAATTTTCTTGAGTAAGAAATATACCTCAAATTGTTCCAATCCACCAAGGTGTACAAGAGGGTTATTCGGGTCAATAATATGACTTCCCAGCGCCATGTGTCGGCTGCCATAGTACTGGATTGACGAATACACCAAATGACTATGGGGTAAACTGTAAAAGTCGGCTGGACAAGAAGTAGCTTGAAAGTAGACTTTAACACGGTTTTACATATACTGGTCGTCTGTTTCTGCTATCCGTTGTAGTGTTACCATACAAAAACAAGCATCGAAGGCGACCCAAAAGATAGAACCGAACAGGTGAACAGGAAAAAGGAATATGGGAATATATGGGGAAAAATAAAACACACAAATACAATTGTAGTTGCAGTTATGTTTAATATAAAAGCTTTCAGTAAATATAAATCTCCAGAAAAGTATGTTCAGTGTCCTCGGACATTATAGACTATGTTAAAATATAAATTATAATATTATATTATATTATACTAAAAATAAATATTAAAAATATATATATTGTGAGCGACTTTGAATTTTAAATATTCGTTACACCCAAGTTTAGATTTTGAAGTAAATAGTACATCCTGTAAAATAAGCTATGGTATTATTTTGTTTGTTGTTTAAATACATTATAACGACGTGTTGACATGCAGTCCTAACTACAGTTGACCTCGTTCTGTCAAAGTCACTGGGACCATGAAAATAACTTTGACTAAAGAGAACTTCGAGTGTTCAGACATTACAGTTTGTTATATTTTCAGGAACTGGGAGATTTTTTCCGATATACTTGATTATTCATTGCTATTGTTATATTTAAAACAAAACATTCGTGATTGCAGCATAATCAAACAAATATTTGTATGCATATTTAACAACACGTACTCACAAAGAGCCATATTAATTAACGTATGCAGAAATGTGTATAAATTTGTGCTACATTTACACTGTAAGGGCGGTTAATTTAAAAATGAAACCCTCACTTCGATCTCATTATAAATTAAAAATTCAAAATGGCGGATACTGAAAATTATGCGATCTCGGTGCATGGAAAATCAGCGAATGCTGGCATGACTTGTGCAGCTGTGACATTTTGGGCTCTGGCTGGTCATCCTTTTTGTCACTATAATGGGCGCTTCACCCGCAAGCATTTCCCTCTTCGACTACCATATTAATCACTCAATTGCCGATACTTAATACTTATAATAGTTCCCTCAAAATAATCATCATTATGACTTGTTTAATTGCTTCTTCCCCATCCGAACATAGCTCGCAAACATCTGTTTATGTCAATTTCATACCCCTGTTCTTCGGCGTCACGTTCACGCTGCCTCACTGATTGGTGGCTTCTGAGCTCTTAGTTTCGAGTCCAGCGATCGATAAAAGGTGTGGAGACACTAGACCGGGTATCAAAATTTCTTCGTGATAAACTGAAGTTTGTCTCAAAAGGATTTGACTTAAGTCACTTATATTTACAAAATATTCTGCTAAACGGGTTGAAAATAAATTCGCAATAACGAAGTTCAGCGATAGTTATGTCCGAATGAAAATATAATAAGGAGGAACATAGAATCCATGCATATTTGCTTTCTGTGTAAGGCAATTTCAGAATCTCACTGTGGAAAGAAGTCAACCAAAATTTTTCTTCTGCCACGGATGCGTACAATAAAACAACACATATCAAAAACAACAAAGAAGCCATTTACCGATTTATAACAAGTGGTATCGGAGTTCTGAACGCCCACAAAATAGTCTCAGTTTCCCACGTATACATTTCAGTGAACATTCCATAATAAAGGCGAATACAACATGATCCGCACTTTGCACGTATTTAAAGCATCGGTCACTCTACGTCGCAAACGAATGATCAACTGATAGAGTCCGTTCGTACATGTTTGGATCCTTTCAATATTCGTTTTTCGCCCGTTAACTTCACTCGTTGTCAAAGTGATGTCTATTGACTTCCGTAGCAAGTTTTAACAATTAATTTGTAATTGTCTTGACGTTTTATTTCAGGTGCATGGTACGAGTGTCTCGTAGACGGAAAGTGGCATGTGCCGACGTTTTCCGACGCATGTGTACCGGTAACGACCAAGTTTCCGTTTCCGAGGTTAGGTAAACCAGTGCCTGTCCTTAAGAAGGGTTGTAGCGATGAAAGAAACATTTTCGACGCTCGTTTGTACTACGTGAAGGAACTTCAAATGTCGCCATTGTATAGTGACTTGTGTCAGCATAAGGATTGTAAACCCAACAACGTGGAGGTCCACTGCTAAAATGTGCGGAGATCTGACATTTTAATCTTTCAGCACGTGCGGCAGATAAATGAGCCAGCGGCAGCAGAACCATAAATAGTTACTGTCTGAATTTAGCGAAGACTTCATCGTTGTTTGTTTGTTTGCAACAATCATAGGTGTGTGAGCTGATCTGATTTTGTCTCATTTTTAAACAAACAACTGCAAATCCAACAAACCCCAGACTGGCTAACACAACGACATGGATTACTGTTGTAGTCATAGCTAACATTGTCTGCCATTAGAAACATATGCACAGGTAGCAGGAAAGCGTTGTATCGTGTGTTTTTTTGTATTTTTTTTTCCATATTTTCAAAGCTTTCACTGTAGTCAGTCCCTATAATGTAGACACATATAGCAGTCACGCATTAAACACGGTCTCTGTAATATTTTTGTCACATTTTCAAAGCTTTCACTGTAAAGTCAGTACCTATAATGTAGATAAATGTATCCGTCACGCATTAAAACACGGTCTCTATAAAAGTTTGTCATATTATCATAGCTTTCATTGTAGTCAGTCCCTATAATGTAGACACATGTAGCCGTCACGCATTAAAACAAGGTCTCTATAATATTTTGTCACATTTTTAAAGCTTTCACTGTAATTTGTAATTATAATTTTGGAACATGTAGCAATCACGCATTAAAACATTATCTCTATTATATCTTGTCCCAATTTAAAAGCTTTTACAATATTTTGTCGGTGTTAACATATGCAAATAAGCAATGACGTGTTAAACAATACCTTAATTGTGGTTTCTTACATTCTAAAGAACTTACTATAGTCTGTCGTTATAACCATATATACACTGAGCAAAAACGCATTAAACATGGTCTTGATTATGTTCCCTCCCAACTGAAACGTTTTCACTATATTCTGTCTTTATAACCATGTACATATTGAGCAATTATGCCTGAAACCGGGTCTCGAATATGTTCACATTCAAAACGTTTTTACTATACATGCATTCTGTTCTTATAACCGTATATGTAATGATCGATGACTGATCAGCAATCTGTGATGCGTGGTTCAAATAGGAAATATATGTTTGTAAATGACAAGTGGATAAAACTTAAGATTTTTCCACCTATTAAACTGTTGAATAACACTTAAGATTAAAGCATGTGCATAAAAAGGACATATATCATATATATATATAATCAATAATATATAGTTGTTATAATCTTCAAACTGTTTTTCTATTTATTGTTTTTGCAGATATTTGTTCTTATTGTAAGTCGATTGTTTCTTAAAGCAAGTTCGTAATGCAGTTATTTGTTGATATTGCAAGTTCTTTGTTAATATTAAAAGTTCTTAGAACTTCAGTTGCATATGTTTTATATTTGATTGATCATTAGCAAGGGGGCTATACCACTAACATTTTTAATGACTTTGGTATATCGCATGTTCGATCTCCAGTTATATATCATCGATTATGTTATATCACATTCTAAAAGCTTTCACTATATTCCGGCCTCACATCCATGTACACCTTGAGCAATTTTGTCTAAAACAACGTCTCCAATATGTTCTATCACATTCTATTCCGTCCTTAAAGCCGTATATACATTGATAAATGACACATTAAACATGGTCTGATTATTCTCTATTACATTTTAAAAGCTGACATTTATTCTATATATATACGTTGAACAATGACGCATTATACATGACCTTGATTATGTTTTATCATAGTCTAAATGTTTTACTATATTATGCCTTTATAACCACATGCACATGTATCAATAAAGCATCAAAAAAGGGTCTCAACTATTTTGTTTTAAATAAAATGTATTTTAAATATGTAAAATTAAACGCACAACTATTGGTAAAATATGTATCACCTTCCATCTGCGGGCTATATTGTGTTCATTCCCAAGAAATACGATTTAGTTTATGTGTAGATATATGTGTTCATAGTCCATTGCGAAACACGTCATTTGAGAAATGTTAAATGACGACTTCATACCTTTTGGAAATAATAAGTACTATACTAACTTATTTGTAATAGTTGGTCGAGTGCGAAACAAGTCATTTTAACACAATTTTATTAAAATTACGAATTTCCTGGATAGAAAAAGTAATTTATAAACTTATTTGTTTGTAGTCGATTGCGAAACAAGTCATTTTAACTAGGAATGTCAACGGTTAGCCGGTTCAATGGCAATTTGCTCTCGGGTTAACCGTATAAAATGCAAAATACTTTTATATAAATATAATCAAAAGTCGGGCTTTGCTAAATTTGGCTTTCAACTACAACATTCTGTAGTGAATCATATCACGACTAACTGGCAATACACACACGTGTCGGGTTATTGTTAGGGTAATTACCTAGTCCAATTAAGTAAGACAGTCACTATCTCTATCTCTACCAATCTGTGTTATGTGCCATTTAAATGTTATATGACGACTGCACAATTTCTGGAAATAACAAGTACTATACTAACTTTTTTCTTTATGGTTTGCGTAAGAAGACATTTTTACAAATGTTAAATGACGACAGCACACTTCCATGATAGTTAAAATTACTTTATAATATTCACTGTATATAGTCGAGTGCGAAACAATTTCTATTTACCTGTATTAAAGCGACACCTTTCTGCGTAGGTGAATAGCACGTAGAACCAAGCGGTTTTCACTTCATATAAATTTAAATGATTGCGTCAATATTGAACCAATCAGCGTGTTGTTTATGACTGGCGTATATATAATGTTACTGCATGCGTCGTTCGTATATACACTAGGCGGCTTGGTTAACAATAACTAAATACGATACAATGCATCGCGACGCTTTTAATTCTCTCAAACCTAAATACAACACAATATTTTCAAAGCATATAAAGTTCGCAAATTACTTTTTATCAGAGGATTTTTATTCAACTTAAGGGTGGTTCCGCACAATTTTTAATAGAACAAGTATAAAAATGCTTATTATAGGCCTATTTGTTTGTAGTCTAGAGCAAAACAAGTATTTAATCAGGGATCTGCATATCATATTGTAGTTAAATTATTGTGTCCATAAATTACAATTAACGCTTAATTTGGCGCAGCAGTTCTTAGTGCGGTAAGTAGTTCATTATAGTTTGTTATGTAATACATATACTTGTTTAATATGTTCTGAATAGATAGTTTCCACATCAGTGAAGATCCCTTTTCTTGGCAGCCATCTCAATAGCAATTTCAAGTGACCGGCCGCAATAGCTCAGGTGGTAGAGCGTCGGCTTGCGGATCGGGAGGTCGTGGGTTTGATCCCCGACCGGGTCATACCAAAGACTTTAAAGTTGGTAGTAATGGCTTCCCTCCTAACGCTCGGGGCTAAGGGGACAGCATTACGCCTGACTCGTCGGTGTCAGTATAATGGACCGGCCGGGTTCAGTCCCTGGGCACCTCATAAGTGCCCCTGTGCTATAATGATAGAAATGTCGCTGCGCAGTATCGGCCAAAATGCCGGCTAATCCCAATCCCAATTTCAAGTGATTTTCAGATAAATTTTATGGAAGCGTAAAATTTATTTTCTTGTAATTTCTTCATTTGCGGTCCAAAAATTAAAAGCTATACACTATTGGAAAGCTCTTGAAATTCATATTTTTAGAATGAATTTTTTTTAATTGATAAATGCACAAAGAATATAATACAGATAAATAAATAAAAGTATTGGCTCATCCTTAAAAAATGAACAATGTTACTTATTTGGTTGTATTCTTTTTACCTTTTAAACTATCAAAATATAGTTTTGATATTTAAAATACTTCATCAAAGCTGTTAAATTTGATATTAAATTCAGTAAATTAGACTGAAAAATAACAACACGGTGAGAAAGTTAATTTTATTTATAGTCAACCATTTTTGTGTAGTTTTTTTCAAATCGAATAATACCATATTCTTTTCTAAACACTATGTGGACATTATTGTTCAATGACGTCACTACTTTCGTCATAACGTATAGAAAATATCAGCGCATGGACATTTTGTTTTCAAATAGATCGTTTTTCTTTTCGTTGCTTATATTGGAGATACTCGTCAGGAAGTGCGAGGTTAGAACAAAGGTATTTCACATGCAAGCCAAGTGAAAAGTAAGAACAAATTTGTGATAAGTCATTTAACGAAAAGAGCAAACCCGACAGTTACCGACTGGGGTGCTTAAACCGGTTTTACAGAGCTCTAACCTCGCACTTACTGACGAGTTTCTCAAATGCATGCAATAAAAAGAAAAACGATCTATTTGAAAACAAAATGTCCATGCGCTGATATTTTCTATACGTTATGACGAAAGTAGTGACGTCATCGAAAAATAATGTCCACATAGTGTTCAGAAAAGGAATATGGTATTATTTCGATTTGAAAAACAACACAAAAATGGTTGACCACAAATAAAATTAACTTTCTGAATCATGAACAAACATGACCAGAGACGAATAAATGGTTGTAGCATCCTCTGTGATCATAATCCTAACCGTGTGAGTGCTTGGCTTCTTCTGGTGTCCTTGTCTTGTGTAATTTCTCAAATTCAACATCTGTTTTAAAAATTTTGAAGCAAAGTCTTCCATTTGAAAACCATGATATCTTTGGAAGTCAGGTTGCTTTATCTTATCCCAAATAGTTTAAACATTGATAATAAAATTAATTATTTGATATAATTTAGGATCAGGGACTATTTAAAAGAAGAGAATGACAAAAACAAAATGCATGTCTTTTGTTATTATCGGACCCACTGCTTCTGTCAGTGTTCTACTGACTACACTGAATATAACGAGTACACGTTTGGTAAATCTGTTTATTATTTGCGTCCTTAACAATGTTTATATTCAAATTTCATAGACATAACATATGTCATTGATTTAATAGCTTTCAACTGGCACTTATCAGTTTATTTGGATACAAAAAAGGTCCAAGCGAATCAATTCCAATTTCTTTGGTCAGTGCTGTATATTTTTTTGTAATTCTTGTACCTTGTTTATATATAATTAATAATTACATTATTTTCCCAAAGATTATGACTTTAAGTTCAGCTTGTGTTGCTTTCCGCAATGTCTAACTGTATTTATTTACAGTCTTTGCTCATGTAAACTATTGGTTATTTCTACAGCTTGGTTTGAACAGAAAAATGAGTGTTTTTGTTGTTGTTGTGGTTGCACGGATTTTTTAAATACGGTTTTATATTTTTTCAATTTGTTGTTTTTGCGTCTAAAGCTCTATAATATAGATTATAATGTCATAACTTATAGACGTAGCGACAAGAACTCCCGTAGTTTAAGACAAGCGGGTTTTTGTATTCAGTGTGTATAGGTAAATTAAAAAGGTCTTATCAAAATTTCCACAGATATTTAAATCTAAATAACCTCTAGACAAACAGGGTAAATGTAAACGTGACAAAAACTCAGAGACGAGACATAACACGCAAAATAAAAAGCAGTTACCGCCTTGGAACGGTCAGTCGGCAAAAGGACCGACTGGGGTGCCTAAACCTGGTTTATAGAGCGCTCCAGCCTCGCACTTACTGAAGGTTTTTCTATCAAACAAATAGTGTAAATAAAAATAAAGAAGTGAGCACCTGTATCGGGAGTACTGAATAATTAGTAACCATATTTCACAGTCTAAATTCCAAACGGAAAACGTTTACTTCCTTCGCTTCTGCTTGATAATAGTTCTGATAAACTTTAGCATTGCTGAAGTCTTTCTATCTTTCCACTGTAAAGGGAACACACTTTTCCGGTATCTATGTGATGTGAGTAATTTGCCCTTAAAACAATTAAACGTGAAAAAATAGTGTGCTAATCTTTGCTATGTTATGTAACGAAACGCTAAAGACATACACTTCATTCATAAACTTTCATTCATGGATACATTCGAAGCTATAGACCTTTTTCATGAGGCGGGGATGAAGGAATATCTGGATGTAAACACATGGAGAGGTTGCGGTTTGTGAGGCTGAGAACACGAGTGTCCTGTTATCCATCATTATTTTACATGTTTTTTAATTAAACATTTCAATTTAAGCTTTGTTTTAATGCGTATCAGAAATACTGGGATTAAAAGTTGAAATGAAATTATTGAGTGCCCAGAAAATATTTTTATTTATAGTCTTCGTTAAATACGCACATGTTAAAGTTCACTAAATTACCACGTAATGTTGAAGAATAAATGTATACTATTAAAAAACACTCATGACATACGTGAACCCTCGGCACAAGTTTATAGGATAAAATAATCCTATACACTACATCTATCACTTTTTTAAGAACATTTTATGGCGTATTCTACAGCCGGCAAACAGAACGATCGTGATTATGTAAGTATCATTGCACCAGATACATCCGAGGGATGATTATCACGGGGACGGAATTACTCGAGGAATTCTTAATGTGCTCAGCAAGGTCAGTGACATACAGCACAAAGCATCGTCGTTTTTATTTCAAAACAAAAAAGTTGAAATACTTAATATAATAATATTTCCTGATCCTCATTTCTGTTGTCTTTGGTTTGAACCGGTGTGTTGGAGATTACATGCTTTAAACGTTTAAAAACAGCTGGATATATGATGAAGAAATACATGTAATATACAGACCTACCCCCACTTCTTTGGTGGAAAATATACTCGGTACTGGCATTTTCTTTGGTTTAACATTTACCCTGTTTGCCTTTGTCTAGACGGTGTTTAGTTTAAAATATCTGTGGCATTCTTTAAATGTGTTCATAAAATATTAATTGATTTCAAATTATAAATTAACTCACTGTGAATATCTACTATCTACGAAATAAAATTTATTAACATTGAAGTGCCATGTCGCAATTGCGATAGAAAATTATGAGAACCCACATTTGCGATTTTTTGTGCCAAGAACAACAGCAGTAGCAATAACAACAACAACAAAAAATACATAGTTTTTATTATTCGTAATGTGCAACTTTGTGACACTTCAGCAAGAATTTTAGATCAGATGCCTCCAGGACACCCAAAAACGTCATGACTGACACGTGCATTCTATTTCAGACACTTATACAGCACGCGCCTGGAGCGTTTCTTGCGTCATAAATAATAAGAAACTGCATTAAGTATTCAATTATTAACAGCATCATTTAAAGATTTAGACGGGTTCTGGTTAATTTGATTCGCACACAAACAGGTCTACAAAATTTACATCGTTGTTTAATGAATGTGTATTCACTGTCATAGGATCCTTACTGTTTACATATGAATACAGTTTTATCATACCAGTGTTGATATTATTATTATTATTATTATTATTATGACTATTATTATTATGACTATTATTATTATTATTATTATATATTATTATTATTATTATTATTATTATTATTATTATTATTATTATTATTATTACTGGCTAACAATTATGCTCATGTACAAGTGTAAATATATTTGTTGTCTCCAAAGTCGGAAAATAAGATTGAATTATAAATATATATATCATCTAAAATGGTGTAAATTGTGTTGAGAGTGTGTGCACCTTGCTTAGTTTAGATGATACGAGGCCTTATTTAGATATTTTCTGAACTGTTTGGGTATAGTTTATCTGAACTCTTTTAAAACTTAAAATTCTCGAGAGAAAACGAGCCTTTTTCATGTTTAACTACAAAAGGTAACTACAATGTTATGTGGTGCTACATAACCCGAGTATATTGCTCAAATAATATATAATAATATCTGCGTATAATACATATTTGTTTTACAAAAACATATACAAAGATAAAAACTGCAGTGTTTTGAAAGGAAATGTAACAACAATATTTTTTTTTACATAATTGAAAACTGCTAATAGTTTGTTTCCATTTAATAATATAATACCGTGCGTTATGTTTAAAATTATGATGCACCAACTAGTATTGTTATTTTAATATACTGCTGCAGTTATTCAATGAGAGACATCAATGAATAGTCTCCCCTAAATAATCCCTAAATGCAAGTAGGTCCTTTTATATGTTTGACTCCGTTATGCTTGTGCTTTTTGGAGTGTATTTGGATTTTTCTGCTTTTTTGTTAATGTGGTTAACCAATATCAACAAACACTTCCATTATTTAAATGACATATTTCTATATTATCTAAATGGAACTTAAGCTTATATTTATTCCAAAGTAAGAAATTACACTTTTTGTAATTGCAATATCTACAAAAGAACAGGCGACAAGTTTGAAATACCTCGGATATTAACTTACTAGGGAGACAATTTCCATTTCACTAATATACCACAATCAATGAATGTTTCCTAACATGGAAGACGTCTTAATATACTTTTTGTCGTGATAAAAACTCAATATGTTTCTGAATTTATGACTTAGTAAATCGATGTTTAAAACCCAAACAGCCCAAAACATGCCCCATCATGTCAATATGTGTTCTTCATTTATGAAATTATTACGCTGATCAAATTAGATATACTTTTACATTAAACAGAATTTAACCGTAGCTTAGAATCATGGAATTATTTCATGATTTACAAATTATTAAATTACATCTACACTTTGTCTAAAATTTTACATAACAAAACTAGATATTTCTGCTGTTTTTAATTATCATTATTATTATTATTATTATTATTATTATTATTATTATTATTATTATTATTATTATTATTATCTTTTAATTTATATAAGTAATACAAACTGATTTCAAATTATATCAGGACACAAAACTGTAGGCCACTAATTTCTTGTACCTGAAATATTCTATCAGCAAAGATTTAATTTACGAAGAAGGTCAATATTTGTCACATGACCTTCTGGTCATGTGACAAGTTGTAAACAGGGGAGGTAACTGATACACGTGTTCTTCAACGCGAACTAATACAAATGACCATTAATGGGAAAAAGAACGATATTACATAAAAATAAAGCAAAATGTGTTTAAGCATTTCTTGTAATGAGTGTTCCGCAAACATCTAGTGACTCTAAATCAATACTTAATATCAGCAACTAGAACTGCAAACTTCCAAATTTTAAATATATAAAAGCAAATCCGTTTTGCCTAACGTTTCTGGAAAAGCTAAATAAACATGAAATGACAGCGAACCAATGTAGAAGTTGTTGTACCTAATTCAGTCATCTGACCATTGCTTGGCTCTTTTGTGATGATGTCATTTACAATGAAATATCCGTGACCTGAGCTTCATTCCACTGATACTTTGTACCAAGTCCTTACTTACTTAAGAATGATGACATGAGCATTTGCAAGATAAACAATAAAGAAATATCGACTGCATTTCTTTTTATTTACTATGTACAAAGGCACTTTACAATAGAATAGAGTTGTGCAATTTACCAATGGAATTTTGAGTTCATTTGCCTATTTCTTTATGTATGTTACAGCAGGGATTAAGCAGAAATGGAAGTGAGTATCTTTGATTGCAATTTCCTAACACTGCATTTGATAACTGTTTGCATTTAAGCAAAATATACCATGAAATTCATGAAATTCATGAAATACATTGATTTATGTTTCCTGTCTGAATTTTACCGATTTTTGTCATTTCATTCATCCTATTAGGACTGTTACGTGTATTTGCCTTTGAAGGACATTGGACTTTAGTTCCTCAATTCCACCTATACATAATGGGATGCTACAACCATTTACACTTCTTCTCTGGTCATTTTGTCTTGATTCAAAAGTTTAATTTCATTTACAATCAACAATTTTTTGTAGCTGCTCAAACAGAAATGATAAATGTTTTGATTCTACATACCGTTTGGACATTATTTTTCAATTACGTCACTCCTTTCTTTATACGTTATAGATAATAAGAAAACGTAAACGCTAAGATATTTTTATTCAAATAGATTGGTTTTCTTTTCATTGCTTGCATTTGGAAACCCATCAGAAAGTGCAATATTAGAGCTCCGTAAAACCGGTATAAGCACACGAGTCGGTCCCTTTTGCCGACCGGCCATTCCATTGCGGTTACTGTTTGGTTTATTTTTCAATGACGTCACTACTTACCGTCATAACTTATAGCAAATATCAGCGCTTGGACAAAATTGTATTCAAATAGATCGTTTTTCTTTTCATTGCTTGCATTTGAGAAAGTCGTCAGGAAGTGCGAATTTAGAGCTCTGTAAAACCGGTTTAAGCATCCCAGTCGGTCCATATTGCCAACTGACCGTTCCAAGGCGGTAACTGTCGGGTTTGCTCTTTTCATTAAATGACTCATCCCAAATTTGTTCTTACTTTTCGCTTAGCTTGCATGTGAAATACTTTTGTTCTGTGCCTTTTCGGAGTTTGGTATATGTTGCAATACTCATAGGACTTTGTCATATATTCTTATTGATTCAAAAGTTTAATTTCATTTACATTCAATAATCTTTTGTAGCTGCTCAAACAGAAATGATAAATGTCTTGATTCTAAATACCGTATGAACATTATTTTTCAATTACGTCACTCCTTTCTTTTAAAGACGTTATAGATAATAAGAAAACGTAAGCGTTGAGATATTTTTTATTCAAATAGATTGGTTTTCTTTTCATTGCCTTCATTTGGAAACCTAGTAGGAAATGCAATGTTATAGCTCCGTAAAACCGGTTTAAGCCCACCAGTCGGTCCCTTTTGCCGACTGGCCATTTCATTGCGGTTACTGTTGGGTTTGTTTAATTAATCATTATAGATTTTACATGTGGCTTGCATATGAATATCTTGCTTTGTGCCTTTTCAAAATTTGGTATATGTTGCAATGTCCTTATGAATTTGTCATGTTTCCTTTATTATGATACACAGCTTTAGTCAATTAGTTAAACTACTCTGGAATTGAGTAAACAGCTACGTGCCAAAAACATCTGTGTCGAGAGCCATTGTACAGTACCGTCACCCTTTATCCCAGGTCGAACCGTAGCTGTATTCGTCGCTCGTACGTCTCGTTGGTCGTCAGAAACACGTGCATTTTAGTTTGGGTTTTGCCGAGCCATAATATAAGGTTTTAATCGTATATTTGAATTTTCGTTGTTATAATATGTTGTGTACTAAATTTGCTTTATATGTTTATTTACTTTTGGATTGGACTCTATCGTTTTAAAGGCAAATAATCCAGTTGGGAGCTCAGACCATTTTCCCGCCATTCATTGCGCTTTGCTTAGACATTATTGAAGGAACTCGTACTAAAAGAAGCGTAAGGAGGTTTTGACATGTTGTAAAATTATTTGCATTTCTAGTCCTGTATTTCTAATACTTTAAAAATATTTACTTGGAATTTTATTCTTTGATTAAATGTATTTTCCTTTATCTTCTGCAGCGAACTTTGGCTTGTAGTGACATAAGTATTCAAAGTAGTTATTACAGTACGTCCTCAGAAATTGTTAAATTGATTTGTCAGTATTTGTTCTTAAACTTTGCTTTTGTTAATTTCAGTATTTTACGGCAATAAACATACGAACAAAACTTAGACTCGTTCACCTGAAGTAATACTTGCGTAGTATTAATAAAATAATTCTCATCTGCAAACAAGGAACCCGAATATATTTGGTTATATTATTATTAGTAGTAGTAGTAGTACTATTAGTACTATTATTATTATTATTATTATCATCATCACTATAATTCATATTTTTACTATAATTATTATTATTACTATTTTTATTATAATAATCATCATTATTATTATTATTATTATTATTATTATCATTATTATTACTATAACTATTATTATTATCATTATTATTACTATTATTATTATTATTATCATTTATTATTATTATTATTACTATTATCATTATTATTATCATTATATTATTATTATTATAAATTATTATCATTATATTATTATTATTATTATTATTAATATTATTATTATTATTATTATTATTATTATTATTATTATTATTATTATTATTATTATTATTATTATTATTATTATTATTATTAAACAGTGTTTTGTTGTTCCTTGTGTAACAAACATCAAATTGGCTTCGGTCACTCCGATGGCTAATATGGCACCATCACTTGATGTTGTGAGTATTCATTCTGCAGATGTAGATACAATTCTTTCCTGTAGTCAAGCCTAGTGGATCGTTCAACTGCTTGACCCGATACAGCCACCGGATGACACTTGTAGTAGTCATACATGTGATGGTGTGGTTGTTAATACTACTCACGTATATCAGCTTGATACTTTCAAGTAACAGAGAAGCTTGATTAACACTTGACTAAGTTTATCCGTAACTATTCGGCGGCATATTTTGGAAAACGTAGTTGTTTATGCACTCAGAACCTCTCTGTAATTTCTATGAAATATCTTGTATTCAGGACATGTCCGGATACCGCCGAATAGTTACGATTGGTAGTTTATATCTAAACTAGTTCCAATCCTACCACTGGTTTAACATGTTCCGATTTTCAAAGTCACGCGATCGATGATGTAAATACAGTCATATGATATCCAGTCATCGATATATCGTTATATTTTATAATCTTACAGATAGCGAGGTTGTAGAAGATAAAATAGGACACATGAGATTTAACTGCGATAAAATGCACAATACATGAAATGTATATGGTATGTATATGGTATGTATATATATATATATATATATATATATATATATATATATATATATATATATATATATATATATATATATATATATATATATATATATATATATATATATATATATATATATATATATATTCTTTGTAAAAGTAGTTTCAAGACAACTAAATTGTTATAAACGCATTGGCATATATCTGTGTAAATCAGGCAAACCAGCCACATTTTATTCATTTATCACATCAAGTTTATCTTTTGCTCTTTAACATAGCATTTTTGAAAGACGACGATGACAAAGAAAGGTGTTAATATATAAGAAAGGTCTGTGGATTAAGTAATGTATAATTACAACATGTGTGTTTTATTTAAATCGGATTGGCTCATGGTCGTGTTTTTGAATATATCATCATTAATATTAATGGACGGGCTTTTTATTGCATTACTATGAAGGCACGCATCATTGTTTACATGTATACTACTACGGGGAATTGCAATTCTGTTTACAAAAATGCTTGAATGTTTATCAAAATGAATAGAATGTCAATTATTTCTTGTGTGTGTTTGTATGGACATTTTGATTATAAACTTTGAACTACGACGTAACTATCCATACAATTAATTAAATGATCTTGCGCTATAAATTGAATGTCAGTCAGTTTAATAAGTAATTCAATTAGATTGCATATACAATGACACGTTTAATCTAGTTTTCACACTCCCCAGTCCTTTTTCTTAACCACAAACAGCATTTGTCACGTTTCAGACAATCATGTAGTTCAGATACATTGGAAAATTCAGTTTTCCAATTGCCTTGGAACGGTCAGTCTGCAAAAAGGATTACCTGGGGTGCTAAAACCAGTTTTACAGAGATCTAACCCCACACTTCCTGATGGGTTTTTTAAACGCAAGCAATGAAAAGAAAATACATCTATCCGAATAAAAAATGTCCAAGCGCAGACGTTTTCCTTGATATGTTACGACGACAATAGTGACGTCATCAAAAATAATGTCAACTTAGAATTTAGAAGAGAGATAGGCATCATTTTTGTTAGGAAAATCACACAAAATTGTTGATTGTAAGTGAAATAAAAAATTTGACTAAAGAAAAAAAAAATTACCAGAGAAGTGTAAATGGTTATACCATCATGCTCGTGTGAAAATGGAATTGAGGATGCCAAGACCAATGTCCATCAAAGTAAATACATTCAACAATCCTTGTAGGATGAAATAAATGACAACATAGATTACATGCACGGGGAAGATTTTTACGACCACCACACTGCACAGATAACATTGTTGTAATCATGAATAAGAATAAATGACAAGGTCCTATGAGAATTGCAACATATACCAGACTCCGAAAAGGCACAGGCCAAAAGTATTCACATGCAAGCTAAATGTAAAAGAGGCAACGTATTTTTGAACTCTTATGACACGTTTATTTCAACCAAACCAGATAAAAGAAATACGTACAAGTTGCAACTTTTGATTTTTTATCGCTAGTTAAGAAAACTTTCATGTAAGTTTAAATATATAAGGCATACAAACTAAGTTGCTAAGTAGTTATATAGAAAGGGATTGATACTAAGTCAACCAAACACCATAGCTGCGCTGCAATACCTGGAGAACACCACCTAAAAATAAAATGAAAAATAAAACTTTAATTTAATTTTAAGTCTTATATCTACTACTATGTCAACAGTCACCTATCAATGTTATTAATGTTAATTTCACTGTTGATGTAAGCTTTCACTATGCAAACTTACTGGGCTAGCTGATCGCTCAGCAATAATGGTACACTATGTTGTTTTTGTTACACTCCGACGGGAAATCATTACAGAGTTTGGCGTAGGCGGTGTGGTTTTGCAACTTGCCTACATAAAACTCTCCAATCACCATCTTCTGTTCACTGTCTGTGCAGTTGGTGTTTTTCGGACCGTCCCATTTCATACCCAATGTCCCGACTGGAAATAGAATTTAAAACATATCACAGTTCAGTTAACAGCCTCAAGTATTTAAGCCACAGAGCATTGGTACATAACACAATAAGGCTTATGGAAAGGTAAAAATAAAAAAGGTCATAACTAAGTCGTTCTACCACCTTGCTGATCACAAACAGAACGGGTCCAATTTTAACGAACAGTGAAGCATAAGTGATTGTGAGCATTATAGCAAGCGACACCGTCGAACATTTTAGAAAGATTTTGCAGTACACATGACCTTACATGACCTTGTTTACTCGCGGTCAGTTATTCATGCTTGTGAAGAAGTAGTGCGTGTACATAACAAATATGGATGTCTAAGGAGACTAGACGGCTCAAATATGTCCAGGCATGCTTCAATTTTTAACATTAATATTTTTATCGGCTTAAACTCGAAGTTCATTATATTGTAGTCACTCAGGAATATATGAATTATGAATGAACAATGCCGCATACGAATATATCTCATTGTCTTGTGAAAAGGATCGACATAGGTGGCGAACTGCTGTTAGAAAGAGTGTTTTACTGACGATGCATTTTCTACTACTAGGCCGAAATATTTGTAAACTCCTCACTGCCTTCTGCGGCTCTGAACAATATGTATGTTTGTAATGGCACATGTCTCTCAAATCGTCTTGGCATTTCAGTCTAAAGATACCGCACGCGTTCGGAAATGAATGGCGCTCTCGAAACTTTTAGATTAAGATCACAGGAGTGTAACAGGTAGTAGGTAATTTCAAACTTAGTTTACTTTGGTCGAATTCGGTAGCATGTATGAAACATTTTTAAGGCCTTACTTATGTTAAAATGAAAATTCAGTTAGAAAGTATTGTATGTTTAATGAAATGGTTTCAGTATCGGATGTTAGTGACTCTGATGTAACTGTTGTCCCAATGTTTAATCTATATTTAAGACGAGGTGTTTATTTACAGCTTAAGACTTGCCTGCTTTTAAATTTCCAATGCGTTTTACATTTGGTTTACTACTGAATAATTTTGATCCTTGCTTGCACACCTGTAATCTCGTGCAGGGTCAAACCTACACCGCCGAAACAGTGCTTTGATTTTAATTTGTAAGGGACCTAGCGAAAAGTAAAATTTTGGGCCGTAACTGTTCTTCTGGTGGGTTGTTTCAGAACGTTTATGACTGTAAATTTTACGTACTGTCGCTGTTGAACACGGGCGATGTATTTTAATTACAACACCTCTTTGTCTGATCCAAGTAAAGCGGTGTGCGGCGATTAATGTTATCACAGATCAGACGGTGATCGTCCGGCGAGTTTTCTTCCTACCTGACCCGAACGAATTTTCCGGGCGCCATTTACTTTTAAATATTTCCAATCCAGCGACGGGCGCCATGAGATGAGCAAAGCTTTTAGCTGCCGCCACTTGATTTTAAAAACTTTCAGTCGGGTACCGCTTTCGCGCCAGAAATAATGTAACCAGACGCTGTACGGCGGCAGGTCCATATTTGTTATTATAGCATAAATACATTACACAGCTATTCACATAACCGACACATATATTTTAAATGTCTATTGATAACAGAAAATTTCTTTCATAAGAAATGAATTTTCATCTACGGAAATCTGGAAATAAAGAAAAATTTGTAGGATAAGATGACGCGTTCAAGTATATACTTACGTCTCTTTGGCAAACAGTAGTAGCTGTAATTCTCGTCGGCGTTCCACATCCCTTTAGCATCGCATAGGAACGTATTGTTGGCAGGAAAAAGCGGATTAAAGCCAGGCTTGCACATCAGCGTACAGACGTTGCTGTTGTCAGTGTCCCAACCATTACATACATAGAAACCGTTTTCCACTTCCTTCAGATCCTGGCACGGCAACGCTAAAACATTGCAAACAATTGGACATAATATGCGTATAAGTAACTGCATAAAGATATATAGGCAGTATATGCTACTTAACAGTGGTGGTATAAACAACGGTTTAAGCGGCAGTACAAGCACCGGTCTGGCGGTATAAGCAACTGTCGTAGAGGCGGTATAAGCAACTGTCGTAGCGGCGGTCGGTAAAAGTTATATATAATCATAACATTTTCGTGATAAACACAATACTACAACTATCATGATAATTCTATTATTATTATTATCGTTATTGTTATTATTATTATTTTTATTATTATTGTTATTATTATTATTATTATTATTATTATTATTATGTTGTTGGTGTTGTTGTTTTTTATTATAATTATTATTATTATTATTATTATTATTATGTTTATTATTATTATGTTTATTCTTCTATTCTTCTGTTTCTTATATTTATTTTAATTATCTCATTATTCTTATTCTTATTCTTCTTCTTCTGTTATTATTCTTATCCTAATACCTTATTATTATTATTATTATAATTATTATTATTATTATAATTATTATTATTGCCTTATTATATTATTATTATTGCAATTATTATTATTATTATTATATTTATTATTATTATTATTATTATTATTCTTTATTATTATTATTATATTATTATTATTATTCTTATTCTTCTTATTATTATTATTATTCTTCTCTTCTTCTTTTCTTATTCTTATTTTTATTCTTATTTAAAACAATTGTATACCCCAATTTTAACAATATTACTATTCTATTATCATAATTATATTATTACATTAAATTCTAATAGTGGCTCCATGTTACCCCCCCAATTTTAACAATATAACTACAATCATAATTATAATTACAACAACAATAGTGGCGCCAGTGGCCTAATGGTAGAGTCATCGGCTTGTAACTCCTCTGACCGCTTTAAGTCCCACCGCGTAGGTTCGAGTCCCGTTCGTGGCGAAGACGTAATGTGGGAAGATCTGCCAGCTGACCTGACGTACGCCGGTGGTTCTACCAGACATTTGCCAGTGGTCATCTTCCACCAAAAGCTTGACTTCGCTCTAATGATCATTACCGCCGCTACGATATATATTTTTTTTAAAAAAAACAACGAATAAACGCACGTTTCACAAAGATGGTGAAAAGACAGGTCGCTTGCAGGCCGTTGTTTTCTTTCTCCCCTCGATAAAACACATGGGACTCTCCCCATGGAAACTCGAACTTTGGATGATTGTAGTTTTTGGATATTTTGATGGTCTCATGACGAGCATCGAAGAACTCTGGTTCGCGCCACTCATGCATGGCCATTAGCTCTTGTGTGTAGATCTCATAGCTCACAGGACAGTTTCGGACTACAGGGGGAGCCACATCTGTATAGTAGACTATACTTTAATACAATATAATTTAAAAGATAAAGTATAATTAGTCTTGTTGGCGTTTTAACTTTTTTAAATATCCGTGTTACGCTTTTATATTTAATTAAGTAACGACATTTATAGAAGAGTGGTGGTAGTCAAGCAGTAGGACGCACAGTGTCTGTTGTTAAAATCTCGGTAGCGTTTCAGCCAATTTTATTTCAGCAAGAAAAAATACATTAAATTGTTCCACTCCACACAGGTGTCTTAATGAGTACTAGAGATGTGTGAGTCGGGTCACGCACATGACCTTCATGCGTCATATGTCTCGACTGCTGATAGTGGATTTACGAATCCATTGTAGCCATTGACCAAGTGCGAAAAACTAAGTAGATGGCTGAATATGCATTGGTATAGTAGACTATAAACCAGGCATTTACTGTTATCGTTTTACCTTTAGAAAGTAAACGCAAACCATAGAAACATCACAGAAAAATTTGGCAATATAAACTCGAAAAATTGAACCATTTCCACGAACCATTTATTTTAAGAAGAAAAAAAAACGATGTAAAGCATCCAAGGCGATGGATAGGGCATGCATTTAAGGCAAGAAGATGAAATAAAATGATGAGAGTAACGAACAATTACTCTGACAGCAACTAGACTATTTGCTACTTTACTTTCTTCCACGTTGTCCGCTTTCAAGCTGCAAATTGTTAACATCAGCACATGCTGGTTGTTTTGTTATAAAAGACCTCGCCAAACAGCTGATAATTTCTATTAATGCCTGCTACCTTTTTGTAATTGCATGCTTCACTTTATTGTTGCCAGCTACACTGTTAAAGTCCCGGTCCCACCGCACGAACGTTGTTGTAGCGTTCTTTAAACGGTAGGGAGTGGGTACTGAATTTCGAAAACGCTCGTCACCGCGCACAAAATGGGAAAGAAATCGAAAACACGGGCGTTGTCTTAGCGTTGCTATAGCGTTTGTTTAATGGTAGCGAACGTTGGTTAAGCGGTGACGTAGCATCGTTAGAGCGGCGGTGAACTTTGCCGGAGCGGAAAATTGACCCTTTCTTACCGCTCCCGATATTTCGTGCAGCTCAAAACTTTCGGAGCGGTAGGAGGGACCATAAGCGGTGGCCAACGTCTGCTGAACAGTAACAAGCGGTGATTAACTTTTTTCACCGCTCCAGGAACGCTACAGCACCGTTCGTGCGGTGATACCGGGGCTTTAAAGTGGAATACACGTTTTTGTCCGCAAAAGGTCTCATAGAACAGCTGTATTTCCTTTTTCCTGCTACACTATCGTCCTCATGCATTTCATTAGAGGTTGCCCTCAGAAGCCCCGAAAATGAACAATGTGAGGAATGTCTTGTGATTAATCTACAAACTTGTAAGACTTAAAAAGAAACAGTTCGGATGTGATAAAGAGTCGATGTTTTCTATATGACCCTTATAGATGTCTATCAGAGAGTTCAGTTAGACGAGACGAGCCCTACCACCAAGACAACACCATGCTGTTCGACCATAGATGGAGGAGTTAATTAGTTTAGTATGCACATATTTTATAGTGGTAGAGGTCGTAAAACGATTACTTCACTGTCACTGTTTAGCAAGACTCTAATCTTCTTGTTTTCTCTGATACCATTGCAGCCTAAGGCTCTGGTCAGTCTGTAAAACCAATCCTTACCACACACACACACACACACACACACACAATCACCACAAACACATAAGCACACACGCACACTGTTTTTCTGTCTCTGTCTGTCTGCCTGTCTGTCTCTCTCTCTCTCTGGCTCTTTGTCTCTCTCTGTCTCTCTCTGTCTCTCTGTCTCTGTCTCTGTCTCTGACTCTGTCTCTCTTTCTCTTTCTCTCTCTATCTATCTCTGTGTTCTTCATCCTATAGTTGAAATTTAAGAAGAAGAAGGTGTTTAATTTTAAGGTGTCCTAGCATCTTATTGTAATATGCACAACAGTCAATGCATTTATGGTGCATACATTGTATTTCATCATTAGTTCGTACAAGATACTATAGTTTCTAAAACTAACGTTGAAAAAACATTTTTCTTTAAAGAAAAAATCTATATCATCTTTTGCAACAAATGCTCATACCTATTTCGCAGTTCGGACCTTCCCAGTCCGTTCCGCACTGACATGTGTAGCCGTTTGGAATATTGGTACATGTCCCATTGTTCTTGCATGGAGAGCTCGAACAAGAAGCCATATCTAAAATATAAAAGGAAAATGCAAACAGGTATACTTTTGGGATGTCTTCAGGTTTCACCTAGGGGTTGTCAAATGTTTGCTGTATTTGAGCGCTAGACTAAATATATAACTCACAGAAAATGCATGCAAACACGATATTCGATCAAACACGATTATTTATGCCGAAGCAATCTCAAAACCGTTCGTATGTATCTGTTTAACAGTCCGATATATATATATATATATATATATATATATATATATATATATATATATATATATATATATATATATATATATATATATATATATATATATATATGCAAGGTCGGTGCCCTCATCAGTACTTTTCCTAATTTAAAGGAATACGGGAACAATGCAGAACATCAAAGTCGCCGGAGACCGGAAATAATGTATCAGAAAGCTAGATATACATAGCATATTAGTATTAAGCAATTGCTTTATGGAATAAAACATGTTTTAAGGATTTTCGACTCTAATAGTGATGTCTCTGAATCAGGAAATGGTTATTATTCCTAGCAAGTATATGCTATAACTCACTTATTGGCAAAGTTTAAGTCAAATTTACCAACTGATAAATTTTTTATACATTACTGAAGTTTACTACCCTTGATCGCCAGATTGACCAAAAAGGTCCGACCACCATGCCAGTCAAAAGTTAGTATGTTTTCCTTAAAAAATAAAATAAATAAACAAAACGTGTATCTGTGTGTTGGTTTTTAATAGTACATCACAAATAAATCAACAACATATTTTCCGGACATAGAATATGTAGTTTAGAACAAGATAAATGTTGCAGATCGGCTGTGGATAAGAGGAAAAATGCACAAATGCTAAAACACATATGTATGTTTTTAAATTATTTTACACTGAATAATACTGGTGCAACAAACTTTAAGTACATATAAATTAACTAGGACACCCAATGAATAAAATAGTATAAATATTAAGAACTTTTACGGCACTATTTGTGAAAAAAATAAATTTGAAGTTCATCACCCCTCAATTTATTTTCGAACACTTTTCACAAATCAAACTAATAAAATTTTGCTTATTTAATCAATGTTATTTTTTTAGTTAAAATAACATCAAAAATGAACACAGTGTGTCAAAAGAATGATAATTATATGTATAAAGGCAAGTTAATGGAGAAAAATGAAAACATTTGAAGAAAATGTGCCTTTTTATGATGTTCATATCGATGTTCATATCGATGCTACTGGAAAAGGCCAATGAATTACAATTTTGTTATTTACAAGAATAAAATTAAAAACTGTACATATTTCTTTCTCAATCTGGTAGAGGGATACAGCAATAATTGTCAAAGTGAAAAAGTATAAAGAAAAAAGTTGACCATTCGTGCCCATAGCGGGATTCGAACCCCCAACCCCCTGTTTTGAAGTATTTTAACCCTAAATTTGATACTCTTCAATTGGAGGTGCAGCATTACAGTTCCTTAAATAGTTTATGTTGTTAATTGATTAACTTTGAAAGTGTGTTGACACATTTTAGTTTCTAGGGCATCACAACAACGCAAAATATTTACGGCACGCAACAATAACTTTATTATTCTTTGATACAAAGTAAAACCAGAAAGTTTCAATCTTTACAAACCTTGAATACTGAGCAAATATTACACACATATCCATCAGTGATCGTACAGATGTGTAAATTTAATTGTGATAATTAGTACAGCCCAAACTTAATAGAGAACTCTAAGAACAATATATACGTAGGTAGGTATAAATCCGAAGAAACGAACGCAATTTTGTTGATCTATTTTAATAATAGGCGATCGTTTAAATTCGGCTTCCTTAACATAAAGGATAATGGGGTTGCGCATGCGTGGTCCTGTTTAAAAAAATATGGTATAACCTAGCCAGAATATTGAGCCTTTGTTACTGATAGCTTTGTTCAGTAAAAGCAAAACATGTTTTTGAAAGAAACCTGGCTCATTTTGATCAACGGGTACAAGTGTTAGTTAAAATTTGAGTGAGCACATAAGTTACAATTATAATTTTTATGCTTGGTTATAATTCTAAAAATATTCAGAGTGTGGTATCCTAGCATAAAGTTAATTTTAAGGAATTGTAAAATTAATTCAAAGTATATATAAGAAAAGATTTTAGACCCTTGCTTACTGAAAGGCAGATTTGCGAACGGTAAGAATTAATGAATCTCTCTTAAAACATATTTTGCTGTCTTTAATTTTTGCATATTGCAGTAAAAAAAGATTAAATTACACTGCCCATAAGCATGTTTTATAAAGTAAAATGGGAGGTTAATTAATAACTCTTAGGTATGTAATGTAATAGTATCATATTAATTAGTTTTCAAGTAAATAATAAATGTGTTAGTAGTTTTCAGTTAAATAAAAATTGATTATAATTGGTTAGTTAAAAGCATCGTGCCGTTTAATTAAGCTAATGTGTAAAAGTTTAACTGAAATCAAAGTAAGGTTATATACTATGACGCACGGGAATCTAGTAAGATGGCAATAAAGAGGCCCGATTAAGGCCCATGATTGATGCATACGTCAAAATATAGGCGGGAAGCGTGAGTACTGCACTTCAGAAATGACACGATCGTCAAAAATAAATGCGAGCTCAGTTCGGATGAGTAATTAGCTTAGACTATATATCTTAGGAGTGCAGAATTGGGTAGGAAAGGAGGAATTGAGATGAGCTAGGGAGAAGAGTGTGGATTTGGACGCGGTAGAGAGAGGTATTCGCTGTTGTTAGATTGTAAAATGTATCTTTCATTCATTAATAAAATTGTAATTATGGGATGATGTTGCGTTCTACTATGGAGCGCCGTTGCTTCACAGGTTGATAGCCTATATATTCTAATTTAATTAGCTCAAGCCAGACTGTACATGTGTTGGCAAATGTAAAGCAAAGTTCCACTTACCTACTTTATAAGCTTTTCAAAACTTAAATTTGCTCTAGACTTGAAAATGGTCATTGGTAAAGGAGATTGAAAGTGTAATTTCATAGTGCATATTGTAAGTTCCATAATTCAATAATGTGTTCTACAATTGACATAATAAGTAAAAGCCTTAGTGTTAATGGTATCAAACAGAAAATGTAACATTTGCATCAAGTTTAATGACGCATTTAATCTATTAACGGTATGTTCAAGCAAATCAATGTGACCGCCAAATATAACAAACATAAAGAACATAAAGCCATATACTGATTCACATAAACGAAATGAGAAGTTTAAATGTTTATCAAGAGTCTGTCTATTCAAGTCAGGTGAGGGATTTTAAAAGTGTGAATGGCCAAAGTCTTGATACTTACACGCTTTGCTATTTATAGGGGGTGGGGAAAGACTGAACCAATATTGCTAACAAAAGTATGTTACCATCATTGGATACAACTAGATTGTATAGTGTTTAATAAACTGTAATTTTATGTTACAATTTGGTTGTAAATTGTTCAATAAATTGTAATTTAATGTTATTTGTTCAGTAAACTGTTATGTAATGTTTAGTTCACGCTGCCAATACAGCTGAAGTTTGGTAGAAATACAAGTCTAAAATGCTTAGTTTAATATGCTTGTGAAACAACTGTCAATACCATTTCTCAATACAATTGTCACATTGACTTGATTGATTTTATTAATTGACATATGTTTTCATACATATACAATAACGTTATTAACACAATGTTTAAAAGCAGGTTTATCGATGAAAAACAAACTGATTGATTCTAAATGTAGATTACACAAAATTTGTACAATACATTACATAAAAATACTTCTTAAAATTGGAATTCCTCTAGAAATTTAGTTCCAATAACATGTATCCCTGCATTCTTAATGCAAACAAAACAGCAGTAAGTAACGAAGCTGAAAGGTAACAAGGCATTTACCACTTCATATAACCGGATAAATTCTCGAGATAACACATGAAATGAATGGCTCATTTTCTTGTGAGCTTAACAAAAGGTAAAGTTAATTCGCCCTAGTCAAATTTTAAGATGATAAAAAAGGACGAATGTAAGACAATCATTCGAAAATAAAGTGGCATGTTTTGATATGGCTTTGCGTATTCCATACGAATTACACCGAAAATATTCTCTAAAAACGCAAAACTTTTGTTCACAATTAGGTTAAAGTGCTGTTTATTGATAATTGGTTATAAGATCAAAAAGAAGTAAGAATTAAAAAGGACGCTAGTAATTAAAAATGTTAAAATAAACGTTTAGTTTCACTAGAAATGCAAAGAAATACACATTGTGTTTTGATTTTCTCTAAAGAAAGGTATGAAAAATTCTGGGAAACAGCATTGAAAAATGATTACACATGATGTGTTTTTAATAAAGCCATTTGATAGTAATTATATAGTTATCCTTTTAAGAGTGTTTTTACTTTTTCCAACTTTTTAGCAACTTTATACAAAATTTTATACAATATATGTAAAATCAAAAGGGAATAATTTTCATATCAATTCGTATATTTGAGAAGACATTATGAATTAAAACTGCAACAAATGGTGTGGTTTTTTTTTCTTTGGAAACATTTTAAAAGTTGATCATAGTTTAAATGGTTATTACATTTAAGAAGTGTAAATGATTCATATAAATTGTTTTCAATGTACCGAAACAAACTAAAACATTTCAGA
Organism: Sinonovacula constricta; assembly: GCA_007844125.1. Lineage (NCBI taxonomy): Eukaryota > Metazoa > Mollusca > Bivalvia > Cardiida > Solecurtidae > Sinonovacula > Sinonovacula constricta. The sequence continues at coordinate 1,720,201 of CM017564.1, forward strand.
GTTTGTTTTAATGAAAGTGCGATTTTAAACATCTGTTCATTGGAATCACTTTTTAAGTTAAACACTTCGACTTTGTGTGGAAATAATAAAATAAACAACATGATGAATTAATTGGGAAAACGTAAAAGGACAATATTAAATTTATACCTGCTTAAGTGTCACAGTGCACATTGACACTAATAAGCAGTCTAATTATCTTCTTTTAAAGCATGTTAGTATTTTAATAGTCTATTTATACCTCAAATTAACGTCAATGACACGCGTCGTACGCAATTTTCTCACTTAATAAATCAACATATAAATGCATTTGGGAATTAAATTATTATCAATATTTAAGGTACGTAAAAATACGAATATGTGTTACAATCTCATATCAAAATTTCATGACGGTTGCCATGGAAACCATTACTTTTCATATAGCCCAATTGCGTTTATTTTTAATTCAAGGTTCTTGTTCTAGACACTATATCGAAAATATTGGGACTCGTGAAAGACACGGTATGGTGGGGGGTGCGCGGTAACCACGCCTTTCTGTAGGTCTATACATAATACAACTCTGCTTCATAGTGGCCGTGTGGTATTAATCTGGTGACAGTTCATCATCATTAATATCCATAGCAACCAGTGGTCCGATGAAAATGCGCGTTACATCGATAAAACCTTTCAATTTTAGTTAATTGAAGTTTAAAAAACTATTTATCAATGTCAAGATGGCCACACTCACTTGCGACGCCTGTTTGAATTAATTTCCATGCCGTTTTGGACCCGAAACCAATTAAATGTCTCATGTATATATTCATCTTTTCTGGTAATGTATATATATATACATGCGTGCGTGCGTGCGTGTGTGTGTGTGTGTGTGTAAAATGATAACGGAATATTTACTGTTACTACTAAATATAGTAACTATATTTACTGGTTTATAGTCTGTGTTTGGGTTTTTTTTAAGATTTGAAAGATACGTTATCGTTCAAATGTATTTGTCATTGTGTTGTAACTTTTTATTGAAGAATTAACAATTATGAGAATATAACACGTTATGATATGTGTGTGTAAATAAATATTACAAATGAATTTTGCTACACCTAGTTGAAAACAAAAGGTTCTTACAAACGCATGTTGGGGTGTTTCCAGACCAAAGTCCTTCGTCAGTACACAAGCGAACATTGTCGTCCCCCGCCGCCAGTTGGTAGTTGTCATGACACTGGTACGTCACATTGTAGTTGTACGTTACTTCTGTTACGATCAGATCTCCATTCGATATGTTACTTGGTTGGCCACAGTTAACCACTAGTAACAGACAAAAGAAAATTGCGATTTGGTTTATAACTTTATATTATGTTTTCAAACGTTGGATTAAATAGAGTAATTGTCTTCATTAGTTCTAATATTTATTCTTTGTCACATTAACGCCATCTAGTGAGAAGTAGTAATATTTGGCGACTAAAAATAATAGATAATAAATAATAAATAGATCAACAGTTAATATTACGAGTAATTTATTTTAGATTCTCATTAATATGCGTGAATATTCATTTACATGATTAATAATTTTAAATCTAAGTTTAGCGATAACATCTACTTAAGGAACGATAAAAAAATTATTCTTCAACGCTATGGCTAGTTATTCGCCGACTTCTAAGCAAATTAGGCCTTAAGATTGCATGAGCAAAATCTGAGTGAAAATAATAAAACAAATCAGAAAAACCACTTAATGAACCAAATTATATGAAACTTAGACCAACATGTGTAAGACTTGTAGGGGTATATATATAACTGTTAAATTTGTTTAGAAATTGCTTATAAATAAAAATAATCTAATAAACCTTTTAAAAATAAGATCTATTTTTGGATTCTCATTAGGATATATGAATATTCATTTTGGCTAATTTGAATAATTAATTATTTCAAATTTAAGATATATGACAGCCTTCACTTAAGTAATGATACAAAAATTATTCTTCAAAGTTAAGGTAAATTATAAGCAGACTTCTAGCAAAATTATGCATTAAGATTGAATTAGCAAAATTTGAACGAAAATAATTTAAAAAAAAAAAACATTACAAATTACAAAATGAACCAAATCATATAAAACTTAGATCAATATCTGTTAGATAAGTAGTGGTGTGAATATAACTTTAAAAACTGTTGAGTTTGTTTGAAAATTGCTTTTAAATGAATCTAATCAACTTTTCAAAAATAATGTCTATTTTCAGATTCTCATTGAAACTTATTAATATTCATAGGTGCTAATTTGCATAATTGACATATGACCATAATGGTCATTAACCTTTAATTTTGTACCAGTTGTATACTTCTATCGTGATTTTTGGAAAAAAATATAAGCATTTTTCTAAACATACCCTCCCATAAAAATGTCATGATGGTTGCCATGGAAACCATTAGTTATAGACCAAAAGAGGTTTTTTAGTACATTAGAGATTCTGTTTCTAGACACCATAACGAACATTTTGGTATCCATGAAAAAAGTCTAGTGGGTAGGTGGTGTGCGCGGTAACCATATCCAGGTGCCGGACTAAGGTGAAATGTGAAGCGCCGGAGACACTAACAAACATTTGTCCGGTGTCTTCTTTCACCGATTAATTCTGGATGTCACCAAAATTACTGTAATTGTGTCTTATTTGTAAAAACCAAACCAAACCTTCACCTAATCAGATATTCGTTGTAAATGTAAAACGAGTTATTAGCTGAAAATGAATGGCATTGATCACTTTTATAAATTGTATATACTAACCTTACTCACGGTGACTATTTCGTAGATATGAAAAGTCGTATTTAAGTCTTTACAGGGATGTTGCGTGTTACGCTAATATTCGTGTATCGTAAATTACTGTCGAAAATATACGACACCCAAATGGGTACCTTATATTTATGATTCAAATCGTATACTTTAAGATTCAATCAAACAAATGTTCATGTATAGTATTCACTGAGCATTATTTTAAGTATAAATGCATCGATGTTATCCTATTATGAGTGTCGGTAAAATCTAGTAACAATTGCTTGATATTGTCACACGTTGGCCCACATTTAGACAATTATCATATATGTCAACAAATAAGCAGAGGTTTCAAATAAGCTGTTACACAATAACGAAAAGTTTTATCTCGCTTACATGTAGATCTATGCACAAAATACCTCAAATTGGTGATGCATGATTAAGAAATATGTACAGTGCCAAATGTGATACAATAAATATAGCCTACTTTATTGTTATTTAAATTGTTTTGGTTATGTGATGATATAAATACGGTATATTTTTATATTTTATTTTGCATAACTTGTTTGTTAATCTTCATTCATCGATGCGCCCGTGGCGAAGTGGTAGAGTCGCCGATTTGTAACTCCTCTGATTGCTGAGCCTCTCACCGCTAGGGTTCGAGTCCCGTTCGGGGCGAAGAACTTAATGTGGGAAGGTCTTCCAGCTGACTTGCAGTTCGCCGGTGTTTTTACCAAGACATTTGCCTGGGGTCTTCCTCCATTAAAAAGCTGGGCGTTGCTATAATGATTATAATTGTTTGTTGCAATGTATTTCTAAAAACAAAAACAAACTTCATTGATGTCTTCATCTTAGAATTTGACAGATTCCTTAGGATCTAATCAGAGAAGCGCATTTGGGAGCATTTGGCCGCTTGTTTAAAGTTGGCATTTGACTCGTGGTTCAGGAAAAAACGTACCTAGGTGAAGAAACTAGCATTGTGGATTTTGTTTTATAACGTCTATTTTCTAATGCTAATAACACCTATCCTTACAATGCAATGGACAAAAGTACATGCAGCTAATGATATTATCCGGTTAGTCCGAATACATTTTTGTCGAAGATGGTTCATGACCGTCTGGGACATTGGTACTTTAAAAGGTCTTGCAAAATGCTGTTCATTGATGGCGACGATATGTGTGAATAGTCAAGGATAAATCCCCAGTCGTCATTGCAAGCATGTGTTCCCTATGCGAGCCACGCTGTACAGATAGCCATTTTAGACTTAAAAACAACGTGACCAATTACTTTTATATAGTCATCCATTTAATCCTGTAATAGTACAGTCTAACAATAAAGTTAGTGTTCAAAATTGTCTTTATGACGACTAAAGTATGGTTTTATGCAAAAAGTATGACCAAATTCCCCAAAGTAGTGGTTGGATATTGGTATGTGTATTTAATATAGGCCAACTGTCGGATACCAACTTTAAACTGGCAATTTATATTTAACATCGATAGAACCAATTACGCCACGCACACGACAGGCCCAATATCAAGTCCAACAAACAATAAACTGTCAAGTGCATGAATAAACATTCGTATAAACAAACGTATAACAAACTAAATTTCGTGAAGTTTAAACCCATACATAATTGGAATATAGTATAGTTATAATTACCACATTTGTGGTAGCTGTTGTAACTCTAGTAAACGATTTGTTTTCATTAAAAGTTGAATATTTGACCTACCATGCACACGTCAATGTGAGGAATAAGATATGGGAGACATTTGTCTTCGTATATACCTTCCACCTTGGCCCATATTATTGGAAAATAAGTTTATTGTCTGAACCGCAACCTTTTGTCTGGCCACCAATCGTATGCAAATCTATCCGCTTTCTGGACAACTAATACTTACCCTGGTCACAACATTTGCCTCTCCATCCCGGACTGCAGTTACAAAAGCCAGTAAAGATGTAAGTACCCCCATTGTAGCAGTCTTTCCCACAATATTCGTGTCTCCAACCCTCGTCAATTGAAGCACACGCATGGAAACCCCTGCATCGCGGTATTTGCGAGCTACGAACACTTCGTTCCATTATCTTGTAACCCCCAGCACACGTTGCTGTACAATCCGTCCAGGAACTCCAAGGATTCCAATTGCAATTGCACTCATTCCAAGTGGAGGCGATTGTAGCAGATCCTACTTGGACAATAACAAGACCGATGAATGCCGAGAGAAGCTGATTCTGGAGTCCTGACATGGCAGGGTTGGTTGTCAGCTGTAAATATTTACATTTTATTTATTTTATCTAAATATTTTATCTAGGCATTTATTTATTTTTTGAGGTCTTTATTTGAATGTATAAAATCGATTTGAATGACATTTATTTGTGTTTTTTATAAATGGTTTATATAATAATTACACACAGAATAAACTAACAATTTTAACCCTCGAATTCAATTTTAATAACTTAAAATCTTCCTTATCTTCCTTAAGGTTCAAACAAGACTTGCCGCTATGATTCAGTTCAACCACTTCACTATATCCAATTTAATGAGACACACATGATTAAAAAGTATTTTTCTTCGGTTAAATGCTTTTATTAGAAAAGAATTAATTCCCGAATTTAACGCGAAATGTCCATTTGGCTTGTCTAAAGGTTCGACATTTGCATGTGCAATAGGTCTATCATATTTATACCCATTCAGCTCTGGGCGCTCGACTGTTTATGTCCGGTGTTTGGGTAGTTTTTGTGTGCGTTTAAACCTAGTTGTCTCTCCTCACTTTTAATCTACTTACCAATGCTGAAGTAAGGTCCGCTAGAATGAATACCAAACCAATTTGAGAAAAACATTTGAGAAAGTCCCATACACAGAGTGCTAATGTCTGCTTATTATCGACTGTAACCATTATAGATGACAAGTAGTCGGTCCATATTGCCGACTGACCGTTCCAAGGCGGTAACTGTCGGGTTTGCTCTTTTCCTTAAATGACTCATCACAAATTTGTTCTTACTTTTCGCTTGGCTTGCATGTGAAATACCTTTATTCTGTGCCTTTTCGGAGTTTGGTATATGTTGCAATACTCATAGGACTTTGTCATATATTATTAAAAAAAAAAATAATCAAACTAAACAGATTTCAAAGATACAAACTGAACTCTACTTGTCTACACATGCAGGTCTACGTTTTATATGAATGAGTCTATACCATAGTTTCTTATGATTTTTTTTCAGTTTTGTTTATCTAAATTTAATGCATAGCATCGAAAAACATTCTTGTTTTAATTCTGTTAAAATAATCCCAATCTAAAACTGATCTTACTATTCATTCTTTATGTATGTAAAGGGACTTTACTCTAAATATTAAATAACTACATTCTTGTCTCCCTTGTGGGTAAGTATTTGGCATATAGTTACTGCAGAAAACTTAAGTTTTTCCCACTTTTTAAACTGTCGAAACACTGGAGAATGCGCATACAAATTAATCTTATTGATTAAGATAAGAATTAATTAAAAAGTTTTGGCTTTTTTTTTAAATGAGCACATTAAAATAAATATTATATTTCTTATATAAACTATATGAAAATACCATCTCACAATTTTTAGAATGGGGAATAAATTAGATAAAGAATCATAATTTTAAAAATTCATTATTTCATATAGCTTAGTCAACATTTATTTGAATAATCAAATCAACCTTTTGAATTCAATGTCTATTGTTAGATTCTCATTATAATTTATAAATATTCATGCTGCCTAATTTCCATAATTAATATTTTCAAATCTTTGCTTAATGAAAGCCTTTACTAAAAGAAAATTAAAAATAATTCCTCAATGATAGATTAAGTATAAATATATTTATATCAATATTCATATTATGCGTCAAAATTAAATTAGCAAAAAACAGAAGGAAATGGACCAATTCATATAAAACTTAGACCAACATATGTTTAACAAGAAGGCTGCATAAACACTGAAAATAGTTCAGTTCGTTTGAAATAAATATATATCGTATATTTCGATTCTCATTAACTTTTATGAATATTCAGGGCTATAAATTGGTATATCTGGCAAATGGCCGTTGAGTAGCGGTTTAATGTTTCTTTCACCAGATTTTTTTTAAGTTATACACATTTTTAAACATTCCCTCATATCACAATTTTATGACGGTTGCCATGGAAATCATTATTCTTTCGTTAGCCCAAAATAGTTTGTTTTAGTACATAGACGATACTGGCCTTAGAAACCGTAAAGAACAATTTGGTACCCATGAAAAAATAGTGGCTGCACAATAACCATATCCAGCTTCTGAATGCAGCTAGTATAGTCGAAGTCTTGCAACAACAATTAAAATTACTGATTACAATCTACAAATTAAATAATATAATAATTTAAAGAAGATCAATTTAAAAAGAGCGCAGTGATGTTTAGAACAAGTGACTGTAAGCAGAAAAGAGTGATGTCGGTAAGGTTGGATTTAATTACGTTTAATTACCTTTTTATTCAATATTTATGTAAAAAATAAAAGTTAACGCGTTCTTTTGGTAAATGTTACAGTTGGTATACTCAATAGAAAATATTTTTCATAAAGATGAAATTACTTTATATTTAGTTACATGTTTAATAAAGGAATCAGTTTTATGTCCGAGATTTCGAGAAAATGCTCTTAAGCACTAAAAAGATTGCATTTTGCTTACATTTTGTTCCAATTTTGAACACAAGTGTTCTTTAATGCATGCAAAAAATGTAAAGGGTGTTATTTTTTATGCACATATCTGGCTTTAAAACTAATTGTGCAAAAATAATAAAAGTAAAGAAAAGTACTTACATATCTTCACATAAGGTAATCTCGTTGCTAAATAATATTTATTCGACTTTTCTTTCTGGTTTTAACAAATAATGCTTGATGTTGAGGCGAAAACCCTAAATGTTACAAATCAAGACCGCCGGCTTTTAAAAAACGATCATTAGATTATGTTGGAAGGAAGTGATGCGTTAAACATCAGAGTTAAGAAATAAGCTATGTTTACCATCTTTCGCAGAAACAGGCTGCTATTAAATTGGTCCAATTTTCTAACAGAAACGGCCAATCATGTACCGTTAACAAGATAATTATATTTTAAGCGTCCTTGACACTGTCTTGTTGGAATTATTGTTTAATGTTTTAAAGGTCAAGCGAAACTTTGATCAAAATGAACATTGGATTAAAGTATGAACTCATGTTACTTGTTTATGTTTGCACGCGTCTTACCTTCAAAGATTTGTTGAGTGACTAGTTTTAACAGGGTAGAGGCTAATTTAACAATTACAACATAAAACTTCAAACTACGCATGCACGAACATGCGTCTTTATACGTCATATAACAGATATGCTGGGCACTTAACTTTTCTCGCAGGAATAAACCGTGACCAGGCCACTTTAATAAACATTCAATTTGTGTAATTGTTTAAATAAATTAAATTAAAGGCTCTTAAGCACCCACATAAACAATTTTCAGATAAACACATCATTACATGCATGCACCACTGAATATCAAAAGGACGACGTAATAACCCATTTTTTAAAGGCAACAACAAACAGAAAATATTGTGTTTTATGTAAAGCGGTAAAGGATGCGGCTTGAAATTTATTTTTGCACTCAATTTTCACATAAAACAGACTAATTTGCTTGCTTTTTTCTCATCGCTGGGACGTTGGCAACGAATGTCAAGGTATGTTTTGAAGATTTTTTTGTGTTTCTGTGAATTGGCTTTTGCCTTAAATAGGTCATAACGTCATATAATCAAATTACTTGTTTTATTTGTTGATTCCAACAAAATCAACCATATTCATTCTGTTCTGGAAATATTAAGACGTGAACTAGAGTGCCGTTGTGGGATTGCTGATTTAATGTGTTAAATTAAATGTTTTAATATATTGGCTAGTATAACAGAGAGGATAGCTCATAGTCACTGAGCTCAGAGTTAAAATGTGTTGTTACAGATAAGCAGGACAGTTTAAATAAGAGTACTGTTGGTAAAAAGTGTGTTAAACATTGAAGTTGAATTAAGATTTTTCTCTGTCCTAGGATAGTGTATTTAGCAGTACTATTCGTAACTGCATTGAAAGCGTGATGGACAGATTATACACGCACGCACACACACGCAAACACACACACACATTAACATAAACACACAAACACACATAAACACACACACACACATAAACACACAAACGCACATAAACATAAACACACATATAAACACACACAAACACTCACACATAGACACATAAACATAGACACATAAACATAAGCACACACTCAAATACACACAGATAAACATAAACACACAAACAAACAGACATAAAACACACACACATAAACATATACACACAAACACACACACATAAATATAAACACACAAACACATAATCATAAACACACACACACAAACACACACACACACCAAATGATCTAGATCTTTCTGCAGAGGATGTCAGTGTGGTATAAAATTATTTTAGAATAATAGTGTTACGTATAGTAATGCTGATTAACTGTGCGTTATACGTTGGGACGTACCTTTTGTCTCAAATAAACAAACTCTGCACCTCAGTTTAAAATAAGTTGTTTAACCATTTTTGCCCAATTTATCGTTTGTCTGTAATACTGTAAAATGGATGGGGATAACTGCCAATATTCGAATTGTTGTTTCTGATTTCAATACACCAATGTGTTATTCTATTTTCTTTTTGCTAATTGCAACGACGTCTCTGTCTAAATTATTATAAGCAGATCAGTTAATTATTTAGAAATACCACATTTACGTTTCTCGCATACATATGGCATTTGTAAATTTGAAGTCACAATTTTCAAGTCTTAAATCATTGATGTATGTTTGCACAACGATGTCTGAGACATACGTACTTTTATATGACAATTATCGCTAAACGTAGATGCCATCTATCGTTGAAAAGCATGGAAGAATATAAATCAAATAGAGATATGGAATGGTTGTATTATCCTCAAGATTTTAGTATATGGAATTTAAGATACGAATTAGGTGCTCATGAAAATTTCGACCAAGTGGAGTGCGCTTAATTCACTTTAAAGTTTTAAAGTTTAAATCCTACTCTTGAACAACAAAACTCCATCGTTGAATATATAGTTTTATTTATATTGCTAAGCAAAATACTCGATCAAATCTTTCGACATTACATTTATTTCATTACATTATTATAACAGTTGACATTATTATATAAGGAAACGATTTGTTTTCTGTTTGTCGAGGGTTTTGCTTTTTAAAAAATGTTCCTAAATATCTAAGGATAATTTGACACATAATTGTCGCTATCAATCAACGCTTTATAATGCATGTTTAATCGAGAAATGAATTATTGTTTGCATAAATATGCACAAGTAATACAAGCGCGGAGTTAAACTATTAACCGTCCAAGAAAAAAATGTATCTTTTATCAAACGGGAGTTTATTAAAGATTTGCATTAATGCCTGTTTCCGTGAAAAAAATTGAAATAATTTTTTCCTGACTAAAATCTACATAATTAAAGAATTGTTTACTTTTGAAGCTACTTAATAGACGTTTCGGAAGAAAAGTGCTTAAATCTCTTTAATGTGCTGCTTTTTTATCACTTTTCATCATTTTGTTTAATATCATTGGAAATTCTTCAAGTCTAAACCTTTATTTGTTTATATATTAACCGTTTTGTTGATTGTTTGAAAATGGCCAAAACTTTTAATTGATATACAGTATATAACTGTGTATATGCATTAGAGGATTGCGTTGCTGGTGTATGGAATTAGAGTCATTGGTTTTTTTGTAGTCTCACTGTGGCTGAAATTGTGTATATTCCGTCAGTTTAAAGGCGGTATCCGAGAGTAAGATTGATTGTTCCTTTCAAACATCTATAGCAACTAGCTGGTATACATCAGAGATTAGTAGAGATAAATTTTACTTTCTGACCTTGATGTTATTAGAAAAATCTCTGAATATGTTTATTATCTAACATGTGCTTTTAAAGACTAGATTTTCACATTAAAATTCAATACTTAATTATTATTTACCTTCCGAGAATTCATTACCATAGAATATTTCCGTATATTATGTATTAATTCTTGATATTACGAGGCATTACTTTATTTATGCTTGTATATAAATATGATGTATTGTGGTCGGAGGCCTTTATTTACCAAATAAAATATACAAAAATACAAATATTGTTACAAGAACAGATCCCGCAATATGCTGTCTATTGATATGTCCGACATCTAAGTGAAAAGTGAAACATAACACTTTACACGCCTTTACAAACATGTATTTCCTATCTGAGCCACGCTGCACTGCTATTTTAAAACTAAGAAAGCACTTACTGTTGAGATCACGTTAAAGCAACATCCGGGTATTTCGATGTAAGGTCGATGTCAATGTTAAGCAGAAATCTTGCTTATTTATAGATTTGACATTAAGATTGATTTTTTATAATTTATACTGCCTTACCATTGTAAAAGTGTTCAAATCGTTTTACATAGACTCAATGCTAATTTATGAAGAAATATTTGCCAATTTCCCGTAAACAGGGGTAAGGTATTGCTACATGCATTTGGTATATGCAAACTGTAGTTTACCACCTTTAGCGCTCAAAAATGCACTGTTGTACTTTGCGATTTCCATGTTGATCGCATATCTCGATAATAAATGAACTCTGCCAACCTAGTTATTTTTAGAGATTATTAAAGTATATATGTAATAAGATAATACGGTATTGAGTAAGTTTGATGTTACTACTAAGAATTTAACATTTAACCATGGAATTAATGTATTAAAAATTAATAATATAACTTAAATTAATTATATTTTATTATTATTATTATTATTATTATTATTATTATTATTATTATTATTATTATTATTATTATTATTATCATTATTATCAATATTATTATTATTATTATTATTATGTTTATTTTTATTGATATTATTTTTATTATTATTATAATTAGTAGTAGTAGTAGTAGTAGTAGTAGTAGTAGTAGTAGTAGTAGTAGTAGTAGTAATAGTAGTAGTAGTATCATTATTATTATTATTATTATTATTATTATCATTATTATTATTATTATCATGTTTAATTTTTATTGATATTATTATTATTATTATTATAATTATTATTATTATTAGCATAACTATTATTCATTTCAGTATTGGCCGGTACCATTTTTGATAAACCAAGATGAGGATACATACATTATTATTCATGTTCATCCTCTTTGGACACGCCGAATCTTGGAAAAAGGCACCCAATTGGGATTACTGTGAGTGTGAATGGCTTCCTTGGTTAGAATGGTCACGTTGTACCCATACATGCAGCGGCGGTAAACAGATCCGGGAAAGATGGCTATCTTACAAAGCAGATGTTTTGTGCATGGGTGTTAGCGACTGCGCGGATACAAACATCGAAGTAAGAGATTGTGGGGCAACGTGTCTGAACAATGGAACGTTCATTCCCGTCGTTGATTTGTGTGTGTGTCTCAAGGGATATTCTGGAACATGTTGCGAGAAAGGTGATTTGATATTTGTTGTATTCATGTTTTGCCAAATTCCAGCATTTAACTATGTATTGGCTGTCTTATTCGTGATTTTGTGCTTGCCTGGGAACAGTGAAAGCGAAAATAAACATTAAAATTGTTAAGCGATATACAGTAACAAACTGAACATTTTCTCGACAGATGGGAAAAGTAGAATTTTTATTTACATTTTCGAAGACAATATTTACTTGTCAAAATTTGGTTCGATTATTTTATTCATAGAATTTTAGGCTCCGGCCCATAACACAAATATACACATTTTTCAGTCTTAACAATTCATGAATTGTTTCCATAGTTTTACAAATTAAATACATTTACACTGTTCCAATATACTATAAACAATAGATAATAAGTACATGTATACAAACATGTATTATAACTATAAATAACATGTCATTCTCATATTGTTTTATATCTGAAATAATTGTTAACAATGTTTTATAAATACCTCAAATAATAGTTGACAATGCTAAATGTATGACATGATATTGAAAATTAGCTTATTTTTATTGTTTTTTGTGGACCTTTGCAAAAACAAACAACAAAGAATAGATTTATTTGTTATGGCATAATCTTTGCTAGTTTGTGGCAAGTAACAAATGAAATAAGAACTTAGATATTTTTCTTATAATATCACATTTGGTGCTTAGTAGACAATACAATGCTTCAAAATTTCTTTCGCCCGCATACCACGGCAGGAGATACTCATCACGTATATTGTTATACTTTGGACAAACGAAAAATACATGGTGCTCGCACTCAATAACATTTATACTATTTTGTAAACAAAACTCACATAATCGATTATTTAACAGTATACCCATATGTCTACCTAACTCGATTCTTAACTTATAGTTTGAACATCTAAACTTTGATAAAGCTATTTTGTATTTTAAAGGCATATCCAAATTCAGATATCGTTCGGTGTACAATAATGTCTTAAAATACTGATAATGATAACATCTACTTGAACTGCTTACAGAAAAGTGACAATTTTGTGAATATATGTCCCTAAGTCTCTGTTAAAATTGTGCAATACAAATATTTTTATCTCCAATATCTTGCACAATCCAAACATAGCCAACCCCTACTGAAAATAACAGTTGTTTTATCTTTGTAGTCCAGCAAGTGCGCTCCACATCATAGTCTTTTCAGCATGTCATAGCAATGTTTAGGGTATCTGTTGACATTCATATGCAAGAACTTACACTAGTACCTTACACAATTTGTCATATAAGTGATGCATAGCGGTTAACGTCTACACTCTCCTAATGTCATGCTTGTATTTGTTGTTATATTGACTCGCAAGTACCTTGTGTCAAAATCAATCGGATAATCGTTGATGTCGAGCCCTGACTGACTTAAGAGGCAAAGAATGCCGCACCACCTTTTTTTTCTAACATAGCTTTTCTTTATTTCAGTAGCACTCACTGCCACATATCCTCACTATGACTTACCAATCTCTTTATTAATATTTGTGCTTACTATCTTGTTTGTTTCAATCGTGTTGGATGAGTTATTTGTGGTTGTAAAGCTGAACTTCTCAAATGGATTTTGCATTGTGGCACCGGTCTTTGTGACCCATATTGCAGTGAAGTGATTATGTAGATTTCACGCACCTGTCAACCGGTGCGCCTGTACGGAAGTTTTGTGTGTGCGATTAATGTGGCGTCTGGAAGTAAACTTTTAATTTGTTAAACGATGTACAGTAGCAGACTTACATTTTTTCTGGACAGATCCGACAAATAGACTTTTGTTTGACTTGGCCGAACAAAACTTTTACTTGTCAAAATCCATCGGACAAGCGTTAGTGTGGAGCCCTGACTAGCCTTAAGACCAAACAGTTCCGCATCGCCTTTTTAACTGTTGGTTTACTTCTGGTCGTCTTGTTGTGGCATTAATTGGCTTCATATCATATCTATTAACATCATCAAAATCCAGCTACAGGGAGAGGTTGGCCCACTTTTTGCATTTCAGCAAAAAAGTATTTTTCTAGTCTTGTTTTTCTATTCAGTAACTGCCTTGCGTAATATTAGGATACGCTGTATACCTATACAGTTGTAGAAAAGTTACTTGTTTCTCAGTTGTGATAACCGAGCGATGGTCGTAAATCTATTGAAATCGTCAATAAGAAGTATCTATGTGGAGTGCACCTAAATCGCAAAAATGATTTTATCAGCTTTGCATGTACATTTCCAAAGCATTTTCATATTACCGCTTTCGACATATTTGCAGATAAATGATTGATATAATAAATGGCTACTAAATGGTTAGTTTTAGTCAGTCACATCATGACTTGTTAAGGCACTTTTGGATCAGATGTAAATTTATTCTGTTTGTGCCATCATTCGAAAGTTCTGACAGACCTTTTTAACATTGCAATAATGCAATGGAAAGCATTATGAGTTATGTTATATTAGTGTTTTTAAGTATCAATTTGTCGCAAAATTAACTATTTTTTTCTGTCGGAAAAAGATTACATGTGTTGTTTTTTTTAATCTATGCGTCCACATAGCTGCATACCACTTTAATTTTGTTAATAATGTTAATATTAGCATAGTTTTCATGCTTATTTGTTTTGTTAGTGTTGTTTTTTATGCTTTGTATCGTATAAATCCAACTCCCCGCAAAATAATATCAAATCTTATTGTATAGTTCACCGTCTTTGTATCTTTATCAAATTCCCTTTGATTCATAGACTTTCACAGAAAACGTCCGAGAAAGGAATATTTCTGTGAATGCTTTATCCTTAAACATGATCACAGTAATGACACGCTTGAAAATAGACTGGTTATGCTTGTAACAAATACAAAGGATATATTTTGTTCACAGTTTTTTCACAGTTTCCTGCCAGATTCAATGTTTTGCTGATTTTCTTTTTACAGAAATATTTTGCCCCAGTCCGAGATCTATTACTAACGGTTGGATAGAAGGTAGCCATTACGGCTACGGGTCCAATATCACGTACGTGTGTAACGATGGGTATTCGTTTGGAAACAGTGAAGAGCAGACGAGATTCAGCCGAGAATGTAACATCAATGGAAAATGGACAGAAGATGAGCCAAAGTGTCAATGTTCGTACTTAAATATTAGCCAATGATGGTTGCCATTTACTTTTTGAACTTTTAACGGTCTGGCTAAAAAGCGTCTTGAAGCGTCTCAATGTTATATATCTATTAAAATGGCTTAAAAGACAAATTTAATACAAGGAGGTATTGTGTGAGTGACAGTAAAATGTAATAATGTAGTATTCGTGATAAGAGAAATGAGTCAAAATAATGTTATTGTAACGATTTTACGGGATTCAGGTCAGACTAAAAAGCGCCTCGAAGCGTTTGGTAGCGCCTCATTGTGAAATATCAATATCTATCATTATTAATTCATTAACGTTCTAAAAGTAGAATGAACACACAGAGAAACTGTGTGGATGTAAATCATTAAATAATTTAGTGCTTTGCTTAGGATATGACTTTTAAATAGGGATGGGGCTTTGGCTTAATGAGAACGTAGCCTGGGTATGAATTTTGGTCTCCCTAACATGAAGATGGCGCTCAACTGATAGCTACCAGGTCCGGTGTGTCATATTATATAACAACAATATTACTGAAGACAATTCATGTCTTCGTGAATAGTACATTTATGAGATGTACTAGTGTAGCAGAATGCTGCATCATTTAGGGTTTTCAATTGAAGTATAGTTATTAGAATATATCAACTATAAGAATTATATTCGAGCTGTACGTTTGAAATGAGAGACATTAACGAATAGTCTCCCCTGAATAGTCCCTCCATGCAAGTAGGTTCTTTCATTTGTTTTAATCGGTTTTTATGCTTTTTCTCTTTGAAGTGTATGCTGTCTTGTCTGCTTTTCTTGTGATACCCAGATTAACCATCATCAGTAAACACTTCCATTTTCTTTTTAAAATAACAAATCTCTATAAGCATTTAAAATGATTTTAAGATTATATTAATGCAAACGTAAGAAATTTCACTGTTTGTAATCGCAATATCTACAAAAGAACGGGCGATAAAGTCCGAGAATTCCAACTTAAGGGACTTACCTACTATTTGGAATACAAGGATAACTAACAACGGAAACAATTTCAAATTTCACCAATGTAACCTATATAAAACTGTTCATTATATGTGTATATTGGTTGTATGATCTTTATCCTTTAGAGCACATACAGTCCATGATGCTATGTGAAATATTCATTATGGTGCATAAACAACTATTTTTAATATATTTACTTATTTATAATACGATGTTTCGACATGGTTTGTCGTTTTGTCTTGCTTTAGTGTTATTTTCAATCATTGTAAACATACATCACAGTAATAAAATATTATCTTCGCTTATATGTGTTTTTCTATCAGAGTAAAATGTGTTATCATCAACCATAACTGGTGTTTCGTTGTAGATATCCGATCCTGCAGCAGTAACCCATGCATGAATAAAGCGAAGTGTATAGATATACCCGGCACGTACAAGTGTGAGTGTTTGACAGGCTGGACAGGACATACCTGTGACACAGGTAGATGTTGATTTAAAATATTTTTGTTGTGCTTTCAAAATACGTTACAACGACAGATTTATTGTTTTATTATAACATTATAGAAACTTATGTATGTGGTATTATTCATTATACAGTACAACCCCACAAGCGGACCATCCCGGAACGCGGAGCACCTCGCTACCTGGATCAATTTTTTTTCAGAACCGTTTTTGTTTCTATTTTATTATAATGTCCTACAACCTCGAAATGCGGAGCACCTTGTTACTCGGTAGCGGGACAGTTAATTTCAGAACCAAATAACAAATTCAAACCTTCGTTTTTCCTCGCTACCGGGTGGTCCAATTACATAATTGTCATTGACCAGTTCAACACGTCTGCAGACACCGCCAAAGTGAATGTGAATGTTTGCGCACTTTACGACTGTTAATTACGACATTGCCGATTCACTTACGGATGCCGTAAAGAAGTCGGTAATTGCGGCGATTCTTTTATGTTAACAAACTGATACAGGATCGTCCGTTGTTTTCTTTAAATATTTAGCGGTATGTGTCACTATTTTAACTTTAAAATTTTCACACACAATGTATGTTTGACCGAGAACAAGCTTTATCTGGAGCTTTCGTCCAAATACTTTGGTTTTCAGCAGCAGACTACTTGTTAAGTCACTGCTGGTTAACGCCGCTGGAGGACATGAGCGATATTAACCCGGATGTGCGGAAGCTTGAATCATTGTTTGTTTGTTTATTGAGTTTATCGTTCCACCAACAGTATTTCAGTTATCTAGACACGTTGTCCACTTTAAGCAGATATAGTGCTACCTTCACTGTGTTTAGCATGCCGTGAACACCTGGCATGATACCACACCCAGTCACGTTATCCTGACACAGAACCAACCAGTCGTAGAACTACCATTATATTTGCTTTAGCATTAGCAAGAGAGCTATACCACTACCATTTTAACGACTTTGGTATGTAGCTGCCCGGGATTGAACCCGGGGCCTCCCGTACCTGGAGCCGACGGTCTACCGATTGCGCTACCAGGTCCGGTGTTGAAATATGTATATGGAAAGATACTATGCGACGCACCGCTATTTAACTGGAATACTTGCTTACATTTAGTTTTAGCAGCCAACAGGGACTAGTGGCATTGTTTGTTATTGTAATAACGACGTAGTGACACTGTGATGACGTTTAAGCGATGCATAGCTATGATTAAAGTTAAAATAAAAGCTCCGGTGGCTGGGAAGAACCACTAGCGCACCTCGTTTCGGCTGATAGATCTCTGCTCAGACACCTTTTCACTAGGGGATCCATGTAATTTATTTGTTTGTTTGTTTTTGTTGTTTGTTTGTTGTTGTTGTTGTTGTTTTTGTTACATAGTGCCGACACAATTATGGTCTTACTAGAGACGACCAGCTATTTATTGGTGGGGGAAGACCCCAGACGTAAGTGTGGGTAGAACCACCGGGGCACTGCATGTTAGCTGGGAACCCTCCCCACATTGAAATTCTGGCCCAGACCGGGTCTCAAACCCACATGGTGAGGATGAAGGAGTTAAAAGTCTGTGATTTTAACCACTCTGCCATGGGCACCCCACACCCCCTTGTAAATCTTGTAAAAATGTTCCTGACTGCTAACCAGCAGATAAAGAGAAGCTTTTAAGGTGACAGACTGATGGAAAATATGAGACAATTGATGAGAAAACTGGCTGAGTTGACGTTTTGCCTGCTATAAGCAAGAAACAATCCACAAAGTGAGGGACTGAAGTGTTAAGTCAGCGACTCTAACCGCATCCCCCTAATTTTACTTTCTTCAGGTAAACATTTATAAAACTCGAACAAGGAAAATGATTGTAAGATCGCCATAGGTCCGCTTTTTTCTGAACTCGTTTATAAATGTTTGTATTTAATGACAGACAGACGGACAGTAAGACAGACAGATGCTGTTTACTTGTCAATGCCATTACATTACAAAAGTTTCAAAGTACATAAACTTTTACTATCCGAGCCACAGTTAGCTGTTTTAAAACAAAACCAGGTGATGACTTACTTTTGAGGTCACGTTACATGATTATCACGACAATCAGCTCAGACGTCGATATCTATTTCAGATGAAATCCCTATCAGGCTCATTTATGGAATTGGAAATAATGGGCATGTAAAGCTACCTATTTGACGATTTGTACTGTCTTAATTAATAATATACTGTAATAAACAGACTTTATTAAACTAAAAGGTTTATGCAGGAATTATGCCCATTCTTTTCCAGGGCTCGTATTGTTACATGTATTAGATACAGGCAGATTGTCGGATACCAGTTTTCATATATAGCTGATTTTTATTTTTATTTTACTCTGTTAAGATATTCAGGCCCCAGTAATCGAAGGATGTCCAAATAAAACGGCCATCATCTCGGAAAAGAATGTTACTTACTTCCGGTGGAAGGCACCACGCATCTACGACCCTCTTGGGTTTAAAGTTGACGTGAAAGTCAGGAAATCGTCCAAAACATTCTCAACTTGGTCGAGTGAAAATTTAACCGCTCCTGTGGTCAACTTGCCTTGGGGTGTACACAGGATCGAGTACTCAGCCGTCAAACCGACCAATGGCATGACTGCTACCTGCAACTTCTCAATAACAGCCAAACGTACGTTCTCATGATAATAATAAGCTGCTGTATCATTGTATCATTGCAGCAGCAGCAGCAGCATTAGCATCCCTATCTCCACATTCATCATTATCATCTTCACCATCTACTGACATCGCCATCCTTATCGTCATGAGTAGCATTAGCATCCCTATCTCCACATTCATCATTATCATCATCACCAGCTTCTGACATCGCAATCCTTATCGTCATCAGCAGCATTAGCACCCCTATCTCCACATTCATCATTATCATCATCACCAGCTACTGACATCGCCATCCTTATCGTTATCAGCAGCATTAGTATCCCATCCCCACATTCATCATTATCATCTTCACCATCTACTGACATCGCCATCCTTATCGTCATGAGTAGCATTAGCATCCCTATCTCCACATTCATCATTATCATCATCACCAGCTACTGACATCGCCATCCTTATCGTCATCAGTAGCATTAGCATCCCCATCTCCACATACATCATTATCATCATCACCAGCTTCTGACATCGCCATCCTTATCGTCATCAGTAGCATTAGCTTCCCCATCTCCACATTCATCATTATCATCATCACCAGCTACTGACATCGCCATCCTTATCGTCATCAGTAGCATTAGCATCCCCACCTCCACATTCATCATTATCATCATCACCAGCTTCTGACATCGCCATCCTTATCGTCATCAGCAGCATTAGCATCCCCATCTCCACATTCATCATTATCATCATCACCAGCTACTGACATCGCCATCCTTATCGTCATCAGTAGCATTAGCATCCCCATCTCCACATTCATCATTATCATCATCACCAGCTTCTGACATCGCCATCCTTATCGTCATCAGCTGCATTAGCATCCCCATCTCCACATTCATCATTATCATCATCACCAGCTTCTGACATCGCCATCCTTATCGTCATCAGCAGCATTAGCATCCCTATCTCCACATTTATCATTATCATCATCACCAGCTACTGACATCGCCATCCTTATCGTCATCAGTAGCATTAGCATCCCTATCTCCACATTTATCATTATCATCATCACCAGCTACTGACATCGCCATCCTTATCGTCATCAGCAGCATTAGCATCCCCATCTCCACAATCATCATTATCATCATCACCAGCTACTGACATCGCCATCCTTATCGTCATCAGTAGCATTAGCATCCCCATCCCCACACTCATCATTATCATCATCACCAGCTACTGTCATCACCAGCTTCTGACATCGCCATCCTTATCGTCATCAGTAGCATTAGCATCCCTATCTCCACATTCATCATTATCATCATCACCAGCTACTGTCATCACCAGCTTCTGACATCGCCATCCTTATCGTCATCAGCAGCATTAGCACCCCCATCCCCACATTCATCATTATCATCATCACCAGCTACTGACATCGTCATCCTTATCGTCATCTGTAGCATTAGCATCCCCATCTCCACATTTATCATTATCATCATCACCAGCTACTGACA
Source organism: Sinonovacula constricta (assembly GCA_007844125.1). Lineage (NCBI taxonomy): Eukaryota > Metazoa > Mollusca > Bivalvia > Cardiida > Solecurtidae > Sinonovacula > Sinonovacula constricta. The sequence goes on from CM017564.1 coordinate 1,741,157, forward strand.
TCGCCATCCTTATCGTCATCAGTAGCATTAGCATCCCCATCTCCACATACATCATTATCATCATCACCAGCTACTGACATCGTCATCCTTATCGTCATCAGTAGCATTAGCACCCCCATCCCCACATTCATCATTATCATCATCACCAGCTACTGACATCGCCATCCTTATCGTCATCAGTAGCATTAGCATCCCCATCTCCACATACATCATTATCATCATCACCAGCTACTGACATCGTCATCCTTATCGTCATCAGCAGCATTAGCATCCCCATCCCCACATTCATCATTATCATCATCACCAGCTACTGACATCGTCATCCTTATCGTCATCTGTAGCATTAGCATCCCTATCTCCACATTTATCATTATCATCATCACCAGCTTCTGACATCGTCATCCTTATCGTCATCTGTAGCATTAGCACCCCCATCCCCACATTCATCATTATCATCATCACCAGCTTCTGACATCGTCATCCTTATCGTCATCAGTAGCATTAGCACCCCTATCTCCACATTCATCATTATCATCATCACCAGCTACTGACATCGCCATCCTTATCGTCATCAGTAGCATTAGCATCCCCATCCCCACACTCATCATTATCATCATCACCAGCTACTGTCATCACCAGCTTCTGACATCGCCATCCTTATCGTCATCAGTAGCATTAGCATCCCTATCTCCACATTCATCATTATCATCATCACCAGCTACTGTCATCACCAGCTTCTGACATCGCCATCCTTATCGTCATCAGCAGCATTAGCACCCCCATCCCCACATTCATCATTATCATCATCACCAGCTACTGACATCGTCATCCTTATCGTCATCTGTAGCATTAGCATCCCCATCTCCACATTTATCATTATCATCATCACCAGCTACTGACATCGCCATCCTTATCGTCATCAGTAGCATTAGCATCCCCATCTCCACATACATCATTATCATCATCACCAGCTACTGACATCGTCATCCTTATCGTCATCAGTAGCATTAGCACCCCCATCCCCACATTCATCATTATCATCATCACCAGCTACTGACATCGCCATCCTTATCGTCATCAGTAGCATTAGCATCCCCATCTCCACATACATCATTATCATCATCACCAGCTACTGACATCGTCATCCTTATCGTCATCAGCAGCATTAGCATCCCCATCCCCACATTCATCATTATCATCATCACCAGCTACTGACATCGTCATCCTTATCGTCATCTGTAGCATTAGCATCCCTATCTCCACATTTATCATTATCATCATCACCAGCTTCTGACATCGTCATCCTTATCGTCATCTGTAGCATTAGCACCCCCATCCCCACATTCATCATTATCATCATCACCAGCTTCTGACATCGTCATCCTTATCGTCATCAGTAGCATTAGCACCCCTATCTCCACATTCATCATTATCATCATCACCAGCTACTGACATCGCCATCCTTATCGTCATCAGTAGCATTAGCATCCCCATCTCCACATACATCATTATCATCATCACCAGCTACTGACATCATCATCCTTATCGTCATCAGCAGCATTAGCATCCCCATCTCCACATTCATCATTATCATCATCACCAGCTACTGACATCGCCATCCTTATCGTCATCAGTAGCATTAGCATCCCCATCTCCACATACATCATTATCATCATCACCAGCTACTGACATCGTCATCCTTATCGTCATCAGCAGCATTAGCATCCCCATCCCCACATTCATCATTATCATCATCACCAGCTACTGACATCGTCATCCTTATCGTCATCAGTAGCATTAGCATCCCCATCTCCACATTTATCATTATCATCATCACCAGCTACTGACATCGCCATCCTTATCGTCATCAGTAGCATTAGCACCCCTATCTCCACATTTATCATTATCATCATCACCAGCTACTGACATCGCCATACTTATCGTCATCAGTAGCATTAGCACCCCTATCTCCACATTCATCATTATCATCATCACCAGCTACTGACATCGCCATCCTTATCGTCATCAGTAGCATTAGCACCCCTATCTCCACATTCATCATTATCATCATCACCAGCTACTGACATCGTCATCCTTATCGTCATCAGCAGCATTAGCATCCCCATCTCCACATTCATCATTATCATCATCACCAGCTACTGACATCATCATCCTTATCGTCATCTGTAGCATTAGCACCCCTATCTCCACATTTATCATTATCATCATCACCAGCTTCTGACATCGCCATCCTTATCGTCATCAGTAGCATTAGCATCCCCATCTCCACATTTATCATTATCATCATCACCAGCTTCTGACATCGTCATCCTTATCGTCATCAGTAGCATCAGCATCCCTATCTCCACATTCATCATTATCATCATCACCAGCTTCTGACATCGCCATCCTTATCGTCATCAGCAGCATTAGCATCCCCATCCCCACATTCATCATTATCATCATCACCAGCTACTGACATCGCCATCCTTATCGTCATCAGTAGCATTAGCATCCCTATCTCCACATTCATCATTATCATCATCACCAGCTACTGACATCGCCATCCTTATCGTCATCAGCAGCATTAGCATCCCCATCTCCACTTTCATAATTATCATCAGCTTCTAGCTTCGCCATGCTTGTCATCAGTAGCAGCCTCACCACCAGCATCACCGTCGTAATCTTGATACAAAGATGTGTTTTAATTAAAAAATACACTTTGTTTTCCATCTATCGAGGATTATGTACTTTGCAATTCTAGTATCAATCTGTTAAAAATGAACATTTATTTATTTAAGTGCTTCGTTTTTAATGATTTTCCAAGTATGTTACGTTTTATTTTCTTAGAAAATACAATTTGATATAATGCAAACCAGGCTAAAAATAAGATGACACATTTTAAGATGTAGACATGTCTTAATTGAAAAATAAGAAAATTACCACAGATATTAAAATTTGAACTACCACTAGACAAAAGAATACACAGTAAAATGTAAAAGTGACAAAAAAACACAACACGAGACAATAAAATCAAAAAGAAAGCAAACAGCAAATACCGCCTTGGAATGGTCAATCGGCAAAGGATCGACTGGGGTGCTCAAACCTGATTTATAGAGAGCTCCAACGTCACATTTCCTATTGGCTTTTCTCAAAGTGTAAAAAAAAATATCACTTCCCTCACTGAATGTTTTTTTTTTTTGTGTAAATAAGAAATATCCCATCAAAGTGAGGCGACTAAGAGCAGCAAGCACGTGCATAGAAAATTAAAACCCGATAAAAGAATGTTATTTACAAACAAAATAACTGTTAATTTTAATGAATTATCAACTTATGTACTGGAGATAAAAGTCATGGAAACAGTTTATCAAAACAATTGTCTGTTGCCATATGTCTTGATATTTTGCATATGACCATATTTTATGTTTTAATGGATTAAGATTATTATATATATTTTTGTTGGAAAAAATAACATTAAATTTGTTTTTAGAATGAGGAAAATGTTTTATTTTATGACCTACGGAATAAATGTACAAGTGACGAAAACACAGAGATGTGAAAGAACACACAAAAGAAAAAAAAAATTTACTACCGAAGTCTAATATAGCTTGACCACATTAGCGCCCCTGCTCATCATTTTATCTCATTCTGAATACAAGTATTTACAAATACAAATGAATTAAAATGTGTGATTTCATTTTAAAACGTCGGGTGTTCTGGAAAACAATTTTATTTTTATTTTTCTAAAGTAAATTGTATCGAAATTTAGTTTGGACAAAATACCTTTGTACACGCAATTGTGTACATAAACTGACCAAAATACGCATTCTCTAATACGCCACATTCATTAAAAATAGTCTGATCAAAATGTAACTCGCGCTGGTTTAATTGATTATTCCTTGTAGTGCACTTAGAGAACAAATTATATAATAATTGATACTTAAAGTTGAAGAAAATACATGTGTAGCCGATAAATAATATGCTTAACATGAATATGTTTTGAAATTGTATATATTATTTTTCAAACACTGAAATTAAGTAACACGTTATTTATTAAACTTTTCACTTTTTTCAACAAGATGATTCTCAAATATATAAAGAAAGGTTAAAAAAAAAGAAAGATCAGGAAAAAGAAATAAGCAACAGAGATGTCAGCAAATAAAAACATCTTCAATGAAATAAAACGGGCTGCTCGAGAACCTAAGTTAAAATACAACAAAGAAAATAAAGGACTTACAAACGCAGCTTATTTAAAAGAAAGCACAAGAAAGATAAAGCGGTAGAATCTACAAAAAAAAGACATGCTAAAGCAGAAATAAATAAAGAAAGTTAGAAGGAAGCTACAAGTTCGGAAATTGGATGCAACAATGTAGGAGTTTTAAGAAAATTACTGAATATAAACCAGGGTCGCTTGCTACTTATTTTAAAGGCAATAGAAAACTGTTAAACATCTAAGCTATAAAGTTTGTGTATTGGATTGTTAATACTCTTTTTCAGCTGTCCCATGCAAAGGAATACCATCCACCGATCTTCCGCTGGTCTGTAACAACTGGTCCACAAATTTCTTTCGCCTTTGCAAACCCTTGTGTCCTGCTGGACAACAACCGCAAAACGTAGATGCCTTCAGACGTATGTTACCCTTACTTTTCCTTCAAATTATCTGGTCGCAGTTTGGGAAAGCCTAGGTTTCGTCTTTAATCATAAGATTGATTTAAAACATTCTTAAATTTTGGTAGTACGATCACTCATAAGTGCGTTTCAACAAACTGTCGTAAGTGCGATTTTTAGCAAATCGATCAAAAGCACTCTTAAGACTTAAGAGCGAATTTGCTCTGACAGCGATTTCCGAAATATTAATGAAGCGCTCTTAAGAAGGAAAATTATTATTAAGAGATAAACATGATCTTAAGATATATTATGAAACGCACCCCATATATTTAAATCATTGCGTCACTCTCGAGCCAATCGGTGTACTGTTTGTTGCTGATGAATACATATGACGTATGAATCATTCAGAAATAGGGTAGCGAAATACATGATTGATGAAGACATCGTCAGGGATGAAGGCAGGAACAGAAGTCTTCTGTTTAACATTTTATTTATGGCTCGAACCGCGGCCCGCCAAGCCGCCGACTGGACTGCCGACACACACCCGCGCTGGCTAGATGTGGCCTCCTCCCTGTGGCCTCCAGACTGACTCTCCTCTCTCGCACAACTTGCACCGGACTGATCATTTGTGAAATTTCCATTAAAATGTATATGCCGGACGTAAGTGCAAGTAGTGTATATATACCGTTACATTAACGTTCATCATATCCAGAAGCGAAATCTTCTACAACAAGTAATATACTAAAAACGGATGCGAACGGATACGAACGCATTTTATCAGTTGCGTTATCCGGTCTATTGTAATCATACCAATCGGTATACAAGAAACCCGTTGATGCGAAGCATCAAAGGCAACGCAAACGATTAAAACAAATTTAGGTGAAATTGTTGATACAATTTTTAAGCTTAATTAAAAGTGGTATAAGGCAGTTTTCTTTATTCAAATGAATATAAATACATAAGTTAAAATAAGTAATAATAAACAATAAAACGTAGAACTTCATGTACCGAATTATGGCCCGTATTTTATCATTGTTATGAAAATCCGCACAACAAACTTTCCCCATGTGCAAATTTCAGTGAGTTTTCTTTTGATCGCGCTCCAGCGCGTGGCCAGTAACACAGCACGATCCTTATTTCATGTTTATTTAAAGCATCGGACACACTTTAGCAGCTAGTGCAAACGGACGACGAACTGATCGCATGTTAACGCAAGGTTGAATGTTTGTATCTTGTAATCTGTATATTGTTTAGTAATATTTGTAAGATCCGATTTTTTAAAATAATTCTAAAACGTCTAGTCTTTCCATTTCAGATGCCTGGTACAATTGTCTTTCCAAAGGAGAGTGGAGCGTGCCGATGTTTAACGACACTTGTGATAAGCCGACGACAGACAAACAACTGCCTGTCCTTAAGCGCGGTTGCAGAGATGACAAAAACGAGGTGGGTTGGTACTACGTGAGAGAACTTAGAAAATCGTCATCGTACAGTGATTTATGTCACTTTGGTTGCTTACCCCAGAATGTGGAGATCTTTTGCGGGGAACATTTATAGCAGCTTCAAGAGAAACAGGACCATGGACAGCAGAATCATTACAAGTTACTACAACAATATTACCATCAGCAAAGTTGAAATCGTTGCTTGTCTGTGTTTGTAGGTGTTTGCGTTGTTTTGATTTTGTCGCACTTTAAAACAAACTACTGTAAGCCCAACAAACCCCAGACTGGCAAACACAATGACAAGGATTACCATTGTAGTCATGGCAACAATTATCTATCTTTGAAAGCATATGCACATGCAGTAAAGCGTTTTCTCGATTTGTTTGTAACATTTTCAAAGCTTTCACTGTAGTCTGTAATTATTGTGTAGGCACAATTAGCCATTACCATTAAAATATTGTTTCTATTATAATGTGTAACATTTTTTTAAAAACTTTTACTGTCGTCTGTCCTTTTAATGAAGGCACATGTAGCAATCACGCATTTCAACATTGTATTTCATTATATGTTGATAAAACTATTATATTATGTCACATTTTCAAAGCTTTCACTGTAATCTGTAATTATTATGAAGTCACATGTAGCAATCACGCATTAAAATAATGTCACTATTATATTTTGTTGCATTCTTGAAGCTTTCCTCTATATTAAGTCCTTGTAACCGTACAGTGTATATACATGGAGCAATGACACATAAAATATGCCTTATGTTATGTTTTGCGACAATCTAAATCTTTCAATATATGCGAGTGTTATAACCATACATGCAGTGAGCAATGACACATATAATATGCCTTATGTTATGTTTTGCGACAATCTAAATCTTTCAATATATGCTAGTGTTATAACCATACAGGCAGTGAGCAATGACGCATATAACAGGCCTTACGTTATATTTTGCGACAATCTAAATCTTTCAATATATGCGAGTGTTATAACCATACATGCAGTGAGCAATGACGCATATAACAGGCCTTATGTTATGTTTAGCGACAATCTAAATCTTTCAATATATGCTAGTGTTATAACCATACATACATTGAGCAATGACACATATAATATGCCTTATGTTATATTTTGCGACAATCTAAATCTTTCAATAATTATATGCTAGTGTTATAACCATACATGCAGTGAGCAATGACACATATAACAGGCCTTATGTTATATTTTGCGACAATCTAAATCTTTCAATATATGCTAGTGTTATAACCATACATACAGTGAGCAATGACGCATATAATATGCCTTATGTTATATTTTGCGACAATCTAAATCTTTCAATATATGCTAGTGTTATAACCATACATACATTGAGCAATGACACATATAATATGCCTTATGTTATATTTTGCGACAATCTAAATCTTTCAATATATGCTAGTGTTATAACCATACATACAGTGAGCAAAGACGCATATAACAGGCCTTAGGTTATGTTTTGCGACAATCTAAATCTTTCAATATATGCTAGTGTTATAACCATACATACAGTGAGCAATGACACATATAACAGGCCTTAGGTTATGTTTTGCGACAATCTAAATCTTTCAATATATGCTAGTGTTATAACCATACATACAGTGAGCAATGACACATATAATATGCCTTATGTTATGTTTTGCGACAATCTAAATCTTTCAATATATGCTAGTGTTATAACCATACATACAGTGAGCAATGACACATATAACAGGCCTTAGGTTATGTTTTGCGACAATCTAAATCTTTCAATATATGCTAGTGTTATAACCATACATACAGTGAGCAATGACACATATAACAGGCCTTAGGTTATGTTTTGCGACAATCTTAATCTTTCAATTTATGCTAGTGTTATAACCATACATACAGTGAGCAATGACACATATAACAGGCCTTAGGTTATGTTTTGCGACAATCTAAATCTTTCAATATATGCTAGTGTTATAACCATACATACATTGAGCAATGACGCATATAACAGTCCTTCGGTAATGTTCAGCTAGATCTGGATCTTTCACTATATTCTGGTGTTATGAGCATACATATAATGAGCATTGGCGCCTAGAACAGGGTATCGATTATGTCTTATCACATTCTACGCACTTTCACTATATTCTGGTGTTATAACCATATATTGATAGTTTCCACATCAGTGAAGATGCGTTATCTCTGCAGCCATCTTTGATGGCAATTTCAAGGGATTTTTAGATGAATTGTATAGAAGCGTAAGTTTTATTTTCTTGTAATGTCTTCATTTGTGGTCCAAAAATTAAAAGCTATACAACATTGGAAAGCTCTTGATATTTAAATTTTTAGAATGCAATATTTTTTTTAAATTGGTAAATGCACAGAGAAATAAAACATGGAAAAAATAAAATTATTGGCTCATCTTTTAATAAAATGAACAGTGTATCTATTTTAGTTATGTTTTTTACCTTTTGAACTATCACAATATATTTTTGATATTTAAAATACTCCATAAAAGCTGTTAAATTTGATATAAAATTCAGAGAAATAGACTGAAAAATAAAAATACAGTGCTGAGTTTAATACAGCACATATTTCAAGATTTCGGCCTGCATTAGCTTCTGCCTTCAAAGATGGCTGCCTTAAACTGCCTTATCAGTGCCTATGACATCACATGGAAACTATCTATATACAATGGCCAATGATGCATAAAATAGGCTCTTGATTATGCTTTGCTACAATCTAAGTCTGTCACTATATACTGTCGTTCTAAACATATATAAAATGAGACATGACGCCTTAAACAGAGTCTCGACTTTGTTCTATCACATTATAAGCGCCTTTACTATATTTAGTCGTTCTAGCCATATAAACGATAAGCAATGACGCCTCAAACATAGTCTCGATTATATTTTGCCACAATCTAAATCTTTCACTATATATTGTCGTTTTAACCATACATACAATGAACAATAAACCAGAAAAATAGGCTCTCGATTAAGTACTATCACATTCTAAACATCTACACTATATTCTGGTCTTATAACCATATATTCAATGAGCAATGTCGCCGAAAACACAGTTTCGATTATTTTGTTACACATTCTAAACACTTTCACTATATGCTGGTGATATAACTATATATACAATGAGCAATTACGCTTCAAAAAGAGCCTCTATTATATTATATCACATTCTAAATAATTTTTTTCTATATTCTGTCTATTTACACACATATATATATTAGACAAGGTCTCCGTCGTTTTGTTTCATCGCATCCTTAACGCCTTACTGTATTCTGTTTTTATACCCATATAAACATTAAATAAGGGCTTCACTATGTTTCATCGCATCCTTAACGCCTTACTGTATTCTGTTTTTATACCCATATATACATTCAAGAGGGGCTCCATTATGTTTCATCGCATTCTTAACGCTTTTACTGTATTCAGTCCTAATACCCATATAAACATTAAACAAGATCTCGATTATGTTTCATCGCATTCTTATATAGATCAAACAATGTCTCCATTATGTTTCATCGCATTCTTAACGCTTATACTGTATTCAGTCCTAATACCCATAAAAACATTAAACAAGATCTTGATTATGTTTTAATCGCATTCTTAACGCTTTTTACTATAGTCTGTCTCTATACCCATATTTACATTACACAACGTCTCGATTATGTTTCATCGTATCCTTTACTCTTTTTCTATATTCTGACGTTATATATCTATATGCACGTGTATCAATACAAAATAAAAAATGTCTCTCTTTTTTATATTTCAAATATTTGTAGGGGGTGGGGGTGTGGGCGCTCTTGAGAGCTTTTGAGAGCGGTGTCTCTTATGGAATGCATTTTTATGGGACGATAGTGTAGCAGTCAATAACACGATGTGGGAGGAAGCTTGAAACAATAAAGTGTAGCTTGCAATTATAAAAAGTAGCATAAAACGTAGCCGTTTGGCTAAGTTTTGTTTAACAAAAAAAGAGTATACCGATGTTTGGAATGCAGCTTGAAAATACAGATGTAGCAGAGAACAAGGAAAACAAACAAAATAGCAAAAAAATACTCCACTTATGGTTCG